>OX326960.1:39730243-40212743 GCA_946800325.1 Luzula sylvatica | reverse complement strand
TGTTTTGTTGCCCGGTCTTTTCTCGCCTCATGCTAGTCATGCCCTCTCTTATACATTTTTATATTATTTTATATCTTTTGTCTATATTTTGATCTATTTAGTAACCATTCTGCTAGTTTCTTTGATCTCACTTGGTCGAAATCTCCCTCTAACGGTGATTGTGAGAAACTTGCTACGAGTTTGTCTTTGTACTTCCCGGGTGATTACGTTCGTTTCGAGTGATCGGCTTGGCCTTCTCCTGCCTTCCATTCGGATAAACCGAATAACGTACGTTGCAGAAGTGACTCTCCTAAATTCCTTTCCTCTTTTTGATTTGAGGTTTTTGCGTTCGATTCTTTATTCTAAATAAGCACGCCAAAGCAATCGGAGGCCCTTCTCTAAACGTAAAAAGATCGCTTTGAATCGAAAAGAAAACTTACTCAATGTTTGTACAAGTTGGTGAAAAGTTACGTAGTAAAAGATTCGATCCAAACCATCTCTAAAAGACGTTATTTGGGCTCCTTAGAGCGTTAAAAGATTGTTATGAATCGAAAGACAAACTTTCTTAGTGTTTATAAAATTTGGTGAAAAATTATGTAGTAAAAGATACGATACAAATGATCTAAAAACAGGTTATTTGAATTCTTCAAAGCATAAACATTTTGATATGAATCGAAAAGAAAACTTTCTTAGTGTTTGTACAATTTGGTGAAAAGTTACATAGTACAAGATTCGATCCAAACCATCTGAAAACACGCTATTTGGACTTCTAGGAGTTTTAAAAGAATGTTATGAATCGAAAAACAAATTTTCTTAGTGTTTGTAAAATTGGGTGAAAAGTTATATAGTAAAAAATACCATACAAATGATCTAAAAATACGTTATTTGAATTGCTCAAAGCGTAAAAAGATTGTTATTAATCGAAAAGAAAACTTTATTATTGTTTGTAAAATTTGGTGAAAACTGACGTAGTAAAAGATACGATCCAAACTATCTAAAAAACACGTTATTTGGACTCCTCATAGCGTAAAGAAATGCCATGAATCGAAAAATAAATTTTCTTAGTGTTCATAAATTTGGTTAAAAATTATGGAGTAAAAGATACCATACAAATGATCTAAAAGCACGTTATTTGAACTCCTCAAAACATAAAAACATTGCTATGAATCAAAAAGAAAACTTTCTTAGTGTTTGTACAATTTGGTGAAAAGTCACGTAGTATAAGATTCGATCAAAACCATCTCAAAAACACGGTATTTGAACTCCTCGGGGCGTTAAAAGATTGTTATGAATCGACAAACAAATTTTCTTAGTGATTGTAAAATTTGGTGAAAAATTATGTACTAAAAAATACGATACAAATAATCTAAAAACATGTTATTTGAACTCATCAAAGTGTAAAAAGATTGCTATGACTCGAAAAGAAAACTTTCTTAGTGTTTGTAAAATTTGGCGAAAACTTGCGTAGTAAAAGATACAAATCAAACCATCTCAAAAACACTTTATTTGGACTCCTCAAAGCGTAAAAAAAAATGCAATGAATCGAAAAAGAAACGTTCTTAGTGTTTGTAAAATTGGGTGAAAAGTTATGTAGTAAAAGATAAGATACAAATTATCTAAAAAAACTTTATTTCAATTCCTCAAAGCGTAAAATGATTGCTACGAATCGAAAAGATAACTTTCTTAGTGTTTGTACAATTTGGTGAAAAGTTACGTAGTAAATGATACGATACTAACCATCTCAAAAACACGTTATTTGGACTACTCAGAGTGTTAAAAGATTGTTATGAATCAAAAAAGAAACATTCATAGTGTTTGTAAAATTTGGTGAAAAGTTAAGTAGTAAAAGATACGATAGAAATGATCTAAAAACACGTTATTTGAACTCCTCAAAACGTAAATGATTTCTATGAATCGAAAAGAAAACTGTCTTATTGTTTGCACAATTTGGAGAAAAGTTATGTCGTAAAAGATTTGATCCAAACCATCTCTAAAACACGTTATTTGGGCTCCTCAGAGCGTTAAAATATTATTATGAATCGAAAAACAAACTTTCTTAGTGTTTATGAAATTTGGTGAAAAGTTATGTGGTAAAAGATACGATACAAATGATCTAAAAATACTTTATTTGAAGTCCTCAAAGCGTAAAAATATTGCTATGAATCGGAAAGGGAAACTTTCATAGTGTTTGTACAATTTGGTGAAAAGTTACGTAGTAAAAGATTCGATCCAAACCATCTCAAAACACGTTATTTGGGCTCCTCGGAGAGTTAAAAGATTGTTATGAATCGAAGAACAAACTTTCTTAGTGTTTATGAAATTTGGTGAAAAGTTATTTTGTAAAAGATATGATACATATGATCTAAAAACATGTTATTTGAATTCCTCAAAGCATAAAAAGATTGCTATGAATCGAAAAGAAAACTTTCTTAGTGTTTGTACAATTTGGTGAAATGTTACGCAGTAAATGATTCGATCCAAACCATCTCTGAAACACGTTATTTGGCTCCTCGGAGCGTTAAAAGATTGTTATGAATAGAAAAACAAACTTTCTTAGTGTTTATGAAATTTGGTGAAAAGTTATGTGGTAAAAGATACGATACAAATGATCTAAAAATACGTTATTGGATTCCTCAAAGCGTAAAACGTTTGCTATGATCTAAAAATTTCTTAGTGTTTGTACAATTTGGTGAAAAGTTACGTAGTAAAAGATACGATCTAAACCATCTCTAAAACACGTTATTTGGGCTCCTTGGAACGTAAAAAGATTGTTATGAATCGAAAAACATACTTTCTTAGTGTTTAAGAAATTTGGTGAAAAGTTATGTAGTAAAAGATACGAGTCAAATGATCTAAAAACACGTTATTTGAATTCCTCAAAGCGTAAAAAGATTGCTATGAATAAAAAATAAAACTTTCTTAGTGTTTGTACAATTTGGTGAAAGTTACGTAGTAAAATATACGATCCAAACCATCTCAAAAATACGTTATTTGGGCTCCTCAGAGCATTAAAAGATTGTTATGAATAAAAAAGAAACATTTTTAGTGTTTGTAAAATTTGGTGAAAAGTCAAGCAGTAGAAGATACGATAGAAATGATCTAAAAACACGTTATTTGAACACCTCAAAACGTAAAAAGATTGCTATGAATCGAAAAGAAAAATTTCTTTAAGTTTGTACAATTTGGTGAAAAGTTACGTAGTAAAAGATTTGATCCAAACCATCTCTAAAACACGTTATTTGGGCTGCTCGGAGAGTCAAAAGATTGTTATAAATAAAAAAACAAACTTTCTTATCGTTTATGAAATTTGGTGAAAAGTTATGTGGTAAAAGATACGATACAAATGATTTAAAAACACATTACTTGAACTCCTCAAAGCGTAAAAAGATTGCTATGAATCGAAAATAAAACTTTCTTATTGTTTGTAAAATTTGTTGCAAATTTACATAGTAAAAGATTCGATCGAAACCATCTCAGAAACACATTATTTGGACTCCTCAAAGCGTAAAGAAATGCTATGAATCGAAAAACAAACTTTCTTAGTGTTTGTAAAATTTGGTTAAAATTTATGGAGTAAAAGATACGATATAAATGATCTAAAAACATGTTATTTGAACTCCTCAAAACGTAAAAAGATTGCCATCAATCGAAAAGAAAACTTTCTTAGTGTTTGTACAATTTGGTGCAAAATTACGTCGTAAAAAATTCGATCCAAACCATTTCAAATACACGTTATTTGAACTCCTCGGAGCGTTAAAAGATTGGTATGATGAACTGACAAATAAACTTTCTTAGTGTTTGTAAAATTTGGTGAAAAGTTATGTACAATAAAATACGATACAAATGATCTAAAAACACGTTATTTGAACTCCTCAAAGCGTAAAAAGATTGCCATGACTCGAAAAGAAAACTTTCTTTGTGTTTGTAAAATTTGGTGAAAACTTGCGTAGTAAAAGATATGATTCAAACCATCTCAAAAACACGTTATTTGGACTCCTCAAAGCGTAAAAAATACAATGCATCGAAAAACAAACTTTCTTAGTGTTTGTAAAATTGGGTGAAAAGTTATGTAGTAAAAGATACGATACAAATGATCTAAAACACGTTATTTGAACACCTCAACGCGTAAAAAGATTGCTATGAATCGAGGAAAAAAAACTTTCTTACTCTTTGTACAATTTGGAAAGTTACTTTGTAAAATAATCGATCCAAACCATCTCAAAACACGTTATTTGGGCTCCTCGGAGCGTTAAAAGATTGTTTTGAATCGAAAACCAAACTTGCTTAGTGTTAATGAAATTTGGTGAAAAGTTATGTAGTAAAAGATACGATACAAATGATCTAAAAATACGTTATTTGAATTCGTCAAAGCGCAAACAGATTGCTATGAATCGAAAAGAAAACTTTCCTAGTGTTTGTACAATTTGGTGAAAAATTACGTAGTAAAAGATTCGATCCAAACCATCTAAAAACACGTTATTTGGGCTCCTTGGAGCGTTAAAGGAATGTGATGAATCGAAAAACAAATTTTCTTTGTGTTATTGAAATTTGGTGAAAAGTTATGTAGTAAAAGACACGATACAAATGATCTAAAAATAAGTTATTTGAATCCCTCAAAGCGTAAAAAGATTGATATGAATAGAAAAGAAAACTTTCTTAGTGTTTGTACAATTTGGTGAAAAGTTACGTAGTAAAAGTTTCGATCCAAACCATATGAAAATACGTTATTTGGCTCCTCGGAGCGTTAAAAGATTGTTATGAATCGAAAATCAAACTTTCTTTGTGTTTATTAAATTTGGTGAAAAGTTAGGTAGTAAAAGATACGATACAAATGATCTAAAAAATGTCATTTGAATTCCTCAAAGCGTAAAAAGATTGCTATGAATCGAAAAGAAAATTTTCTTAGTGTTTGTACAATTTGGTGATAACTTATGTAGTAAAAGATTTGATCCAAACCATTTCAAAACACGTTATTTGGGCTCCTCGGAGCGTTAAAAGATTGTTATAAATCGAAAAACAAACTTTCTTAGTGTTTATGAAATTTGGTGAAAAGTTATGTAGTAAAAGATACGGTAAAAATGATATAAAAATACGTTATTTGAATTCCTCAAAGCGTGAAAAGATTGCTATGATTCGAAAATAAAACTTTGTTAGTGTTTGTACAATTTGGTGAAAAGTTACGTAGTAAAAGATTCGGCCCAAACCATCTCAAAACACATTATTTGGCTCCTCGGAGCGTTAAAAGATTATTATGAATCGAAGAACAAACATTCTTAGTGTTTATGAAATTTGGTGAAAAGTTATTTAGTAAAAGATATGATACAAATGATCTAAAAACATGTTATTTGAATTCCTCAAAGCGCAAAAAGATTGCTCTGAATCGAAAAGAAAACTTTCTTAGTTTTTACACAATTTGGTGAAAAGTTACGCAGTAAAACATTCGAATCAAACCATTTCTAAAACACATTATTTGGCTCCTCGGAGCGTTAAAAGATTGTTATAAATCGAAAAAGAAACATTCTTAGTGTTTGTTAAATTTGGTGAAAAGTTAAGTAGTAAAAGATACGATAGTAATGATCTAAAAACACATTACTTGAACTCCTCAAAACGTAAAGGATTGCTATGAATCGAAAGGAAAACTTTGTTAGTGTTTGTATAATTTGGTGAAAAGTTACGAAGCAAAAGATTCGATCCAAACAATCTCTAAAACACGTTATTTGGGCTCCTTGGAGCGTTAAAAGATTGTTATGAATCGAAAAACAAACTTTATTAGTGTTTATGAAATTTGGTGAAAAGTTATATTGTAAAAGATACAATAAAAATAATCTAAAAATACGTTATTTGAAGTCCTCAAAGTGTAAAAAGATTGCTATGAATCGAAAAGGACACTTTCATAGTGTTTGTACAATTTGGAGAAAAGTTACGTAGTGAAAGATTCGATCCAAACCATCTGAAAACCGTTATTTGGACTCCTCGGAGCGTTAAAGGAATGTTATGAATCGAAAAACAAATTTTCTTAGTGTTCATGAAACTTGGTGAAAAGTTATGTAGTAAAAGATACGATACAAATGATCTAAAAATAAGTTATTTGAATTCCTTAAAGCGTAAAAAGATTGCTGTGAATCGAAAAGAATTTTTTTTTAGTATTTGTACAATTTGGTGAAAAAGTTACGTAGTAAAAGATTCGATCCAAACCATCTCAAAACACGTTATTTAGGCTCTTTGGAGAGTAAAAAGATTGTAATGAATCGAAAAACAAACTTTCTTAGTGTTTATGAAATTTGGTGAAAAATTATCTGGTAAAAGATACGATACAAATGATCTAAAAGTACGTTATTTGAATTCCTCAAAGCGTAAATAGTTTGCTATGAATCGAAAATAAGACTTTCTTAGTGCTTGTACAATTTGGTGAAAAGTTAATTGAAAAATGATACGATCCAAACCATCTCAAAATCACGTTATTTTGGCACCTCATTGCGTTAAAAGATTGTTACGAATCGAAAAACAAACTTTCTTAGTGCTTGCAAAATTTGGTGAAAAGTTAAGTAGTAAAAGATAGGATACAAATGATCTAAAAACACATTATTTGAACTACTCAAAGCGTAAAAAGATTGCTATGAATCGAAAATAAAACATTCTTAGTGTTTGTACAATTTGGTGAAAAGTTACTTAGTAAAAGATTCGATCCAAACCATCTCTAAAAAACGTTATTTGAACTCCTCATAACGTAAAAAGATTGTTATGAATCGAAATACAAACTTTCATGGTGTTTGTAAAATTTGGTTAAAAGTTATGTAGTAAAACATACGATACGAATGATCTTAAAACATGCTATTTGAACTCGTCAAAACGTAAAAAGATTGCGATGAATCGAAACGAGAATTTTCTTAGTGTTTATACAATTTGGTGAAAAGTTACGTAGTAAAAGATTCGATCCAAACCATCTCTAAAACACGTTATTTGGGCTCCTCGGAGCGTTAAAAGATTGTTATGAATCGAAAAACAAACTTTCTTAGTGTTTATGAAATTTGGTGAAAAAGTTATGTAGTAAAAGATACGAAACAAATGATCTAAAAATAAGTTATTTGAATTCCTCAGAGCGTAAAAAGATTGCTATGAATCGAAAAGAAAACTTTCTTAATGTTTGTACAATTTGATGAAAAGTTAAGTAGTAAAATAATCGATCCAAACCATCTCAAAACACGTCATTTGGGCTCCTCGGAGCGTTAAAAGATTGTTATGAATCGAAAAACAAACTTTCTTAGTGTTTATGAAATTTGGTGAAAAGTTATGTAGTAAAAGATATGATACAACTGAGCTAAAACCATGTTATTTGAATTCCTCAAAGCGTAAAAATATTGTTATGAATCGAAAAGAAAACTTTCTTAGTATTTGTACAATTTGGTGAAACGTTACGTAGTAAAAGATTCGATTCAAACCATCTCTAAAACACGCTATTTGGCTCCTCGGAGTGATAACGGGTTTTTGGCTAACACTTAGGTTATATCGTTGAATAAAAACACCGTAAATCAAACAAGAAACATGTGAATACTAAAGATTGTATAGACTAAGTATGTAAGGATTCGTTCCACAGGGAGCTATTGCGTCAAAATATGATTAAACTTCAGATTTTTAAAATAATTATTTCTAAGTTTCCAAAATTAATGAAAATTTGTCTAGAGAGAGGTCTGAATATTATAAAACTTATCCTAAAATTTCAAACAATTTGGACAACGGAATAAAAAGTTATTAACGAATTACAATCAGGTCTCTAAAAAACAATCTCTGGAAACAGCAGGTTTTCAGTTTAAGTGACAGTTTTCAAAAATTCATATCTGAAATTCAATGATTCAAAAAGTTCCCGAAACTAGAAATCAAGATCTACGCAATGAAAGAATTGGTTTTTAGCAGATTTGGAAGGAGATCGTGAAAATTGACAAGTTTAGAAGGTTTTAAAAACAAGATTCAAGGGCAATCAAGGCAGTAATTTAAATAAGAAAATCGAATTAACAACTAAAATTCTCGAGTTTATTAAGCAACGCAAGAAATATTGAAAACAAACACAACCAAAAGAATTAAAGTAAAAGAAGGATAACACCTATGCAAGTCCTAGAACGCCTAGAACTCGTTGTCGATGATGCCCCGTGAACCCGGCTAAACGCTAGCTCGAATTTCCGTCTTCTTCTACGTCGATCCTCCCGAATTGCCGAAGAACGCCTTCCGCAATACGATAGATCTAGTTCGTGTCGAGGTGGAGCAAGCACGCCTTCCTCCAAATCTTCACGTTGCACTCCTAGAGTTGAGAACGCCTCCACCCAAAGAACGGCTCTTGAAGATTTACTCTTTTCGGTTGTATTCCTGAATTTCTGGATGAGTTTGTAGATAGAGAGAGAGAGTCGAAAATATGATAGAGAGCTTGCCCCCAAAGGGGAGAGAAAAGAGGGGGGGGGGGGGGAGAGATAATTTGCCCTTGGCCTTAGGGTCTTATTTATAGGCTTGATACTCCTCTTGATTGGAAAGGGTAATTATGGAAGGTTTAGGAGAGCAATAAATTAACTAAGAAGGCAACAAATCAATTTAAAGAAGGCAACAAATTAGCTTGTTGGGGCTTGTGCATGGGCTGAGAGCTGGGGCTAGGCGTGGGCTGTGAGATTTGCCTGCGTGGGCTGTGAAATTTGCCTCTGCGGCCAGGCCCATTGTTGCCCCTGTGCGTTGCAGCAGTTTGGTGATCTTCTTCTTTTGTTTTTGCCTTTCCTGCCTCGATCTTTCACCGAATATATCGATGTGATACATCGTTTTGACTGTCTTCGGCGTGCCGGAGGCAATGGTGCTGAGCAAATTCCCAAATTATTCCTCTATATCCTGAAAATGGGCAAAGAACACATTAGTGTAGAAATATTCATGATGTTTGAAATATGTATCATAAAAGCATAGAATAAACTTCACAAGGGCTAAAATCCCTAAATAAAACTCGTCAAACGTGTTCCATTTGCCTCACATCACGGAGCGTTAAAAGGTTGTGATGAATCAAAAAACATACTTTCTTAGTGTTAATGAAATTTGGTGAAAAGTTATGTAGTAAAAGATACGATACAAATGATCTCAAAATACGTTATTTGAATTCCTCTAAGCGTAAAAAAGTTGCTATGAATCGAAAAGAAAACTTTCTTAGTGTTTGTACAATTTGGTGAAAAGTTACGTAGTAAAAGATTCGATCATAACCATCTCAAAGCACGTTATTCCGGCTCCTTGGAGCATTAAATGAATGTTATGAATCGAAAAACAAACTTCCTTAGTGTTTGTAAAATTTGGTGAAAAGTTATGTAGTAAAAGATACATTACAGATGATCTAAAAACATGCTAATTGAATTCCTCAAAACGTAAAAAGATTGCTATAAATCGAAAAGAAATCTTTCTTAGTGTTTGTACAATTTGGTTAAAAGTTACGTAGTAAAAGATTCGATCCAAACCATCTCTAAAACATGTTATTTGGCTCCTCGGAGCGTTAAAAGATTGTTATGAATCGAAAAACAAACTTTCTTTGTGTTTATGAAATTTGGTGAAATGTTATGTAGTAAAAGATATGATACAACTAAGCTAAAACCATGTTATTTGAATTCCTCAAAGTGTAAAAAGATTGTTATGAATCGAAAAGAAAACTTTCCTAGTGTTTATGAAATTTGGTGAGAAGTTATGCAGTAAAACATATGATACAAATGAGCTAAAACCATGTTATTTGAATTCCTCAAAGCGTAAAAAGATTGTTATGAATCGAAAAGAATACTTGCTTAGGGTTTGTACAATTTGGTGAAACGTTACGTAGTAAAAGATTCGATCTAAACCATCTCTAAAACACGTTATTTGGCTCCTCGGAGCGTTAAAAGATTGTGATGAATCGATAAACAAAGTTTCTTAGTGTTTATGAAATTTGGTGAAAAGTTATGTAGTAAAATATACGATACAAATGATCTCAAAATACGTTATTTGAATTCGTCAAAGCATAAAAAGGTTGCTATGAATCGAAAAGAAAACTTTCTTAGTGTTTGTACAATTTGGTGAAAAGTTACGTAGTAAAAGATTCGATCCTAACCATCTCAAAACACGTTATTTCGGCTTCTCGGAGCGTTAAAAGAATGTTATGAATCGAAAAACAAACTTTCTTAGTGTTTGTAAAATTTGGGGAAAAGTTATGTAGTAAAAGATACATTACAGATGATCTAAAAACATGTTACTTGAATTCCTCAAAATGTAAAAAGATTGCTATAAATCGAAAAGAAAACTTTCTTAGTGTTTGTACAATTTGGTGAAAAGTTACGTAGTAAAAGATTCGATCCAAACCATCTCAGAACGTTAAAAGATTGTTTTGGCTAAAAAAAAAAACTTTCTTAGTGTTTATGAAATTTGGTGAAAAGTTATGTAGTAAAAGATACGATACAAATGATATCAAATTCGTTATTTGAATTCCTCAAAGCGTAAAAAGATTGTTACGAATCGAAAAACAAACTTTCTTAGTGTTTGTAAAATTGGGTGAAAAGTTATGGAAAAAAATATACAATACAAACAATCTAAAAACATGTTATTTGAATTCCTCAAAACGTAAAAACATTGGTATGAATCGAAAAGAAAATTTCTTTGTGTTTGTACAATCTGGTAAAATGTTACGTAGTCAAAGATTCGATCCAAACTATCTCAAAACACGTTATTTGGGCTCCTTGGAGCGTTAAAAGATTGTTATGAATCGAAATACAAACTTTCTTAGTGTTTATGAAATTTGGTGAAAAGTTATGTAGTATAAGATACGATACAAATGATCTACAAATAAGTTATTTTAATTCCACAAAGCGTAAAGAGATTGCTATGAATCGAAAAGAAAAATTTCTTAGTGTTTGTACAATTTGGTGAAAAGTTACGTTGTAAAAGATTCGATCCAAACCATCTCAAAACACATTATTTGGGCTCTTTGGAGCGTTAAAAGATTGTTATGAATCGAAAAATGAACTTTCTTAGTGTTTATGAAATTTGGTGAAAAGTTATGTTGTAAAATATACGATATAAATGACCTAAAAATACGTTATTTGAATTCCTCAAAGTGTAAAATGATTGCTATGAATCGAAAAGAGAACTTTCTTAGTGTTTGTACAATTTGGAGAAAAGATACGTAGTAAAATATTCGATCCAAACCATCTCAAAAAACGTTATTTTGGCTCCTTGGAGCGTTAAAAGATTGTTATGAATCGAAAAACAAACTTTCTTAGTGTTTATGAAATTTGGTTAAAAGTTTAGTAGTAAAGGATACGATACAAATAATCTAAACATACGCTATTTTAATTCCTCAAAGCGTAAAAAGATTGCTATGAAGCGAAAAGAAAAATTTCTTAGTGTTTGTACAATTTGGTGAAAAGTTACGTAGTAAAAGATTCGATCCAAACCATCTCAAAACACGTTATTTGGGCTCCTCGGAGCGTTAAAAGATTGTTATGAATCGAAAAATATACTTTCTTAGTGTTTATGAAATTTGGTGAAAAATTATGTTGTAAAATATACGATACAAATGATCTAAAAATACGTTATTTGAATTCCTCAAAACGTAAAATGATTGCTATGAATCGAAAAGAAAATTTTCTTAGTGTTTGTACAATTTGGTAAAAAGTCACGTATTACAAGATTCGATCCAAACCATCTCAAAACACGTAATTTGGGCTCCTAGGAGCGTTAAAAGATTGTTATGAATTGAAAAATAAACTTTCTTAGTGTTTATGAAATTTGGTGAAAAGTTATGTAGTAAAAGATATGATACAAATGATCTACAAATAAGTCATTTTAATTCCACAAAGCGTAAATAGATTGCTATGAATCGACAAGAAAACTTTCCGAGTGTTTGTACAATTTGGAGAAAAGTTACATAGTAAAAGATTCGATCCAAACCATCTCAAAACACGTTATTTGGGCTGTTCGGACCGTTAAAAAATTGTTATGAATTGAAAAAAAAAATTCTTAGTGTTTATGAAATTCGGTGAAAAGTTATGTAGTAAAAGATACGATACAAATGATCCAAAAACGTGTTATTCGAATTCCTCAAAGCGTAAAAAGATTGCTATGAAGCGAAAAGAAAACTTTCTTAGTGTTTGTACAATTTGGTGAAAAGTTAAGTAGTAAAAGATTCGATCGAAACCATCTCTAAAACACGTTATTTGGGCTCCTCGGACCGTTAAAAGACTGTTATGAATCGAAAAACAAACTTTTTTAGCGTTTATGAAATTTAGTGAAAAGTTATGTAATAAAAGATACGATGCAAATGATCTAAAAACGTGTTATTTGAATTCCTCAAAGCGTAAAAAGATTGCTATGAAGCGAAAATAAAACTTTCTTAGTATTTGTACAATTTGGTGAAAAGTTACGTAGTGAAAGATTCGTTCCAAACCATCTCAAAACACGTTATTTGGGCTCTTCGGACCCTTAAAAGATTGTTATGAATCGGAAAACAAACTTTCTCAGTGTTTATGAAATTTGGTGAAAATTTATGTAGTAAAAGATACGATACAAATGATCTAAAAAGGTGTTATTTGAATTCCTCAAAGCGTAAAAAGATTGCTATGAAGCGAAAATAAAGCTTTCCTAGTGTTTGTACAATTTGGTGAAAAGTTACGTTGTGAAAGATTCGATCCAAACCATCTCAAAACACGTTATTTGGGCTCCTCGGACCGTTAAAAGATTGTTATGAATCGGAAAACAAACTTTCTTAGTGTTTATGAAATTTGGTGAAAAGTCATGTAGTAAAAGATACGATACAAATGATCTAAAAACATGTTATTTGAATTCCACAAAGCGTAAAAATATTGCTATGAAGCGAAAAGAAAACTTTCTTTGTGTTTGTAAAATTGGGTGAAATGTTATGTTGTAAAAAATACGATACAAATGAATTAAAAATACTTTATTTGAATTCCTCAAACCGTAAAATGATTGCTATGAATCGAAAAGAAAACTTTCTTTGTGTTTGTACAATTTGGACAAAAGTTACGTAGTAAAAGATTCGATCCAAACCATTTCAAAACACGTTATTTGTGCTCCGGAGAGTTAATAAAATGTTATGAATCGAAAAACAAAATTTCTTAGTGTTTGCAAAATTTGGTAAAATGTTATGTAGTAAAAGATACGATACAAATGATAAAAAAACATGTTATTATAATTCAACAAAGAGTTAAAAGATTGCTATGAATCGAAAAGAAAACCTTTTTAGTGTTTGTACAATATGGTGACAAGTTAAGTATTAAAAGATTCGATCCAAGCCATCTCTAAAGCACGTTATTTGGGCTCCTCGGACCGTTAAAAGATTGTTATGAATCGACAAACAAATTTTTTTAGTATTTGTAAAATTTGGAGAAAAGTTAAGTAGTAAAAGATACGACACAAACGATTTAAAAACACATTATTTGAACTCCTCAAAATGGAAAAAGATTGCTATGATTCGAAAAGAAAACTTTCTTAGTGTTTGTACAATTTGGTGAAAAGTTACGTAGTAAAAGGTTCGATCCAAAACATCTAAAAACACGTTATTTGGGCTCCTCGGAGAGTTAAATGATTGTTATGAATCGAAAAACAAACTTTCTTAGTGTTTATGAAATTTGGTGAAAAGTAATGTTGTAAAAGATACGATACAAATGATCTAAAAATACGTTATTTCAATTCCTCAAAGCGTAATGAGTTGCTATGAATCGAAAAGAAAACTTTCTTAGTGTTTGTACAATTTGGTGAAAAGTTACGTAGTGAAAGATTCGATCCAAACCATCTCAAAACACGTTATTCGGGCTCCTCGGACCGTTAAAAGATTGTTATGAATCGAAAAACAAACTTTCTTAGTTTTTACGAAATTTGGTGAAAAGTTAGGTAGTAAAAGATACGATACAAATGATCTAAAAACGTGTTATTTGAATTCCTCAAAGCGTAAAAAGATTGCTATGAAGCGAAAAGAAAACTTTCTTAGTGTTTGTACAATTTGGTGAAAAGTTACGTATTAAAACATTCGATCCAAACCATCTCTAAAACACGTTATTTGGGCTCGTCAGAGAATTAATAGATTGTTATGAATCGAAATCAATGTTGTAAAATACGGAAAACGGTACGGAACGGTCGGGGACCGTAAAACGGGATTACCGTAAAACGGTGAAAAAACGGTGGAAAAACGGTGAAAAAACGGTCACCGAAATCGATAGTAATTTAATTAAAATTTATAGATGAAACCAAAAAAATATATAATAATGTAATTTTTTAATAGTAAAAAAATAACATAAACAACATTCAACATAAAATATAACATCAAAACGAATGTCTAACATAAACGTAACATCAAAACGAATGTCCAACAAAACGTAACATCAAAATATAAACTCAAATCCAAACATAAACTAAATAGTAAAATCATTAACATCATTCGGGACAACCGTAAGTAAAAAAATGGTAATTTTATTGGGTTGGAAAAAAAAATGGGCCAAAAAACAGTAAATAATCAAAATTTCAATTTTTTGTTGTGAAAAACGGCCGTTTTTCGAACCGAAAAACGTTTTTTTCCAAAAAAAAACGGTCGAACACGGTAAAAAAACGTTTGACCATTTTTTCAAACTATCTTGTAAAAAACGGAACGTTTTTCCACCGAAACACCGTTTTTCCACCGTTTTTCACCGTTTTTCACCGTTTTTTACAACAGTGATCGAAATACAAACTTTCTTATTGTCTGTGAAATTTGGTGAAAAGTTATGTAGTAAAAAATACGATACAAATGATCTAAAAACGTGTTATTTGAACTCCTCAAGGCGTAAAAAGATTGCTTTGAATCGAAAATAAAACTTTCTTTGTGATTGTAAATTTTGTAAACACTTATGTAGTAATAGATACGATCCAAACCATCTCAAAAACACGTTATTTGGGCTCCTCAGATCATTAAAAGATTGTTTTGAATCGAAAAACAAACATTCTTAGTGTTTGTAAAATTTGGTGAAAAGTTAAGTAGTAAAAGATACGACACAAATGATTTAAATACACATTATTTGAACTCCTCGAAACGGAAAAAGATTGCTATGATTCGAAAAGAAAACTTTCTTAGTGCTTGTACAATTTGGTGAAAAGTTACGTAGTAAAAGATTTGATCCAAACCATCTCAAAACACGTTATTTGGGCTCCGGAGAGTTAATAGAATGTTATGAATCAAAAAACAAAATTTCTTAGTGTTTGCAAAATTTGGTGAAAAGTTATGTAGTAAAAGATACGAAACAAATGATCAAAAAACATGTTATTATAATTCCTCAAAGAGTTAAAAGATTGCTATGAATCAAAATTAAAACTTTCTTAGTGTTTGTACAATTTGGTGAAAAGTTACGTAGTAAAAGAATCGATCCAAACCATCTCAAAACACGTTATTTGGGCTGCTCGGACCGTTAAAAGATTGTTATGAATTGAAAAAAAAAATTCTTAGTGTTTATGAAATTTGGTGAAAAGTTATGTAGTAAAAGATACGATACAAATGATCCAAAAACGTGTTATTCGAATTCCTCAAAGCGTAAAAAGATTGCTATGAAGCGAAAAGAAAACTTTCTTAGTGTTTGTACAATTTGGTGAATAGTTAAGTAGTAAAATATTCGATCCAAACCATCTCTAAAACACGTTATTTGGGCTCCTCGGACCGTTAAAAGATTGTTATGAATCGAAAAACAAACTTTCTTATTTTCTGTGAAATTTGGTGAAAAGTTATGTAGTAAAAGATACGATACAAATGATCTAAAAACGTGTTATTTGAATTCCTCAAAGCGTAAAAAGATTGCGATGAAGCGAAAATAAAACTTTCTTAGTGTTTGTACAATTTGGTGAAAAGTTACGTAGTGAAAGATTCGATCCAAACCATCTCAAAACACGGCTACAACGAACGAACTACGACGACTGCTCTTCTTCGGCGATATTGCCCTGATCATCTCGGGTTTACGATGACGACCAGGAGATCTTTGAACAGGCTTACCGAACCCGCTCTCAAGTATTAACTGAAAGAGCGCTTCTGCAATCTCATCGTCGGTCGGACCAGAATCGGGTCTCCGTTCCAGCGGACCTGTAACATACACACGAATGAAGAGGCCATATAACAGGCAGTCGTGATACTCCTCGGCTTTCACCCCAACCTCTCTAAGCACATTGACCAGAGTGTCCACGTTGGCCACAGTCTTCCCCTTACGATCTAGGAAAGAAAGCGCCTTATTTGTAATTATCAATTCCATTTGACTACCATCAGGCTTCAGCATTCGATAGCCAATAGTAAATCTGCCAGACTCAATACCAGTTCCATAAACGTATTTCATGAGCAGCTTCATCACAGCAAAGTGGATCATGGTAGACTCACTAGCGCTGATGTATGGCTCTTGAAATGACATAGAGGACAACCGCAACTTAGGATGTGGGTCATGACATGTCTCCGATTCAATAAACGTGTGTAATCTATTCCATGTCATATAGAATTCACTCCGGGCAAGCTTCACACCGTCCTCAATACACTCGACCAAGATATTTGCTTATACAAAGCTTGGCTTTAACCGACCAAAATGTATTGATTCAACGAATTGAATCTTTATGCCCGACGAAGAACTGCAGCTTTGACAAGGTTTGCGTTACTAAGAGTAGCTCCGCTAGGTATTAGCCCGCACGGTTGGCCTTTCACACTGCTCCCTTTCAGGTCACCCTGATGATGGGATCGCTACTTGCTCGTGGGTATATGAGCTTAGTGAGATTACTCTAGCTCTTGACGGTTACCCCACACGTTGGACCTGTTCTCCCGATTTTCTGGAATTCTCCTGGGAGTCACCTATTCACTTACTTTGCCGAGGGGTTGGATCAACTCTTCCCAACTTCGCACTGACGGTTGTCATTTCTTAGGACCCCAGGCATTCCGTGAACGCGACAGTGTTAGTTCTCGCTAACTCCTTCGCCATGTGCTTACGCCAAGGAAGGAAAGGAAACAGATGAAGCAATCAACCCAAAGAGCCGAGTCATGCACCATACGAATCAAGTTACAGTACCAACCGAGTTTATGAAATTTGGTGAAAAGTTATGTAGTAAAAGATACGATACAAATGATCTAAAAAGGTGTTATTTGAATTCTTCAAAGCGTAAAAAGATTGCTATAAAACGAAAATAAAGCTTTCTTAGTGTTTGTACAATTTGGTGAAAAGTTACGTAGTGAAAGATTCGATCCAAACCATCTCAAAACACGTTATTTGGGCTCCTCGGACCGTTAAAAGATTGTTTATGAATCGGAAAACAAACTTTCTTAGTGTTTATGAAATTTGGTGAAAAGTCATGTAGTAAAAGATACGATACAAATGATCTAAAAACATGTTATTTGAATTCCACAAAGCGTAAAAATATTGCTATGAAGCGAAAAGAAAACTTTCTTTGTGTTTGTAAAATTGGGTGAAAAGTTATGTAGTAAAAAATACGATACAAATGAATTAAAAATACTTTATTTGAATTCCTCAAACCGTAAAATGATTGCTATGAATCGAAAAGAAAACTCTCTTTGTGTTTGTACAATTTGGATAAAATTTACGTAGTAAAAGATTCGATCCGAACCATCTCTAAAGCACGTTCTTTGGGCTTCTCGGACCGTTAAAAGATTGTTATGAATCGAAAAACAAAATTTCTTAGTGTTTGTCAAATTTGGAGAAAAGTTAAGTAGTAAAAGATACGACACAAATGATTTAAAAACACATTATTTGAACTCCTCAAAACGGAAAAAGATTGCTATGATTCGAAAAGAAAACTTGCTTAGTGTTTCTACAATTTGGTGAAAAGTTACGTAGTAAAAGATTCGATCCAAACCATCCGAAAACACGTTATTTGGGCTCCTCGGAGAGTTAAATGATTGTTATGAATCGAAAAACAAATTTTCTTAGTGTTTATGAAATTTGGTGAAAAGTAATGTAGTAAAATATACGATACAAATGATCTAAAAATACGTTATTTCAATTCCTCAAAGCGTAATGAGTTGCTATGAATCGAAAAGAAAACTTTCTTAGTGTTTGTACAATTTGGTGAAAAGTTACGTAGAGAAAGATTCGATCCAAACCATCTCAAAACACGTTATTTGGGCTCCTCGGACCGTTAAAAGATTGTTATGAATCGAAAAACAAACTTTCTCAGTGTTTATGAAATTTGGTGAAAAGCTATGTAGTAAAAGATACCATACAAATGATCTAAAAACGTGTTATTTGAAATCCTCAAAGCGTAAAAAGATAGCTATGAAACGAAAATAAAACTTTCTTAGTGTTTGTACAATTTGGTGAAAAGTTACGTAGTGAAAGATTCGATCCAAACCATCTTTAAAACACGTTATTTGGCCTCCTCGGACCGTTAAAAGATTGTTATGAATCGAAAAACAAACTTTCTTAGTTTTTACGAAATTTGGTGAAAATTTATGTAGTAAAAGATACGATACAAATGATCTAAAAACGTGTTATTTGAATTCCTCAAAGCGTAAAAAGATTGCTATGAAGCGAAAAGAAAACTGTCTTAGTGTTTGTACAATTTGGTGAAAAGTTACGTAGTAAAACATTCAATCCAAACCATCTCTAAAACACGTTATTTGGGCTCGTCAGAGAATTAATAGATTGTTATGAATCGAAAAACAAACTTTCTTATTGTCTGTGAAATTTGGTGAAAAGTTATGTAGTAAAAAATACGATACAAATGATCTAAAAACGTGTTATTTGAACTCCTCAAGGCGTAAAAAGATTGCTTTGAATCGAAAATAAAACTTTCTTTGTGATTGTAAATTTTGTAAACACTTACGTAGTAATAGATACGATCCAAACCATCTCAAAAACACGTTATTTGGGCTCCTCAGATAATTAAAAGATTGTTTTGAATCGAAAAACAAAGATTCTTAGTGTTTGTAAAATTTGGTGAAAAGTTAAGTTGTAAAAGATACGACACAAATGATTTAAAAACACATTATTTGAACTCCTCAAAACGGAAAAAGATTGCTATGATTCGAAAAGAAACCTTTCTTAGTGCTTGTACAATTTGGTGAAAAGTTACGTAGTAAAAGATTCGATCCAAAACATCTCAAAACACATTATTTGTGCTACGGAGATTTAATAGAATGTTATGAATCGAAAAACAAAATTTCTTAGTGTTTGTAAAATTTGGTGAAAAGTTATATAGTAAAATATACGAAACAAATGATCAAAAAACATGTGATTATAATTCCTCAAAGAGTTAAAAGATTGCTATGAATCGAAATTAAAACTTTCTTAGTGTTTGTACAAATTGGTGAAAATTTACGTAGTAAAAGATTCGATCCAAACCATCTCAAAACACGTTATTTGGGCTCCTCGGACCGTTAAAAGATTGTTATGACTAGAAAAAGAAACTTTCTTAGTGTTTCTGAAATTAGGTGAAAAGTTATGTAGTAAAAGATACGATACAAATGATCTAAAAACGTGTCATTTGAATTCCTCAAAGCATAAAAAGATTGATATGAAGCGAAAAGAAAACTTTCTTAGTGTTCGTACAATTTGGTGAAAAGTTAAGTAGTAAAAGATTCGATCCAAACCATCTCAAAACACGTTATTTGGGCTCCTATGACCGTTAAAAGATTGTTATGAATCGAAAAACAAACTTTCTTAGTGTTTATGAAATTTGGTGAAAAGTTATGTAGTAAAAGATACGATACAAATGATCTAAAAACATGTTATTTGAATTCCTCAAAGCGTAAAAAGATTGCTATGAAGTGAAAAGAAAACTTTCTTAGCGTTTGTACAATTTGGTGAAAAGTTACGTAGTAAAAGATTCGATCCAAACCATCTCAAAATACGTTATTTGGGTTCCTCGGACCGTTAAGAGATTGTCATGAATTGAAAAACAAACTTTCTTAGTGTTTATGAAATTTGGTGAAAAATTATGTAGTAAAAGATACGATACGAATCATCTACAAATACGTTATTTTAATTCCACAAAGCGTAAAGAGATTGCTATGTATCGAAAAGAAAACTTTCTTAGTGTTTGTACAATTTGGTGAAAAGTTATGTAGTAAAAGATTCGATCCAAACCATCTAAAAACACGTTATCTGGGATCCTTGGAGCGTTAAAAGATTGTTATGAATCGATAAATAAACTTTCTTAGTGTTTATGAAATTTGGAGAAAAGTTATGTAGTAAAATATACGATACAAATGATCTAAAAATACGTTATCTGAATTCCTCAAAGCGTAAAATGATTGCTATGAATCGAAAAGAAAACTTTCTTAGTGTTTGTACAATTTGGGGAAAAGTTATGTAGTAAAAGATTCGATCCAAACCATCTCAAAACACGTTATTTGGGCTCCTTGGAGCATTAAAAGATTGTCATGAATTGAAAAACAAACTTTCTTAGTGTTTATGAAATTTGGTGAAAAGTTATATAGTAAAAGATACGATACAAATCATCTACAAATACGTTATTTTAATTCCACATAGCGTAAAGAGATTGCTATGAATCGAAAAGAAAACTTTCTTAGTGTTTGTACAATTTGGTGAAAAGTTACGTAGTAAAAGATTCGATCCAAACCATCTCAAAACACGTTATTTGGGCTCCTCAAAGCATAGTAAAATTTGGTGAAAAGTAATGTAATAAAAAAATATACGATACAAATGATCTAAAAACATGTTATTTGAATTCCTCAAAGTGTTAAAAGATTGCTATGAATCGAAAAGGAAACTTTCTTAGTGTTTGTACAATTTGGTGAAAAGTTACGTAGTAAAAGATTCGATCCAAAACATCTCAAAAACATGTTATTTGGACTCCTCAGAGAATTAAAAGATTGTTATGAATCGAAAAACAAACATTCTTAGTTTTGCAAAATTTGGTAAAAAGTTAAGTAGTAAAAGATATGATACAAATGATCTAAAAACAAATTATTTGAACTCCTCAAAACGTAAAAAGATTGCTATGAATCGAAAATAAAACTTTCTTAGTGTTTGTAAAATTTGGTGAAAACTTACGTAGTAATAGATACGATCCAAACCATCTCAAAAATATGTTATTTGGGCTCCTCAGAGAATTAAAAGATTGTTTTGAATGGAAAAACAAACATTCTTAGTTTTTGTAAAATTTGGTGAAAAGTTAAGTAGTAAAATATACGGTACAAATGATTTAAAAACACGTTATTTGGGCTCCTCGGAGAGTTAAAAGAATGTTATGAATCGAAAAACAAACTTTCTTAGTGTTTGTACAATTTTGTGAAAAGTTACGTAGTAAAATATACGATCGAAACCATCTCGAAAACATGTTTTTTGGGCTCCTCAAAGAATTAAAAGAATGTTATGAATCGAAAAACAAACATTATTAGTGTTTGTAAAATTTGGTAAAAAGTTAAGTAGTAAAAGATACGATACTAATGATCTAAAAACAAGTTATTTGAACTCCTCAAAACGTAAAACGATTGCTATGAATCGAAAAGAAAACTTTCTTAGTGTTTGTAAAATTTGGTGAAAAGTAACGTAGTAAAAGATTCAATCCAAACCAACTCATAACACTTTATTTGGGCTCCTCGTAGAGTTAAAAGAATGTTATGAATCGAAAAACAAACTTTCTTAGTGTTTGTAAAATTTGGTGAAAAGTTATGTAGTAAAAGATACGATACAAATTATCTAAAAACATGTCATTTGAATTCCTCAAAGAGTCAAAAGATTACTATGAATCGAAAAGAAAAATTTCTTAGTATTGTACAATTTGGTGAAAAGTTACGTAGTAAAAGATTCGATCCAAACCATCTAGAAACACGTTATTAGGGCACCTCGGAGCGTTAAAAGATTGTTATGAATAAAAAAATTGACTTTCTTAGTGTTTATGAAATTTGGTGAAAAGGTATGTAGTAAAATATACGATACAAATGATCTAAAAATATGTTATTTGAATTCCTCAAAGCGTAAAATGATTGCTATGAATCGAAATGAAAACTTTCTTAGTGTTTGTACAAATTGGTGAAAATTTACGTAGTAAAAGATTCGATCCAAACCATCTCAAAACACGTTATTTGGGCTCCTCGGACCGTTAAAAGATTGTTATGACTAGAAAAGGAAACTTTCTTAGTGTTTATGAAATTAGGTGAAAAGTTATGTAGTAAAAGATACGATACAAATGATCTAAAAACGTGTAATTGGAATTCCTCAAAGCATAAAAAGATTGATATGAAGCGAAAAGAAAACTTTCTTGGTGTTCGTACAATTTGGTGAAAAGTTAAGTAGTAAAAGATTCGATCCAAACCATCTTTAAAACACGTTATTTGGGCTCCTCGGACCGTTAAAAGATTGTTATGAATCGAAAAACAAACTTTCTTAGTGTTTATGTAATTTGGTGAAAAGTTATGTAGTAAAAGATACGATACAAATGATCTAAAAACGTGTTATTGGAATTCCTCAAAGCGTAAAAAGATTGCTATGAAGCGAAAATAAAACTTTCTTAGTGTTTGTACAATTTCGTGAAAAGTTACGTAGTGAAAGATTCGATCCAAACCATCACAAAACACGTTATTTGGGCTCATCGGACCGTTAAAAGATTGTTATGAATCGAAAAACAAACTTTCTTAGTGTTTATGAAATTTGGTGAAAAGTTATGTAGTAAAAGATACGATACAAATGATCTGAAAACGTGTTATTTGAATTCCTCATAGCGTAAAAAGATTGCCATGAAGCGAAAAGAAAACTTTCTTTTTGTTTGTAAAATTGGGTGAAAAGTTATGTAGTAACAAATACGGTACAAATGATCTAAAAACATGTTATTTGAACTCCTCAAAGCGTAAAATGATTGATTTGAATCGAAAATAAAACTTTCTTAGTGTTTGTAAAATTTGGTGAAAACTTTCGTACTAATAGATACGATCCAAACCATCTAAAAAATATGTTATTTGGGCTCCTTAGAGAATTAAAAGATTGTTTTGATTCGCATAAGAAACATTCTTAGTGTTTGTAAAATTTGGTGAAAAGTTAAGTAGTAAAAGATATGATACAAATGTTTTAAAAACACGTTATTTGGGCTCCAGGGAGAGTTAAAAGAATGTTATGAATGGAAAAACAAACTTTCTTAGTGTTTGTAAAATTTGGTGAAAAATTATGTAGTAAAAATATACGATACAAATGATCTAAAAACATGTTATTCGAATTCCTCAAAGTGTTAAAAGATTGCTATGAATCGAAAAGAAAACTTTCTTAGTGTTTTGTACAATTTGGTGAAAAGTTACGTAGTAAAAGATTCGATCCAAAACATCTGAAAAACATGTTATTTGGACACCTCAGAGAATTAAAAGATTGTTAGGAATCGAAAAACAAACATTCTTAGTGTTTGTAAAATTTGGTAAAAAGTTAAGTAGTAAAAGATATGACACAAATGATCTAAAAACATGTTATTTGAATTCCTCAAAGAGTTAAAAGATTGCTATGAATCGAAAAGAAAACTTTCTTAGTGTTTGTACAATTTGGTGAAAAGTTACGTAGTAAAAGATTCGATCCAAACCATCTTAAAACACGTTATTTGGGCTCCTCGGAGAGTTCAAAGAATGTTATGAATCCAAAAACAAACTTTCTTAGTGTTTGTAAAATTTGGTGAAAAGTTATGTAGTAAAATATACGACACAAATGATCTAAAAACATGTTATTTGAATTCCTCAAAGAGTTAAAAGATTGCTATGAATCGAAAAGAAAAATTTCTTAGTGTTTGTACAATTTGGCGAAAAGTTAAGTAGTAAAAGATTCGATCCAATCCATCTCTAAAACACGTTACTTGGGCTTCTCGTACCGTTATAAGATTGTTATGAATCGAAAAACAAAATTTCTTACTGTTTATGAAATTTGGTGAAAAGTTATGTAGTAAAAGATACGATACAAATGATCTAAAAACGTGTTATTTGAATTCCTCAAAGCGTAAAAAGATTGCTATGAAACGAAAAGAAAACTTTCTTAGTGTTTGTACAATTTGGTGAAAAGTTACGTAGTGAAAGATTCGATCCAAACCATCTCAAAACACGTTATTTGGGCTCCTCGGACCGTTAAAAGATTGTTATGAATCGAAAAACATACTTTCTTAGTGTTTATGAAATTTGGTGAAAAGTTATGTAGTAAAAGATACGATACAAATGATCTAAAAACGTGTTATTTTAATACCTCAAAGCGTAAAAAGATTGCTATGAAGCGAAAAGATGATTTTCTTTGTGTTTGTAAAATTGGGTCAAAAGTTATGTAGTAAAAAATACGATACAAATGATCTAAAAACATGTTATTTGAACTCCTCAAAGCGTAAAAAGATTGATTTGAATCGAAAACAAAATTTTCTTAGTGCTTGTAAAATTTGGTGAAAACATACGTAGTAATAGATACGATCCAAACCATCTCAAACATATGTTATTTTGGCTCCTCAGAGAATTAAAAGATTGTTTTGAATCGAAAAATAAACATTCTTAGTGTTTGTAAAATTTGGTGAAAAATTAAGTAGTAAAAACACGTTAAATGATTTAAAAACACGTTAAATGATTTAAACAAACTTTCTTAGTTAAAAGAAATATTTCTTTTAACTATCCGAGGAGCCCAAAAATTTATAGGGACATATTTGATATTTTAGTTTTTTTTAGGAACATAGAAGAAATTACTCCAATAACTTATCATAGTTATATACGAACAAACATGTTTGGTTGGTTCTCTTCAAGGTAATCAAACGCCCAAGACACGTGTCGTTCTAATTCATGGGCGATTCTGAGAAACAGAGATTGATGATGACATTAATGTTTGGTATGCTCGGATATACATGTCCATGCATGTATAATGGAACATATAAATTATTTTATAAAACATGAAATTTGATTTGTTATGCGATTCGTTAAATAAATGATGTTACGAGAAAAAAAAAATCAAAAAATCAGATGTATGTGCAAGTAATAATTGTGATAGAGTATGATAACTCATATATCTCATTTTAATATGGATATTCATTATGCATATCGTACGTGTCGCTAATGATTAATGAAAGTAAAATTCATTGCCAATTTTAAAACGAGTCTACGCGGTCATACAATTCTAAGACGGGACGCTTTCCACTTGATATTCCACATGATGGTTTGGATTCTCCAGTCACATAAGCTTTAAATGAGAACAATCCACATGATAACGTGGTCGATTCAGATGATGTCGAAGAGGAACCTAAGGCCTCGAGGTGCAATTCAACTATTTTGGGTTCGAGAAAAAGGAAAAAGGTTGCCGATGATTTGACCAATTATGTTGAAAATCTCGTCAACGCTATTAGCAAGCCTAAATTTCATCCAGTTTCTCTAATTATGTGGGAAGAACTAAAAAAACTGTCTAATTCTTACACAAAATCGCAATTACAATATGCTCTCCATTATTTTTTGGTGCGTGAGAATCTCGGTGCATACTTCATTGCTTTTGATGAGAATGAAAGGATACAAATGATTGATCGCTTCTTACTTTATGTTTTGGGTTTTGGGTTTAAAGAGTTTATGATGGGAGATTTCCATGAAGTTCAAGAGTTTATGATGGAAAATATTTTGGTGGTAGTAACTATACATGAATATACATTTTGAAGGTGTAAATTGAAAGTTGATATTAGATATTCTGAAATTAGCTAATGTTATATTTTCTTACGCTAACATGGTTAATTTTAATTATGTATTAGACTAAATTTGTATATATATTTTAGTTTTATAAAAAAATATAACGTGATTGGTTATTTTGAATCTAGTTTAATCAATCAAATATATACTCAAATAATCATAACTACTTTCATATTATAAACAATAAAATTATAAAAAATTTGGAACAACCAAACAAATAATTATATTTTCACCTTTTCTTTTCCATACATCCAAACAAATTACAAAATTAGCAATTCCATAATTTTTCCTTACTTGATTTTGTAACCCGGCTCCATCATACTAATTCTACCTGCCAAACATTTCCTAATAAACTTTCTTAACGATGGAGTTTTCACCTAACTAATAGCATCAATAAGATAAATGTATATAAATAAATTAATAATTAATAATATAATTAAAAATAATGATGTCAATAATTGATCATGGTAATTTTGATAACAAGAGAATACATTGTGCTGATTAACTGAAATACGATCACAGAATGGACTAAAGTAGGCCAAAAATTAGCCCGTTTAAATAAGAGCCTTGCAAGTTGCACCTATTCTAAAAAGCTGAAATGACGGAATCGTAATTTCGGTTTTCATCTAAACCCTGACTCGTATTACTTCATTTCACAGAAACCATCATAAAGCGGGAAAACAAAAGAAGGATTCGGGGAGGGAGACTTCGGAGGTGCACACATGTATTTGTTATTCTGCCAGCGGCTCGGCTCTTCTCTCACACTCATGGCCTCACGCAAATCTCACCGTCTTCACCAAGGTATATATACGTCTATCCCCTTTCTCCTCTTCGCATAGTTTTTTATTGATCTCGCGTGCATTCCTTCATTGCAGTAGCCGCGTCGTCGTCGTCTGTACTTGACGCTGGTAAGAAGCCACGAACCATGGCGACGGATTCGGGTTCGGGTATGAAGGATGAATTCGCTAATCATTTTGATTACCTCAATAATCTCGTAAGTTCATCTTCTAATTGACTCGATCGAGTTTATCTTCTGCGCATGGTTGAATGAGCGAGCATGCATATCAACTGTTTGTTAAAATGCATATTAAACCCTAAACCCTAAAGATCACTCAGATAAACTGTTTGAGAAACTATTTCATTGTTTTCTCGATGTAGAACGAGAAGAGGGAACGAGTTGTCAAAGCCAGTCGTGACGTCACGATGAACAGTAAAAAGGTTATATTTCAAGTCCACAGGCAAGTAGAAAGTAGAAACTACAAATTACCTCTTTGGTTAATGTATCTTTCGATTATTTCGAATATTCATGAATTATTCTTTTCAATTTTTCCCCTTTTATCAGAATAAGTAAAAACAATCAAAACGAGATTCTCTCCAAGGCTGAAAACGACTTAACGAACGTGACGAATCAATACATGGCAAAATTAGTCAAAGAATTACAAGGCACAGATTTTTGGAAGCTCAGAAGATCATACACTTTCGCCGTAAGAAAAAAAACCAAATCTTAAAACCCTAATTTTCACCAATTTCTATCTACAATTTAATTTTTTTATAGGTGCAAGAATATGTCGAAGCAGCCACATTTTGTCGGTTCTGCAAAACAGGAACATTACTTAATCTCTCTGAAATTAATTCGTCTTTACTTCCATTGAGCGACAAATCGGTTGAGCCTTTACAAATCAATCTTCTCGATTACCTCCTAGGGGTAAATCCGTAAATATTACTCTTTCTTTCGTTCTTTTCCTAATAAATGGACTAACAAATTAGGTTACGGATTTGACTGGCGAGTTAATGAGACTCGCAATTGGGAGAATTTCAGATGGAGAAGTGGATTACGCACAAAAAATTTGCCAATTCGTCAGAGATTTATATAGAGAATTAACTTTAATCGTGCCTTTAATGGACGATAATTCTGAAATGAAGAAGAAAATGGAAGTCATGCTTCAGAGCCTCGTTAAAATCGAAAATGGTAATTTTGTACTTCTTTATTTAAAAAAAAATGATAAAATATTAAAATAAATAAAATTATCATTGTTTTTTTAATGTATTTCAGCGTGTTTTAGCGTGCATGTTAGAGGATCAGAGTATATTCCTATGCTTGGATCTGACAATCCTGATTACTCCTTTTTTGGTGCTTCGGATTATGAATGACTTAATTTTGATTATTAAAGTTTACTTTATTATAATATAATTAGAACTTTAGATATCCATGAACAAGCAATATAATTAGAATTTTCTGAGAACATGTATTTGTTGGACTTAAAATGTATGTTTTTTGTTGAAATTTTGAATTGGATGGTTGAAATTGAAATAGTTTATATTGTATTAGGTTATCAATTCATTGGAATGTGATTTGTTTTTTTGTATTTGGTTTCGAATCATTAAATTTCGAAATTATTTGTGTGTTGAATTTATTTATTGTTTGGCAGCTTCACAAAGTCACTACACGAGAATCATATCATAAAGACTTAGGGCGTGTTTGCTATGTCAGTTTTGTATAGCAGCAGGAAACTCGTAGTTGCTGGAAACCAACATATGAATATCAGGAAACTACGATAGCAGGAAAATGCAAAATCTATGAGGGTAGGATGTTTAAAAGGTGTTTGATAAAAATCATAGGATTAGATGTAGTAATGAATAAAATATATTAGAATTGTAATATTTCTTATGAAATTGTATAACTATCACATTTATTTTTTAATCATACCAATAATTTAAAATTAATATATTTTAGATAATACAAATAAAATAAAAATAATTTTAGAGAATATTAATTTTTAATACCATTAATATTTAAAAATATTATTTTTTAATATAATTAATTTGTGGAGAATATTATAGAGAATAATGGCATATAATCATTAGAGAATATCATATGCTTGAATCACATATAGATATAGTCACAACTGCATGTGTCATTCATAATTTTATTGTTAACCATAATGGGGACATGACGCGGCAACTTAATGCTACCTCTAAAATATCGCTAAATGAGATTGTGTCGGTACCCGGAAGAGATAATATTTATAATGATAATATCGAATCACTAAATAATCAACGGCTAGTCGGTACTCAAAAACGAGATGAAATTGCTATGAAAATGTGGAAAGACTACATCAAATAAATATAGAATTGGCTAACAATGAGAATTTTATTTTTGAAGTTGTATTGTTTTCGATTTGTAATTTTCAATTCAAATTATTATTATTATTATTTTTGAGTATTAGATGTAATGTGTTTATTTCATAAATAAATAAATTGGACAAGAAATTTGCAAATTAAAAATACTTCTTATTTCGAATAATATTAAATTAGATTAAATAATTAAATACCCATGAAAAAGATATAAGAACTGAAATAATTAAATAAGTTAATTAATTAATCATTGCAAACCTAGCTTTCTCTCTCCAAAAATTATGCCCAAGGTAAGTTTCAAAAATCATGGCATTACTCCTCTTTTCATAAAGTTTTCCTAGTTTACAAATCCAAAACAACATATCCTATTAAGGCACCGAACACCAATAATTTGTTTTTGGTCAAACCATGGAATTCCATTCAAAACTTACTCCAAAACTTACCCTCGAACAGGGCCTAAGGGGCTGTTCGGTGAGTAAGATTTGGGAGTTATGAAGTTTAGAATCCTCAGTTTCCTATTACTTTTGAAAACTAGCGTTCGGGTGCAATAAATAATTCCTAGGTTTGGGCATAGGATTATCAGGATCCTAGGAATATTTGCTTATTTCTTGACTTTGTAAAAATCCAATCCGATTGGATTTTTGTGTATGAAAGGAGAGAAAAAATTAATTAATGATGCTTGTTTTTGATGCTCAATTATTTTGACTTTATAACAATTTTAAATTGTATAATTTTCACTCACTTTTTATGTTCAATTTTGATGCTCAAATTTTTATGTTTATTTTTTACATTAAATCATATATTTTGTGTTGTTGGATGCCGGATATCGTATTTGTACATGTATTCGTATCCGAAATCGGAATCGGATACCGGGTACCGTATTCATATTCGTATCTAAAATCGGATATCGAATATCGTATATCGTATCTGTATCCGAAATCGAATACCAGGTACCGTATTCGTATTCATATTCGTATCTGAAATCGAATATCGAATACCGGAAATTGTATTCGTATCCGATATCGGATACCAGATACCGTATTCATAATAATAATAATTTATTTAGAAATTAATAATAACAATAATAATAATAATAATATAGCGGACTGCTATAGCATGAATCGTTCAAATATAACGGCCGTACCGGTGCTATAGCGTGATTAAAATTATTTTAGTGCAATTTATTTATGTAGAAATAATAACAACAACAACAACAACAACAACAACAACAACAACAACATAATAATAATAATAATATATTTTTCTCAGAGAAGATTTTTTAATTTATGTTAGTTTGTGAGGTTGATAAAAATAAGTAATAAATATAATTTTATTAATAATATTGAGCCGCTAAATTATATTTATATGCATATTATCATATTATAAAAATAATAATTTTGATCAAAATCCGCTGCGATGGTGAATCGGCGTTATATCGCCCGCTTAACGCTAACCGCTAAATTAAACGTCAAAACGCTGCACGCCGCTACACGCTATTTAAAACATTCATAATAATACTATAATACTATGATAATAATAATAAAAATAATAAAAATAATAAAAATAATAATAATGTATTTAACAATTAATAATATTTTGATATGATTAATAGATAAATATGATAGTTATAAAATTTCATAAGAAATAATACAATTCTAAAATATTTTATTCATTTCATACATCTAATCCTACGATTTTCATCAAACACCTTTTAAACATCCGACACTCATAGCTTTTGCATATTCCTGCTATCATAGTTTCTTGATATTCATATATTGATTTCCTGCAACTACTAGTTTCCTGCTACTATACAAAACTTCCCTAGCAAACACGCCCTAAAAGTATACTGAATACTGAATATACATGGTCCATCCACCGCACGAATCTCAAAGCAAAATAACCAACCAATTAATAGTGATTAATTCCAAACGTGATTCTACGTGAAAACATTGCAGTGAAACTTAAACTTCGAAAATTCAGCCCAGTGTTGTAAAAATCGGTGTAAATCGAAAAAAGATTTAAAAACGAGATATGGTGTCTAAACGTATTATTTTTGCCAAAACGGTTCTAAAAAACGACATTTTTTAGTAGCAAGTGACGATTGTACCAAAAATGAAATTGAATTAGAGTGTTGACTCAGATTTTTTGTATCTCAGAATGAAATTAATTGTTGCTAAAACAATATTTTGTTCAAGAGAGTAATTTTTTTTATTTTTAAAAAAAGTAAGAAGCGAAGGTTCTTTTCGATATATTAAAGCAAGTTTAATACAACGTTTTAATTTTACATGGTAATGTAAAAAAATAAAGGGTCTATGCCAATTTCTTTAGTAGGAAAACCTACTCTATTAAAGACAAGCTCTACAAATAAAAAGATTTAAAGGAAAATAAGAAAAGAGAATCTATAAATGGCGAGCGAAATTTGGATCCCGATTAGCTATGAAGTTTTCATGTCTTTGCCTCGTATGTGACTTTCGCTATCGTGGAGGATGGCGGAGAGTTCTTTTGGTTAAAGATCCGTTCGTTTCACTTTTTCCAAATGGTCCAAAGTGTGGCCACGAAGTAGGTGTCGATTTCATCCTTTTTTTCCTTGGTGTGTTTTCGTCGGTTGTCTAGTCAAAATTTCGGCAAGGTGTCGCGAATGTCGAAGGATATTCCTATGATGTGTCGAAGTCCCCTCCAAACCCTTTGTGCATATGAGCAATTAATGAATACGTGGGTCGCCGATTCTTCAACGTTGTTGTTGCAATTTTTGCACGTTGTCTGGTGCGGCCAATTCCTTTTTCGCAAAACATCTCCCGTTAAAATCCTTTCGTTGAGCGCCAACAATGCGAACATTTTTGTTTTCGCAGGAGCTTTTGTTTTCCATAAGGTGGTGTTCCACTCACATTTTATTCCCGGATTTATAAGGAGTTTGTATGTAGCGGCCGTGGAGAAAAAAATCCGATTTGCCCATCCAAGAGAGTAATTTGACGTACCACTATTATGTTGCAAAACGGAAATGAATCATGTATTATGTGTTTGTATTTTTGATGTATATTAATTCTCCCCAAATAACTATTTTCATTTTAAAAATACTTGCTTATATTTTTATAAAGTTTTTATTATTGTTTTTTATTTAATGATGGTTGTTTGTTATTAGGATCGTTCATTTTTTTGTTTGTTTTATCAAATTATAATTATAATTGTTCTAATTTTTAAAAAGTATAGTGTTAAATCTGATAGATTATTATGGTTTACTGCTTTTATCGTATTTTAATTGTTTTATCGGCGGTAAAATGCTAAAATGATTACCGTTGTAGCGAACGTTTAGATTGTTCTACGTGTCAGTCATCCAGATATTACATCTGGCGTCCTTTGGACGAACGTTTAGATTGTTCTACGTGTTATTAGTGGCACGCGTGGGTTTGGTGGTTGCTGTTTCGACCGTTGTAGCGAAGGGGAAGTATATATACACCGAGTGTATTCAGAAATTTATGCGTAACATAATTACGAAGAGTAATTGTAATAGAAAGAAGGAAATAAGGAAAGACCAAGTTGTCGCCTAACCTTTCCTTGTTCGTTCTGTCCTTTTTCTCTCGGTTCCTTCAAGCCCATCTATGTAAGAACCCTAAATTTCTCTTAATTGAAATTCGCTATTATCGAATTTTGTTAGAGAAATAGTGAATTTGTACTCGTTGTTGTCGATTTTTTACTTTGAGTTTGATTTTTTATTGGAATTTTGTGATTAGGTTGGGTGATGAATGGCCGCGACAGTAGTTGAGAGCTTGATTGAACAAGAACGAAAAGGTTAGATCGTTTTTTTCTTTTTGTAGTTTTAAATTTGATTATTGATTTTTTTTGGTTTGGGAGTTCTGAATTTGGGGGTTTTGTGTATGGGAAGGGGACTGGGGAGGGGAATAATCGGTTTGATTCGTATGTGGTCAGTGGAGTGTGAGTAGATTTCGTATTTTGCTAATTCTGGATAGTTTGGTTCGTTGATCTATTTTTAGTTTTTCTTGTCTAATTTTGTTTTTTACCTTCTTTCCACCTAATTTGGTGTAGTGGGAGATTGTATTGCTTTAGTATTTGAGGATCTTGAACTTTACATTACTTCAGATCAGGATTTCTGTATAATTATTATACATTCTGAACTTCTGAACTGGGATCATGATTATACTAAATCTTTCAAGAAAAAAAATACTCGGTACAAATTTTATCCCAAATTGAAGTTATTTTACTTCAGAAATTAACATAACTAAAACAATTCTTCTTGTTTCATAACTAAAAACCTATTCAATTTGCATATATCAGGACCTCAATAACTACTGATCTTCCCCAAATTGTATATTTGCATAACTTTTCTTTATCCTTTCATATCATGCAGTTAAAATGCAGACAACAATGAGCGATCTAAGATCAGCTGGACCTATCCAGTTCCCCCCTCACCAAAACTACCACCCCTTCACCAACACCCACGCCAACGCCCCTTTCTTCGCTCCTCCCTACATCTACCCAGATTTCCAAACGGGTCTGGGTCCATATTTCCTCCAAACGGGTCCGTACATCCCAATTCACCCTCTCCAGTACAAGTTGGTGTCGCCTCAACAGGAGAATAACCTCCAAGAATTCCAGTATTTCGTCGTCATAGACTTCGAAGCCACTTGCGACAAGAACAAAAATCCTCAACCTCAGGAAATTATCGAATTCCCTTCAGTTCTTATCAACTGTGTTACTGGCCAATTGGAGGCGTCTTTTCAGACTTATGTTCGTCCTATGTACAACCAGAATTTAACTGAATTCTGCAAAGAACTCACTGGCATTCAACAAATTCAGGTACCTTATTTAAAATTATATTTTATTATCAGTAGGCTTTAATAATAATTATTATATTTTATAATTAGGTGGATAGAGGGGTCCCGTTGAGCGAAGCACTGTTAATGCATGACAAGTGGCTCGAAGATAAAGGGATAAAAAACAAGAGTTTTGCAGTGGTCACTTGGTCCAATTGGGATTGTCGTGTCATGCTCGAATCTGAATGCAAGTTGAAGAACATTCGTAAACCTCCCTATTTTAACCAGTACGCCTTTCTTTCTTTTTATATCATAAAAAAAGAATTGATTCCATATTTATTTTTTTATATTTCCGTGTAAAGGTGGATAAATCTGAAAGTGCCGTTTATGACGGCGTTTGGGGGTACGCATTGCAATTTAAAAGAAGCCGTCCAGCTGGCGGGTCTAACGTGGGAAGGCCGGGCCCACTGCGGACTGGACGACGCGCGTAACACTGCTCGACTCATGGCTTTGATGATGCACCGTGGGTTCAAGTTCTCAATCACTAACTCTCTCTCTTGGCATCCCGACTCGGAACCGCCTCCAGTAGTGCAAGAACAACCACAACGACTACCACCACAAGTGGGCCAAGTGGGCCCGATGGTGGGTCCAGTGGTGTGTACGCAATTGGGTGGGCCGGTTTGTTTCTGTGGGGTGGTGAGTAGTAAGAATTGGGTGAGGAGGCCAGGGCCGACTCAAGGAAGGTGTTTCTTTGGGTGCGGGAATTGGACTGCGAATCGACGTGCAGTCTGCAATTATTTCGTGTGGGCTGCTGGGCCATGATGAGAAGAAGGAAGGATAATGTTTAACTCTTTATGAACGACTTATTATTGTATAAATCGAAGGGGTGGAGTTGACTTTAAGTGGGGTGGTATATAGATATTATTATTAAACTATATGTATAATTAGACTGTTAGACTCGGTGCGCTATTTAAGCGCGAAAAGACCATTGAAGGCTTGTTTGTGTGTTGTGTTGTGTTTAGGGTGGTAGTAGTGGTTGTTTGCGTCTCTGTCAATCTCTAACCGCTCGATGAAAACGATTTGACTTGTGGTTTGGTTGGTTGGTTGATAGATAATAATATTATGACTCTTATTTCCGAAGAGCATTAAATACTCTGATTATCTATCTATCTATCTCATGTTGTTGAGTTTTTTTTTAGAATTAATTAATCATTTTAACTGACTTGAAATTTATGGTTTTTTTCCATTGGTTTTGGGTCCTTGAGCATTAATACTGCTTTATTGCCTTGAGATTTCAATATGAATGCAAATCAAACGACCATCTACTTAAATAATTAGGTGAAAGTTTATAGATTGTTTGCTTCATACAACCTTGAACATCTTTGTTATGTTTAAACAATATGTTGATTGATACGTTAATTGTTACATGCATACAAATCGGTTGGAAACATAACATTCTGCTCAATGATTAAATATTTTTATTTTGAGCATTAGAAGTTCAATTTTAAGACAAACAGACCTTAATATGATCACATCTTCTTTGAGCATGTATTTTTGTTTCCAGGTCCGAGTTGACACCAATCATAAATTCTCTTTATTTTAACCAACGACTTATCCGGCTGGTGCATTTAGCAACCACCAAAAGTAGGAATATTGACTTCTTACTGACCTATATAAGCATACATGAATGGCCAGTGAATCTAACACAAGCAGTAGTACTAGTGAAGAATGAGTTGCTCAAATAAGTCAATATTTATGTTGCTTCTCCTTTTGGGTGCATCAAATGAGTTTATCGTGGATGCTGGTCCATTTGGTGGCCGTCACTGCCGGTTGGGATGTAATCGTAGCCCCGGTTTTGGAGGTGGTGGTGGAGGTTTAGGTGGCGGACATGGTGAAAGATTCGGTAGTGGTGCTGGTCTGGGTGGTGGACCCCGGGGAGGCCTTGGTGGTAGTGGTGGATTTGGCGGTGGTGGTTTAGGAGGTGTTGGTGGTGGCCATGGTGGTGGATTTGGAGCTGGTGGCGGTATTGGTGGTGCTGGAGGTGGGCTTGGAGGTGGTGGAGGTGGTGGCGGCGGTGAAGGTGGTGGCATTGGTGGAGGTTTTGGAGCAGGAGCTGGTTTTGGTGGTGTTGGACGAGAAATTGGTGGTGGCGGCGGAGGTGGAGGTGGTGGTGGTGAAGGCAGTGGTCTTGGAGGTGGAAACGGTAGGGGTTTTGGAGCAGGAGCGGGTTTTGGTGGTGCCGGAGGAGGAGTTGGTGGTGGAGGTGGCGGCGGTGGCGGGTTTGGGGCTGGAGGCGGTGTTGGTGGTTTAGGTACTGGTCATGGACTCGGTGGTGGCTTGGGCAGAAATCATGGACTTGGAGGAGGCGGACTTGGAGGTGGACTTGGGGTTGGACTTGGAATTGGAGTCGGCATTGGTGGTGGAGTTGGTAGCGGCGGTGGCTACAGTGGAGGAGATGTTGGAGATAGACAGTGACATTTTTTTGTCATATTAGTGTGTTGTAATGAATTGCAAATGTTTTTTCTTGAAATAACTATCAATAAATTCATTTTGAAAATTTTAATACGTACCTAAAAAGAAATGAAAAAATAACAAAACTAATATTTGCCAAGTTTGATGGTACAAAATTTTTGAAGAAAAATATACTTGCATTTTTGAAAAAATTGCACATCAATTGGTTTGTTGACGGTTAATGGTAAACAAAAAAAAAAGGACAGACCCGTAGTAAAAAAAATAGTTGTTAAACCAGATTTATTTACTTATTTAATATATATTCGTTTAACACATACTCATATAATACATGCTCTTATGTTAAATCAAATCTATTTACTCATTTATCAGTACCTAAACAATAGATAAAACAAATAACACATCATCGGTGGAATGATTATAATGAGACTTCATATCATCACTCCTTTAAGATATCAACGTTAACAAATGTACCAAACAATAAAATGTTGCATCATAAGAAAAAACATGACGAAATTTTGGTGTTTAAAAATAATTCGGACCATCTATTTGTGCTTTGGAAAGTACAAAACATGTGTTTTGAAAAAAAAACTTATTCCGTGACTTATTACAATAGAAATTTTCATAGTTATTTTTCCGGGATGAAAAATTCTAAACATCTATTTAAACATTGAGGAATACCAAACTTTATTTTTTGTGAAAATTTGTTTCACTACTTTTACGACATATCTTTTTGCCGGTTAGATAGAACATTACTAAATTGTAATTTTTTCACAACAAAGTGTTCCAAATAATCTATTTAGGGCATGTGAATCTAAAAAATGTGCCTTTTAGAAAAATGTGATACTTTAGAACACAACATTTATCTGATTTGAAAATCATTATGATTTTTTGGAAGGAAATACAGTTATAGATCAATTGGTAGATTGTACACATCATAATAGATGAACGTACGCGTTCATCAAAACGATTGGATGCATAATAAGATTATGCAAATCTGACAGAAAACATATAGTCCATCATGACGGACTGGTGGTCCGTCGTGACGGACCAGAGTAGTTTTGCTGGAAGATTACACAGTTTATACACAGTCCGTCATGATGGACTGGACGGACCAAAGGGATTTATGTGTACCAATATGTGAGTATGAGTCGTGATGGACTGGTCGTGCGTCATGACTGAGGTGCGTCATGACGGACCATAGAGATAATATCTATATGAGTAAATGTGACTAGTGCGTCATGACGGACTGTAGTGCGTCTTGACGGACTGTGATCCAAATTCTGGATTGGCAGTTTTTCTTAAGATACTCATTAATTCTCAATTAATGGGGCCTTGATTATAACATCATGGCTGTCTCTCCTCATTCTGACTGGTCATTCTACAGAAAAGAAAAGAGCTTGTGAGACAAGTTAGAGAAGAGAGAAACTCCATTAAAGAGATTGAATCTTGAGCAAGTTTAAGGCGATTTTGAGGAAATCGCGCGTAACCGAGAGACGAAAGCTCGCGGTGGATACGAGTAGAGAAATTTCTTCTGAATCTTTCTGTGGTGATCAAGGTCGAGCAAGGTCGGAGACGAACCGGAGAAATTCCGATTGTATACGACATATCGGAGCTTCGAGCAAGGTGTCGAATTGCACGGGCGTGGGACGTGCGTGTTACCGGAATCGGAGCTAGCACCAACTACACGTGAATCAACCCGTCTCCGTGATCAATTTCACGTGGTATGATTCTATTTTTATAATAGTTATATTCATAGGTAGTTGCACGTAGTTTAGGATTTGTGCTTTCGGATCGGTGACGTGGTCCTCGGGATCGGGTCGGACTGGGCCTCAAAATTTGCCGAGCGGGGTTCGGTAATGACGCCGATACCCAACAGTGGTATCCGAGCCATCGTCACAATTCGAGAGTCGAATCAATTTCGAATAAAAGTTATCATATGATAATCAAAAACATCTAGAAGTAATCATGAAATAGTTTCATGATTAATCATTTTCGAAACGATTCAATTTTCGCAAAAATTCACTGTTGAAACAGGTTTTCAGACACAGTCCGTCATGACGGACTGGTTGTCCGTCATGGCGGACACTGTATGTCGTGCAATCCAAGAGTTGGGCTTGGAGCGTTTTAATGGTCCTTGTGACGCACCATATTGTGCGTCATGACGGGCTATACAAAATTCTCACCGTTGTGACGGACATCATAGTCCGTCATGACGAAAGTTGCACGAAAAATTTCTGGAACTTGGTACAAACTTGTTTTGTACAGTCCGTCATGACGCACGGTATTGCGTTGTGATGGACTAATATAGTCCGTCGTGACGCCTTGAGAGTGCGTCATGACGGAGGACATGAGTTTAACGCCTTGAGAGGCTTGATGGGCATGGTCCGTCGTGACGCAACACGTTGTGCGTCATGACGGATAGTATACTTCCGTCGTGACGGACATAGTGTCAGTCACGACGGACAGTGTAATTTTTTCTGGAAATTTAAATATTAATTCTAATAATTAATAATTATGCTCATTCATCACGATAAACTTGCTCATTGATGTAATTAGATTATCACATAAATCCATGCATAATATTTATGTCATAAAATGCCTTCCGTGTTCACAACCTCCGAGGTTGGTCTTACACTTTGCACGGTTTCAGGCCAAAGTCGGGTGTGTATTGTTGTATGTTTCAACGTGAGAGGCATGCGTTAATTGGGGACAAACGCGGGTTCAGGTCAAAGTCGGGAGCGTTTGTAGTTCAATTGAACGATATGTGGCCACGGTTGTGACTTAACCATCCAAGCCAATCCCATTGGGGTTCGGGGCATAGTTAGGATGCAAAAACGAAATTTGGATCATATATGATATGATTCAATACCGAAATCATATAAAGGTCCAAGAGTCGCATTGGAAGCGATTGGATTTATCCTATCTAAATAGTGAGATCCCATTTGTCGGCCAAAGTCACTTGTGGGAGGATCACGAAATATGGGTCTTGAGGTGGTAATGTTCTAAATATCACTGATATGGAACGGTATGTTGGTTTCATATCTCTAATCAGTGCCCCTCCGTTACCATATGCTCCGTATCGGTTGAGTAAATCGGTCGACCGATACATGGACCGATATGGACCGATATTGGACCGGTTTGAACCAATTTGGATTTAAAACACAATTTATTTTGAATATTATTTTGGGCTGGTCCATCTTTTAACAATATCTTCATTAATATTTTTGGCCCAATTCTTTCCATATCTTTCTTTCTTTCTCCGATACAGCGTGAGAGTATATTTTTGCTTCTTTTAACTTAAGCTTTCACGACCAAGAAACTCACGTCAATTAGGGTTTGACCTCAAGCCCCATTCCTTTTCCTTTGCTTGGGGTCATCCGCATCTACACCGATGGTTAATGAACACGATTTCGTGGTTTAGTTTATTATATTATTTATGAGTTTTATGTTATAATTTTAAATGTATCTTTAGTTTAACTTGAAATTTATGTTGTATTGTTGAATTTTAAATATTAATCATGTAAAATTTAAATTAGTTTAAAAAACTTAATATAAATTAATGTTATAATAATCAATTTAATATATCAATATAAAAAAGTACATAACCGCTATACCACTGATATTTTTCGCTATGAATCCGCTATGTCGGTCCTATCTCTTATCGGTGACTGGCCGATCTGTAAGCGATATACGATATCTGTAACATTGGGTGTTTCTGGATTTAGAATCCCCAATCAGCATTAGGGTTATTGATTTGATAAAAGTAACATATTTCATATCATCATAAAAGTATATAGAATAAGTTCGTACATGTTAGTATCAATCTCATTATAAAGTCTTTTTCGTTGTAGCAATCATGACTTCAAGCAACACCAACTCCATGTCGATTAGATTAGTCTTGGAAAGGGGGAAGCTTGTCGGAGAGAACTATCTCGGCTGACACTGAAACCTAAGAATTGTTCTTAGGCAAGAGTGCAAGAGTCACGTGTTGGACACGAAGATGGTGACTCCCGATGATAAGGCTTCGACCGAAGAAAAGGCGGCATTTGACAAACTTAAGAAGGAGTCAAATGACGTGACGTGTCTCATGTTGGCATGTATGGATACGAATTTGCAAAAGTAATTCGAGGATTCGGATGCGTACGAGATTAACGCGACGCTCAAAGAAATGTTCCAAGAGTCCAATGGCGGTGCGGGCAAGTCGTTATCCAAACCAAAGACTAAAGGAAAGGAGAAATACGAGGATGTCACCTGCTTCCATTGAAGAAAGAGTGGGCATTGGAAGAGAAATTGCAAGATTTACCTCGAGGAGGTGAAGAAGAGCAAGGGGAAGGCTTTGAAAGCCGGAACCGCAGGTATGACTATTATAGATGTTAGCACGAGGTGAAGTGGACGTTCTTCAAAATAGAAGGCTTGGGACGTTCTTTCAATTTTGGACAATTGGGTATTAGATACCAGTTGTGGAACTCATATTTGTCGAAATATGCACGTTCTTCAAAATAGAAGGAAGTTAGCACGAGGTGAAGTGGATCTTCGAGTTGGGAATGGAGCAAATGTTGCTGCATTGACCGTCGGAGATGTTTATCTTACTTTACCGAGTGGGTTTTGTTTTAGAACTCAATAATTTTTATTTTGTCCCAAGTTTGTGTAAGAACATCATTAGTGTGTCTAGACTTGCTAATGATGGTTATGAATTTGTTATTAAGAATAATGAATTTTCTATTTGTAAGGATAATTTATTCTATGGAAATGTTCTATTAGAAAATGGTCTTTACGTTTTAGATAAGAATTACACAAATGATAAATCAATCTATAATATAAACACGAATCGGATTAAACCTAAAGTTGATCGTAAAACTTACTTTTGGCATTGTCGGCTTGGCCATATAAATGAGAAGCATATCTCAAAACTCCATAAGGATGCATTTTTGGACTCGTTTGAATTTGATTCTTATTGGGAATGTGAATCTTGTTTACTTGGAAAGGTGACAAAAGTACCCTTCTCCAAGATTGGAGAACGGTCCAAGGAACTATTGGAACTTATACATTCAGATGTATGTGGTCCAATGAGTCCCGAGGAAAGAGGAGGTTATCTATACTTTATAAAGTTTACGGATGATTTTAGTATATATGGGTATAACCAATGTTTTAAATAGCGTGTAGCGGCACGCAGCGTTTCTGACATTTAATTTAGCGGTTAGCGTTAGCGGGCGATATAGCGCCGCTTCACCATCGCAGCGGAGTTTGATCAAAATTATTATTTTTATAATACTTAATATGCATATAAATATAATTTAGCGGCCCAATATTATAAACAAAATTATATCAAATGCTTATTTATATCAACCTCACAAACTAACATAAATTAAAAATTCATCTCTAAGAAAAATATATTATTATTATTATTACTTTTATTTTAATTTTATTATCATGTTGTTTGTAATTATAATAATGCTAATAATAGTTGTTGTTGATCTTATTCTTCCTATAATAATAATAATAATAATAATAATAATAATTATTATTATTATTATTATTATTATTATTATTATTATCATTTAATAACAATAATTATTATTGTATAATAATAATATTAATTATTATTATTTAATACACATAATAATAATAACAATAATTATTATTATTATTGTGTAATGATAATAATGATTATTATTATTGTTATTATTATTTAATAACAATATCAATAATAATAATAATAATAATAATAATAATAATAATAATAATTATTATTATTATTATTATTATTATTATTATTATTATTATTATTCGTACTATTACTATTTTATTACTATTATTATTTTATTATATTTTTATTATTACTATTGTTATTATTATATTTAACATTATTATGATTTAATAATAATAATAATAATAATAAGAACAACAACAACAACAACAACAACAATAATAATAATAATAATAATAATAATAATAATAATAATAAGCACGTTATAGCGCCGCTACGGCCGCTATATTTGAACGCTTCATGCTATAGCAGTCCGCTCTAGCGTTGCAGCGGAACAAAATGCTACAGAGCTAAATTCCGAAGCGATGCAGCATTTACCTCCTAAAATCCGCTACAGCGCGCTATAGCGCCGCTGAAGCGCCGCTATTTAAAACACTGGGTATAACAAATCGGAATCTTTTGAAAAGCTCAAATAATTTCATAATGAGGTTCAAAATCAACTTGGCAAGACAATCAAAGCACTTCGATCAGATCGAAGAGGCGAGTATTTGAAGTATGAGTTTGAAGATCATCTCAAAGATTGTGGAATCGTTTCACAGTTGATTTCACCTTGAACGCCTCAATGGAATGACGTGTCCGAAAGGAGGAATCGGACCGTATTGAATATGGTCCGATTGATGATGAGTCAAACTAGTCTCCCAAAATCGATTTGGGGTTATGCCCTTGAGACAACGGCTTTTCTAATAAACCGTTACCTTCTAAATCGGTGCAAAAGACTTCATATGAGATATGGACTGGACAGCCTCCGGTGTTATCTTTTGTTAGAGTTTGGGGATGCGACGTTTATGTTCGGAAAATGTTTTCGGATAAACTCGAACCCAAATCTGAAAAATGTTTGTTTGTAGGATATCCTAAGGAAACTAAAGGATATTATTTCTGCGATCCCGAGGAAATCAAGGTTTTCGTAGCTCGCAGAGGTACCTTCTTGGAGGAGGATTTTATATCTCAACGAGCTAGTGGGAGTAAAATTGATCTCGAAGAGGTTCGAGATCCAGAAATAAACATTGAACCGATGGATGTTGACCCGAATCCGTTAAAAGTTGAGGATGTCGAGCCAATATAGCACAAGGTGCTCCTCTTAGGTCTAGTAGGACCCGGCTGGAACTGAAGGGGAATTATCCCGACCCCGGGCCCGTGCAGCGGATATGAAGGCCCGGTCCGGTTGCCAAATCCCGAGATCACGCTTCGATATCGAGGGCACGATGCAAAGTAGGATAGTCAATTACCGGCGTGAAATTGATCACGCTCGAAGGGTTGATCGCTTATCCTCCTCTCTCCTTGTCACGTTGGTGACAAAACGCGTGTCCCACGCCTACATGTCTCTCACCGCTTCGTTAACAGTTTTCGCTCCTTCGGTTCGATCACAATGAAGAGCCACAAGTGTCGTTCCTCTACGCGTATCCACCGTGATTCGTAGCACCTCGGTTACGGGTATACCTGCCTAGACGATATACCGGTAAACTTGCTTGATTGAATTGATTCTCTAAACCGAGAAAAATCCCTTTTCTCGTTTCTCTCTTTCTTCGCACCCTTTCACTCTATGAAAAAGTGTCTCTCTTAGAATAGAATGATATGGACTAATTCCACTACTCAAGAGAAAGAGAATTATCCTATTTATACTAAATAGGATAAGGACACCCAAAAGGCACGTTTTAGATAGACCAAACTGTGTGTACCAAAAACTGCCAGAAAACAGCTTTTTAACACAGTGCGTCATGACGCACCATATGGTCCGTCATGACGCACCATATGGTCCGTCATGACTCACGATGCCAAAAAGTTTTTGGACAAAATACGGATTCTAGCGTCATGACGCACGACCGTATTTTTCCTGAATTTGGCTAAGTCCACAACCATTGCAGATTGAATACACTAGGTGCGTCATGACTCACCATATGGTGCGTCATGACGCACAGTGTTATTTCGCCCAATTCTGCACAATCCTATTGTGCATCTATCCGTTTTCTCGAACGCGTACGTTCGTGTGTCATTGTGTGTACACTTTTACGGTTGATCCGAAATTGTATTTCTTTCAGTCTCCCACTCAATTTCAGATCTACTTAAAAGGTACTCATGCATATCCAATATGCACGATCTTAGAGAATATAGCTCGCGTATCAAAATACCAAGTTATGCACATCCTATGTGCCAATTCTTGTAATCAAGCCCGACATAGTACGACTCGTTGTGTGACCGTGTATGTTAGTTTAACGATGGCAGTAGGCTGTTTCCAAAGCCCTACAAGCCCATGAGCGGGATCTAGTCACTCCATCATGGCTACCCATGTTAAAACGAAAAATAATTGTGATCATTGTGCCTATCTCGAATAGCGGTTACTAGTTCTCTTGTTAGCGATATCCGTTAATCAAAATGCATGGTGATAGTCATCCTTATGTCTTGATTAACTATACTTAATCCTCGATTCCGAATTGAGTTAACAAATTACAATCGATATTAACCTTTAATATTATTGACTATGGCCATAGTTTTCGTTAATCAATTCATCGAGCGGCGTAAGAGATATCTCTTCCTTTCGGAATAAACAATTCCTATCTTGGAGACTCGTATTGAATTTCGTGTTTCGGACAATACCCGATGATGACCGTTTTGGCCCCTTGTTACAACAAGCGTAAGGTCATATCAAAGCATTGTGTTACGCACGTAACGCAATCAATAGTCCCCTCAAGTGTGAAGAATCTAAAACCCTATCCGTCGCAAGTCCATCTATAATGACTAAACCATGTCATGGTCTCGCGGCTTTGGTCATATCCAATACATGTAACCTAACATATATCTACGTTCCCGATTCGACAAGCACCTTGTCCCATGATTAGCAAGCCATAATCATCTCCTCGGCAAACGTATTAGTGCACACGTCCAGTCTATTATCTAATAATAGAAATGCTTCTCTCTTAAGCAAGCTGATATGCGACTAGGGATGTTTAGAAATGAAACTTTAGGTGTGACGGTTTTGCTGCACATAATCATCAATTATGCCGGCGTCCACACAAGCTCAAATCAGGGTTCATGTAACAATCATATTACACAACCCGCACACAGTTTTCATATAAGGTGAATGCATATTAATTTAAGTAAACAAAATTTTAAAGGGATGCATTCATATGGGTTAAGTATTTGGGTGATACAACGTTTACGTATGGGTATCTCCATACCCATAACCTGCGAGGACTATCCTATTAGATAACTACACTCTACTATCTTCTTCTTCCTCTAGGTATCTCCATACCCATAGTCATCGCATGATAGTTACGCACGACTAGAGAGAGCGGTTTTGTAAACGGGTCCGCACGTTGCTGTTAGTGTTAATCTTCATCAGGTTTGGAACATTTCCAATACCTACGATCACATTTTTTCATAAAATTTCATGGATCAAATGAAATTTCTGAGTATTGGCTAGAAGTGGTTGTGACCTCGGCATTTTTGGCTTGTACTATTGCGTTTCACGCAATACACAACCATAAATCCGATAACTCGTGACTACTCGAGTTTGGTCATGTATCCTTGATCCATACCGCTTCCTTTTGCGATTAATAACCGCAATATACTCGCCTCCGTAAATAGAATCATAAACTATTGGTCGTGTGGAACCTTTCCACATAACCATGTTTTCGTTTAAGCAAAAGATGTACACACTTTGTGACCGAAAGTCGTGCTACATATTTGGACATGCTAAATATTTGGAAACTGTTGTTGTTATAACTCTTTATATAACCAACACGTCCTCCACACCATTATAGATAAAATAAAATCCTGAATTCTTTCGCAAAGTATTCAAGGATAAACTTCACCGCTATCAATACAAATCCCGATGGGTTCAAATATACATACCCATTATGCATATATTGTTGTTTAATTCTAACCTAGAGGGGGGTAAATTTTGCAATCTAACTTACACTTAGATTAGATTTAAACCTAATTTATGGTGCGGAATAAATAATAATTTAGATGATAAAGATGATACCGTACAAACACTTTGACACAAGATGTTTGTTTACGAAGTTCGGTAGGTGGTTGCTTTGTAGCTTTAACTCACCCTTTACTCGCTTAATTGACCGACTCAATTATTTGCGAGTACCTACGTCTCCGGGAATGCCTTGTGCCTCTTTTTGGCTTTCGATTGAATTCCAACTCAACTCGATTACAAGGATTTGCCTAGATCGATTTACACGCTTCTATCGATCTATAGCTTAGGCTCTTTACAATTTGTTGCACTAGCCTATTACACTTTTTCACTAATCGAGCTACAACGTGATCGGTCACGTGAGTGGGATACGATTAGTGGAGAATATCGAAAGTAGATCAACGATCTAAAGAGGTTTCTCAAGCTATCAATGGATATAGATAATCACAGCTTAGGGTTTCTCTCTTTTTAGGTTTGAATGTTTTTCAAGTGAAGGAGTTGGAGAGAGAGACCCATGAAGGATTCTATTTATACTCTCTATAGAAATCCTTCAGAAAACTTGAAGTGCGTTCGAACGCATAAAGTCCGTTCAGGACGCACTTGTAGTTTGCACTAGCCGTTTCAAAATAACGTGCAAGTACATCTTGGGTCCATTCGAACGGACAATGTCCGTTCGTAACGGACTCAATTATACATATCATTTTGCGTTCACAGGAACAAGAGTCCGTTCAACGCACTGAAAAGTGGGTGAACGGATTCCAGGTTGTCCGTTCGAACGCACATGTGTGTTCGTTCGAACGCACACATCCCTGTGACATTTTTCGTTCACAGGAAGGATTGTCCGTTCAACGCACTCAGAAGGTGGGTGAACGGATTCTAATTGTCCGTTCGAACGGACATGATTGTTCGTTCGAACGCACACATCCCTGTGACACGTTTGGTTCTAATCAAGGTTTAATAGTTTTGATATGTGGCAAGTCCGTTCTGAACGGACTTTGAGTTCGTTCAGAACGCACTTCCTGCTTGACTGAACTCTTTGTTATTTTGAACATGATTTTACTTGAGTTCTACTAGGTTTGTACCTATGGTTTATTTGTGGCGTATCCCACTCACGGAAGGCTTCAACATCTTGATTCTTGATGTATTCCAATGGCCTTCCTTGTGTTCTTCTTTTCTTGTTTATCTTGAGACTTCATGTCCTGATTCTTGATGTAATCCAATGAAATTCTCCTTCACAAGTCCTCCTTCATCTTCGTATCGTACCTATGTTATCCTGCACTTTTCTGGATGTATACATTAGTAATGACAGTGTTTTGAAATAATCAAACTATCAGGAAATTTGAACCAACAAACTCCCCCTTTTGATTAATTTCAAAACACTGTCGGTTTGGAGAGTTTCACCATTTAGTTGAGAACTTTCCGTACGATCGTTTCTCCCCCATTTTGAAAGAGATCAAAAGGGCCAAGGAGACTTCAACAACGGAAGGCTCCCCCTAAATGCGAGCTCCCCCTCAAAGAATGAATTGATGAATATATGAGCTCGTAAATATGATCACATTCTTTTGTTTTGAATGATGACAAACTTTTCAAATTTAGCAGATTTTAAGGAAAATAAAACAATTTTTGTGTTTGTGTGCGTTCCGAACGGAAAAAGTGGTGCGTTCGAACGCACTTGCATCTGGACTGATAGATTATATGAAAAAAAATCAAAAAGATGTAACAGTTGATAATACTCAGACTGACACTAAAGCAAATTTATGCAGTTCGAGACCCGGATTTATTTACCCAAAACACTGACCCTAGTTCAACAACTCTATTTGTACTTATGATTATACAGTTATGATGCAACTACATGAGACTAGACCCAATATGCTGAATTTTAATTCTTGAGAGATAACATACCTAGCTTTAGTCGTAGATCGGAGAAAGGAGCAAATGGTAACGGTTTTGTGAAGATGTCGGCAATTTGATTTTGAGTCTCTATCCATTCGAGTTTAACATCGCCTTTTTCCACGTGATCCCGAATGAAGTGGTGACGTATGTCGATATGCTTGGTTCGTGAATGGTGGACAGGGTTTTTCGAGATGCATATTGCGCTATTGTTGTCGCACAATATGGGGATTTTACGGAAGTTCAAACCGTAGTCTCCGAGGGTTTGGTTCAACCACAGTAATTGAGCACAACAGCTTCCTGCGGCTACATACTCGGCTTCGGCCGTCGATAAGGCTACCGAGTGTTGTTTACGACTTGACCATGATACAAGTAAACCTCCCAAAAATTGGCATGTACCGCTCGTGCTTTTTCGATCAACTCAGGATCCGGCAAAATCCGCATCAGTGTATCCTACTAGGTTTAGGTTCCCACTATGCCCGTACCATATCCCAAGTTCAATTGTACCTTTTAAATAACGAAATATGCGTTTTACGGCCGTGTAATGTGATACCTTGGGGTTAGCTTGAAATCGAGCGCACAAGCATACGGCGAACATGATGTCGGGACGACTCGCCGTTCGATAAAGAAGGCTCCCGATCATTCCTCTATAGGACGTAATGTCGAACGATTCGCCCTCTTCATCCGCATCCAATTTTGATTCCTTTGCCATTGGAGTGTCACTCGTTTTAGTTTGGTCCAACTCGAATCTCTTTAATAATTCGCGAGTGTACTTTGATTGGTTGACGAAAATTCCTTCACTTGATTGTGTGACTTGAAGACCCAAGAAGAATTTTAACTCTCCCATCATACTCATGGCAAATTCACTGTGCATAAGAATAGAGAATTCTTCGGCAAGAGCCGCATCACTTGATCCAAAAATAATATCATCTACGTAAATTTGAACAAGTAAAATGGATACTCCCTTTTTACGTGTGAAGAGGGTGGTGTCGATTATACCTCTCACGAAACCATTTGAGGTGAGAAATGAGGATAGTCGATCGTACCATGCTCGTGGGGCTTGTTTCAATCCGTATAGGGCTTTTGAGAGTTTGCACACGTAATCGGGGAATTTAGGATCCTTAAATCCCGGTGGTTGCTCAACGTAGACTTCTTCTTCGATTTCACCATTGAGAAATGCACTCTTGACGTCCATTTGAAATAGTGTAAACCCCTCAATAGCGGCGTAAGCTAGGAGGAGTCGTATCGCTTCTAGACGAGCCACTGGAGCAAAGGTTTCTTCGAAATCGATCCCTTCTCGTTGTTTAAATCCTTGAGCGACGAGTCTCGCCTTGTTTCGTACCACGTTTCCATGTTCATCAAGTTTATTTCGAAAGATCCATCGAGTCCCAATGATCGAACGATTCATGGGTTTTGGAACCAACATCCAAACTTGATTTCTTTCAAATTGTTCCAATTCTTCTTGCATTGCGATAATCCAATCTTCGTCTAGATTGGCTTCCTTGAAGGATTTTGGCTCGGTGTGAGAAAGATATGCGCAATGAGCTACGTAGTTGTGGACACGAGACCGAGTTCGTACACCTTCTCGGGGATCTCCAACAACGTTTGTGAGAGGATGGTGGGGTACTTCTCGGAGAACCTCGGGGATTTGGTAAGGAGTTTCACTCTCTTCTTCCTCTTCCTCCTGTTCTTCCTCTTCTGGAGGATCATTGTTTTCTCTCTGAGGTTCATCAAGAGTTATGTCGATGTGTTGATATTCCAGCTCGGCTTGTTTTCTCGGTGATTTAGCAATTGTTTCCGTGACTTCACCTACATTTAAGCTACCTTTCTCGGCTTCCTTTTTAGTTTCATCAAAATGTACGTGAACGGATTCACATACGACTCGTGTTGATCGTATGTAAACTCGGTATGCTTTACTTGTACATGAGTAACCGACAAATATTCCTTCAATGGATTTTGGATCGAGTTTGTCTCGATTACTCAATTCATCCAAGATATAGCATTTGCATCCAAATACTCTCATGTAAGAGACATTTGGATTTCCCCCATACCATAGCTCATATGGCGTCTTCTTCAAAATAGGCCTTAAGCTAACCCTATTCACCACATGACATGCGGTGTTAGTGGCTTCGGCCCAAAGGTATTTTGGAGAAGGATGCTCACTTAGCATGGTACGGGCAAGTTCAATTAACGTTCGATTTTTACGTTCAACCACACCATTTTGTTGAGGTGTGCGAGGAGCCGAAAATTCGCGTATATATCCCTTTTTATGACAAAATTCATCAAATTTTGCATTTCGAAATTCACCTCCATTGTCACTTCGAATGGTGACAATTGAGGTGCCTTTTTCATTTTCAACGAGAGTACAAAATTTGATGAAGTTGTCACACGTTTCACTTTTATGAAGTAAATAATGTATCCAGGTGAAACGTGAATAATCATCCACAATAACAAACATATACCTTTTATTACCTATGCTTGTAACGCTCATTGGTCCGCAAAGATCAAGATGGATGAGTTGAAGAGGTCGATTCGTGGTGACCATGTTCTTTGATTTGAACCCGGATGATCTAGTGTGCTTACCTTTTTCACACGCATCGCATAATCCTTCTAGTTCAAGTTTATGTGAGGGAAGTCCTCTAACTAATTGCTTTTTGGACAACCTATGTATAGTTTTCATGCAAATGTGACCTAACCGTCTATGCCATAATCGAGATACTGATTCTGATACAGTGAGACAATGGATTCCCGGCACGAATGATTCGAAATCAAAGTAGTATAGATTTTCGTGTCGGGTTCCTTTGCATACTGTGGTATTGTCTTTCATTCGATCAATCAAGCATGAGAGTTGATCGAATTTCACACAATATCCGGCATCACACAATTGGCTTATGCTAATTAAATTATGTTTAAGTCCAGTTACAAGATAGACATTCTCTAAAGTCCAATTTGAGGTACCTATAGAACCGATACCGATAATTTTACCTTTTTGATTTCCTCCGAAGGTAACGTCTCCTCCCTTGAACGGTTCGAGAGATTTGAACATCTCTTGATCCCAAGTCATATGTCTAGAACAACCACTATCTAGACACCATTTTGATGACTTTGTTCTGGAAGTTAGGCCCATCTATAAGAAATTCATATTAGTTAAACCAAAAAAAAATTGAAATTGACTAATATGAATTCTTACTAACTATACTCCCCCTAAGTATTTGGCTTATGGTATGGTATACTAGGGAGTATAGTGTCTCAAGTTAGGGTTTTACACCCTAGGGGGTCCTATACCGAAGGAGGTAGAGGAACCCATTGAGTGACGATCTTTACGCATCCACATGACGTTTGGTGCCACTTTTGGATTGCGAAGATTACACCCGGTTGAGACATGACCGATGTTGCAACAATAGTTACAAAATGCTACGGTGGGCTTATTTGTGGGTGTGGTACTCTTCACAAAATAGTCCGAGAGTTGATTCGGATTACTTCTCTTAGAAGTTATCGATTTTGGCATTTGATAAAGGTTATTTGATTTAAATTTATTTTGCTTAAAATTATTTTGTTTAAATTGTTTATGTGTGTTGGTGGAATGTTTGGGAGGCCCTTGTTGATATGAAGCTTCGGTGTAGTTTGTCACTTCATAGAAATACCCATTTGGTCCCCTTTTGAATAAACAATCGGTTCGTCCCAAATTAGTATGTCTAGGTTGTGAATTTTGTATAAAATGATTATTCCTATCATTATTATTGACACGTTTAGGTTGTTCATTTTTAGCAAATTTACCTTTGTTGTAGTCATGGTACATGAAAGCATTTCCATGACTACTTGCTTTATTGTTTTCCCATTTAGATTTTTGATTTTGAGATATTGAAAAGTCGGGTTTATTACCGTTAATTTTCTTATATCCTAAACCGGATTTATCATTGGGCTTTTGTCCCGTTAATGACGATTTGAAGACATCATCCAATGAAGGGGGACTCAATGCAATAATTGCACAAGCCCTCTTCAAGGACTCATTCTCAACTTTCATAGTTTGAATTTCGACTTTTAAATGAGAAATCTCACATTTCAGGGTTTTACATTCACATTTTGAAAATCCTTTAAATTCATTTATTTGAGTTTTGTATGCCAAGATGGATAGCTCAAGAGAAGCTACCTTATCCTTGAGAGAAGCTACCTTATCCTTGAGAGCTTGTGTGGGACTTTCAAGTTTACCCTCATTTAGTTGAGAGTTCCCTTCATCCCTAAGAAACTCGTCACAGGATTCGAGTTCTAGTTTGGATGCGGGAGAAAATTCAGGTCTAGGTAACGATTTTATGCCAAATAGAGAGTTAGTACGTACCTCATAACTTTTGTCATGTGTCGAGCTTAGAGTGGGAGATGAAGGTTCTGCGTCTACAATTATGGGCTGGTGGTGTGTCGAAGTTAGACCTCGTTCAATACGGAGAGAGTGAATGGCTGCTTCCACCGCGCTCATGGGATTAAATTCAGCCATTAGATCGTAAGGTACAAGTTTATCCTTAATAAATTTAAGAGATGGTTAGTACCCTGCTCTGATACCAATTGTTGTTTAATTCTAACCTAGAGGGGGGTAAATTTGGCAATCTAACTTACACTTAGTTTAGATTTAAACCTAATTTACGGTGCGGAATAAATAATAATTTAGATGATAAAGATGATACCGTACAAACACTTTGACACAAGATGTTTGTTTACGAAGTTCGGTAGGTGGTTGCTTTGTAGCTTTAACTCACCCTTTACTCGCTTAATTGACCGACTCAATTATTTGCGAGTACCTACGTCTCCGGGAATGCCTTGTGCCTCTTTTTGGCTTTCGATTGAATTCCAACTCAACTCGATTACAAGGATTTGCCTAGATCGATTTACACGCTTCTATCGATCTATAGCTTAGGCTCTTTACAATTTGTTGCACTAGCCTATTACACTTTTTCACTAATCGAGCTACAACGTGATCGGTCACGTGAGTGGGATACGATTAGTGGAGAATATCGAAAGTAGATCAACGATCTAAAGAGGTTTCTCAAGCTATCAATGGATATAGATAATCACAGCTTAGGGTTTCTCTCTTTTTAGGTTTGAATGTTTTTCAAGTGAAGGAGTTCGAGAGAGAGACCCATGAAGGATTCTATTTATACTCTCTATAGAAATCCTTCAGAAAACTTGAAGTGCGTTCGAACGCATAAAGTCCGTTCAGGACGCACTTGTAGTTTGCACTAGCCGTTTCAAAATAATGTGCAAGTACATCTTGGGTCCGTTCGAACGGACAATGTCCGTTCGTAACGGACTCAATTATACATAGCATTTTGCGTTCACAGGAACAAGAGTCCGTTCAACGCACTGAAAAGTGGGTGAACGGATTCCAGGTTGTCCGTTCGAATGCACATGTGTGTTCGTTCGAACGAACACATACCTGTGACATTTTTCGTTCACAGGAAGGAATGTCCGTTCAACGCACTCAGAAGGTAGGTGAACGGATTCTAATTGTCCGTTCGAACGGACATGATTGTTCGTTCGAACGCACACATCCCTGTGACACGTTTGGTTCTAATCAAGGTTTAATAGTTTTGATATGTGGCAAGTCCGTTCTGAACGGACTTTGAGTTCGTTCAGAACGCACTTCCTGCTTGACTGAACTCTTTGTTATTTTGAACATGATTTTACTTGAGTTCTACTAGGTTTGTACCTATGGTTTATTTGTGGCGTATCCCACTCACGGAAGGCTTCAACATCTTGATTCTTGATGTATTCCAATGGCCTTCATTGTGTTCTTCTTTTCTTGTTTATCTTGAGACTTCATGTCCTGATTCTTGATGTAATCCAATGAAATCCTCCTTCACAAGTCCTCCTTCATCTTCGTATCGTACCTATGTTATCCTGCACTTTTTTGGATGTATACATTAGTAATGACAGTGTTTTGAAATAATCAAACTATCAAGAAATTTGAACCAACATATATATATATATATATATATGTATAACCATTATACATTCACAAGAGTTAGTGTCATGTAATCGCATTACATTCAAACTCGTGTGATTCCCTTGGTTTTTATTGATGGTGAATTAGATGCTTTATGTGTACGACGTATAGCCACATACGTATCATGGAAGATATAATATATTCTCACATCAAATATAAAGATTCATATTATTACTTTTCGCCCTGCTGGATGCCTCACATCGAGCCGTAGAAAATTTCTGCCATTCGACATTTCGATTTAACTCCGCCAATTAGTTATATGTTGAAAACCATTTTCAACAATATGTCGATATACGTGCTATAATATAGAACGAGGAACTTCTTTGATCTATCATATAGATCTTCATGCTTAATTCATAAGCGGTCTCGCCTAAATCCTTTGTCGTTACAAGAAATATAAAGCGGCTCCCACTAACCTTCATGTGTACACAAAGTTTCCATTCGTTCCGACAATGTTATAACCATTTATAACTTCGTCAAAACGAATATTCCAGTTCCGAGAAGTTTTCTCTAATCCATCATATGGATCGTTAAAGCGTGCATATCCTATTGCCGATTCTTATGAATCGGCAAAACTGTAAGGTTGTGTTAATTACACATCCCTTCATAAAATTTCTGTCAAGAAATTCGGTTTTGACATCCATTTTGCCACATCACATAGTCATAATATGCGACCATGGCAAGCAGAATTCGAGAATGCAAAAGCATGGCAACATGCGAAAACGTTTCTTCATAGTCCGACTATGAAATACTTGAAACTTTTCGCTACTAGCCTCTCTTTGTTATATGTGTATTCCTAACCCGGAAAGTAATGAAATCAAGTTCTAAAGTTGATAATTTACACGGATCGAATTTCAGATTTCATGACACCTTGCCATGTGGAACCGTTACTTTTCATAGCATCCTTGTAGGATATCGAATCATCATATGATTTCGATCTATCATCATTAGCTACGATAAATCCGTATTTACCGGCTTATGATATAACCTACTTGATCTACGAAAAATTCTTTGTGTGTTCGACTCGAATTCATCATCTCTACTCGTATTCATCATCTATTGATGAAGTCGTGTCAACTTTCATCGGCACAATGTTCATTTTCAGATCTCGAACTCTTTCGAGATTCATTCTACTCCCACTAGCCCGCGTAGAGATAAATGTCATCAAGTTCCAAACTTGTGCGCATTATGTCCTCCTCCAAGAAGGCATCTCTTCGAGCCATGAAAATCTCATTTTCGTCGGGACGTTAGAACTAATACCCTTTAGTTTCCTTAAGGATATATGATAAACGAACAATTTTCAGATTTGGGATTGAGTTTAACCGAAACAAATTTCGAAATATACTCACATCCTCAAATCTGTACAAAAGACAACTTCGGAACCATTCCGATCCATATCTCATATGGCGTCTTTTGTACCGATTAGAATGTTTATCGGAGGATGTGTACATGACACAACCCGAAGGTTTCATCAATCCAAAGAATTCTAAGAAAGTATGCAAGCTTCAACGGTCCATTTATGGACAGAAACAAGCTTCTCGGAGTTGGAATATTCGTTTTGATGAAGTCATAAGAGAGTATGATTTTATCAAAAACGAAGAAGAACCTTGTGTATATAAGAAGGTTAGTGGGAACCGCGTAGTGTTTCTTGTTCTTTATGTGGACGATATATTGATCATAGGAAACGACATTCCGATGTTATCGGATGTTAAGAAGTATTTGAACACCCGTTTCGCTATGAAAGATTTAGGAGAGGCCGCCTACATTTTAGACGTGAGGATCTATAGAGATAGATCCAACAATTCCTCGGCCTAAGTCAGAGTACGTACATCGACAAAGTACTGAAAAAGTTATTCATGCAAAACTCTAAGAAAGTGTTTCTCCCCATGTCGAATGGTATAAACTTTTCGAAAGCTCAATGTCCGACATCGAGCAAAGAGAAAAGTAACATGGACAAGGTTCCATACGCTTCGACGGTTGGATCTATCATGTATGACATGATCTGTACGAGACCTGACATGTCGTATGCATTGAGTGTCATGTCATGCTCGAATCTAAATGCAAGTTGAAGAACATTCGTAAACCTCTCTATTTTAGCCGGTACGCCTTTCTTTTTTTTATATCGTAAAAAAAGAATTGATTCCATTTTTTTTTTATATTTTCGTGTAAAGGTGGATAAATCGGAAAGTGCCGTTTACGACGGCATTCGGCGGTGTGCGTTGCAATTTAAAAGATGCCGTCCAGCTGGCGGGTCTGATGTGGGAAGCCGGGCACACTGTAGACTGGATGACACGCGTAACACAGCTTGACTCATGACTTTAGTGATGCACCTTGGGTTCAAGTTCTCAGTCACTGACTCTCTCTTGGCATCCTGATTCGGAACCGCCGCCAAACAACAACGACTACCACAACAACTCTCGTCCCAAATGGGCCCGATGGTGGGTCCAGTGGTGTGTACGCGATTGGGTGGGCCGGTTTGTTTCTGTGGGGTGGTGAGTAGTAAGAATTGGGTGAGGAAGGTGTTTCTTTGGGTGCGGGAATTGGACTGCGAATCGACGTGCGTTCTGCAATTATTTCGTGTGGGCTGTTGGGCCATGATGAGAAGTAGAAAGGATAATGTTTAACTCTTTATGAACCACTTATTATTGTATAAATCAAAGGGGTGGAGTTGACTTTAAGTGGGGTGGTATATAGATATTATTATTAAGCTATATGTATAATTAGACTGTTAGACTCGGTCCGCTATTTAAGTGCGAAAAAACCATTGAAGGCTTGTTTGTGTGTTGTGTTGTGTTTAGGGTGGTAGTAGTGGTTGTTTGCGTCTCTGTCAATCTCTAACCGCTCGTTGAAAACGATTTGACTTCTGGTTTGGTTGGTTGGTTGATAGATAATAATATTAGAGAGCATATATGGTGCCCCCATAATTCCTCCCGCGCTTGCTGATTGAATCAGCAAGCGTCAGCTTGTCAATACAGGGCCGTTATGTATCTCCGAAAAACACCTTATTGATGGTTAATGCACAGAGTTATTTTGGGATACATATAACCCGTGACTTCTCTCTCTCTTCCCGTCATTTCTCTCTCTCTCTCTCTCTCTCTCTCTCTCTCTCTCCTCTTCTTCATTTACGCCGCCAGACAACTCATTCCTCTCTCTCTCTCTCGAGAGATCTCGATCTCTCTCAATCAGGATGATCTGAGACGACGCAGACGACGAGAGCTTCGAAGGAGACAACGACGCACAAAAGAAGCACACAAAAGAAGAGACGACGCACGATTAGCAGAAGAAGGGGTCGCGACGCCATGTACTGTGGACGAGCAGACGAATTAGGTCGAAGACGAAGGAGACGACGCACTGTATGGACGCACAAACCCTAGGTGGCAAAGGAGACAACGAGACAACACACAAACCCTAGATTTCAGTCGATAATGGGGGTAAGTTAATTCAATCCATTTTAGTTACTTCAATTATTCGTAATTACCAGTTAATTCGGTCGATAATGCTCTGCATGGAACTTTATATGATCTGGTAATTATCAGTTAACCGACAATTAGCAGCTAATTAAGTCTATTTCAGTCAATTAAGTCGAATTATTTCAGTCAATTAAGTCAATTATGTATATTTCAGTCTATTTCAGCTAATTATTCTGGTATTTAGATTTCTTATATTATCTGATAAGTTAATTAAGTCGAATTATCTGGTATTTAACAGTTTAATTACTCGTCAATTAACAGTTTAACGATTAGCAAGTGTCGAACATGGTGCTAGCTGGACCACGAGACGATTACTTGCTGGTTAATGGAGCTGACGATGGATCTGTGAAGACTGGTACGGTTGAATTGATGGTGATTATTTCCAATTAATGGTGATTTAAGACGATTAATGCTCAATTTCAGGTTTGGTTAGGTCTCGAGAATGTCGAATTAACGGTTAATTTGGACTGGTATGGTTGAATTGGCGAAGACTGGTGCGGATTCTGGTACGGCGTCGATGGCTGGTACGGTTTGATTGGCGAGGATGACGACGAGGATGACGACGATGACGACGATGGATGGTACGGTTCGATGGCGACGAGGATGAGCACGATGGCTGGTACGGTTTAATTAATGCAAATACGACGAAGACGAGGATGACGACGAGGATGACGACGATGGCTGGTACGGTTCGATGGCTGGTAAGGTTTGGTTAGGTCTCGAGAGTCGAGTTGATTGTGAGCGAGATTAATTGTTAATTAATATGTGTATTAGTTTTTGTTAATTTGTAAATGTATTTTTTTACACAATATTTGATTAATTTAGTTAATGGTGGTATTAATTAGTTGTTAATATGCGAGTCGAGTCGATTTTCTGAGATTAATGGTTGTATTAAGTAGTTATTAATTAATTGTATTAATTAGTTGATTAATTTGTGTGAAATAATAATGATATTTTGAAATGATTAATAATGGAACAGATTTTTATTAACCGTTAATTGAAAATGATTTATTTGGAATTTCAGATAATTAATAAATTGATTTTGATAATTACCAATTTTTTGGATATATGTTTGCAATTATTAATAACTATATAATAATGATATTTTATTAATTGACTTAATTTTATGAACTAAATATTGGTCATAACATAATTTGGTTAATTTGGTTAATTTAATTATGTTGTTACTTTGTTTTGTTAATTGAAATGATTTATTTGAAATTTCAATTTTCAGTGAATTATTCAATGTTAATTAATTAATTTCGTTAATTATCATTTTTTGGATATATGCTTGCAGTTATTAATTACTATAATATTTGTTAATTAACGGTCAATTGTCCATTAACTAATTGTGTTGTATTTGCATTAATTAATTGTCATAATATATTTGTTTGTACATGAATTAACCAACAATAGAAGAGTACATAAATTGAGGGGGAAATTTGAAATCAAATTGGGGTTTCAAATCAATACCATGCCCCTTATGCATGGGATGATTCAATCATCATTTGTGGGGGGATTTTCAGGGGCATGGTATAATTATCCATAATATTATGACTCTTATTTCCGAAGAGCATTAAATACTCCGATTATCTATCTATCTATCTCATGTTGTGGTTGAGTTTTTTTTTAGAATTAATTAATCATTTTAACTGACTTGAAATTTATGGTTTTTTTTCCATTGGTTTTGGGTCCTTGAGCATTAATACTGCTTTATTGCCTTGAGATTACAATAGGAATGCAAATCAAACTACCATCTACTTAAATAATTAGGTGAAAGTTTATAGATTGTTTGCTTCATACAACCTTGAACATCTTTATTATGTTTAAACAATATGTTGATTGATACGTTAATTGTTACATGCATACAAATCAGTTGGAAACATAACATTCTGCTCAATGATTAAATATTTTTATTTTGAACATTAGAAGTTCAATTTTAAGACAAACAGACCTTAATATGATCACATCTTCTTTGAGCATGTATTTTTGTTTCCAGATCCGAGTTGGCACCAATCATAAATTCTCTTTATTTTAACCAACGACTTATCCGGCTTGTGCATTTAGCAACCACCAAAAGTAGGAATATCGACTTCTTACTGACCTATATAAGCATACATGAATGGCCAGTGAATCTAACACAAGCAGTAGTACTAGTGAAGAATGAGTTGCTCAAATAAGTCAATATTTGTGTTGCTTCTCCTATTGGGTGCATCAAATGAGTTTATCGTGGATGCTGGTCCGTTTGGTGGCCGTCACTGCCGGTTGGGATGTAATCGTAGCCCCGGTTTTGGAGGTGGTGGTGGAGGTTTAGGTGGCGGACAGGGTGAAAGATTCGGTAGTGGTGCTGGTCTGGGTGGTGGACCCCGGGGAGGCCATGGTGGTAGTGGTGGATTTGGCGGTGGTGGTTTAGGAGGTGTTGGTGGTGGCCATGGTGGTGGATTTGGAGCTGGTGGCGGTATTGGTGGTGCTGGAGGTGGGCTTGGAGGTGGTGGAGGTGGTGGCGGCAGTGAAGGTGGTGGCATTGGTGGAGGTTTTGGAGCAGGAGCTGGTTTTGGTGGTGTGGGAAGAGAAATTGGTGGTGGCGGCGGAGGTGGAGGTGGTGGTGGTGAAGGCAGTGGTCTTGGAGGTGGAAACGGTAGGGGTTTTGGAGCAGGAGCGGGTTTTGGTGGTGCCGGAGGAGGAGTTGGTGGTGGAGGTGGCGGCGGTGGCGGCGAAGGTGGTGGGTTTGGGGCTGGAGGCGGTGTTGGTGGTTTAGGTACTGGTCATGGACTCGGTGGTGGCTTGGGCAGAAATCATGGACTTGGAGGAGGCGGACTTGGAGGTGGACTTGGGGTTGGACTTGGAATTGGAGTCGGCATTGGTGGTGGAGTTGGTAGCGGCGGTGGCTACAGTGGAGGAGATGTTGGAGATAGACACTGACATTTTTTTTTTCATTTTAGTGTGTTGTAATGAATTGAAAATGTTTTTTTTGAAATAACTATCAATAAATTCATTTTGAAAATTTTAATACGTACCTAAAAAAAATGAAAAAATAACAAAACTAATATTTGCCAAGTTTGATGGTACAAAAATTTTGAAGAAAAATATACTTGCATTTTTGAAAAAATTGCACATCAATTGGTTTGTTGACGGTTAATGGTAAACAAAAAAAAATGACAGACCCGTAGTAAAAAAAATAGTTGTTTAACCAGATTTATTTACTTATTTAATAAATATTCGTTTAACACATACTCATATAATACATGCTCTTATGTTAAATCAAATCTATTTACTCATTTACCAGTACCTAAACAATAGATAAAACAAATAACACATCATCGGTGGAATGATTATAATGAGACTTCATAGCATCACTCCTTTAAGATATCAACGTTAACAAATGTACCAAACAATAAAATGTTGCATCATAAGAAAAAACATGACGAAATTTTGGTGTTTAAAAATAATTCGGACCATCTATTTGTGCTTTGGAAAGTACAAAACATGTGTTTTGAAAAAAATTTTATTCCGTGACTTATTACAACAGAAATTTTCATAGTTATTTTTCCGGGATGAAAAATTCTAAACATCTATTTATACATTGAGGAATACCAAACTTTATTTTTTGTGAAAATTTGTTTCACTATTTTTACGACATATCTTTTTGCCGGTTAGATAGAACATTACTAAATTGTAATTTTTTCACAACAAAGTGTTCTAAATAATCTATTTAGGGCATGTGAATCTAAAAAATGTGTCTTTTAATAAAATGTGATATTTTACAAGACAACATTTATCTGATTTGAAAATCATTATGATTTTTTTGAAGGAAATACAGTTATAGATCAATTGGTAGATTGTACACATCATAATAGATGAACGTACGCGTTCATCGAAACGATTGGATGCATAATAAGATTATGCAAATCTGACAGAAAACATATAGTCCATCATGACGGACTGGTGGTCCGTCGTGACGGACCAGAGTAGTTTTGCTGGAAGATTGCACAGTTTATACACAGTCCGTCATGATGGACTGGACGGACCAAAGGGATTTATGTGTACCAATATGTGAGTATGAGTCGTGATGAACTGGTCGTGCGTCATGACTGAGGTGCGTCATGACGGACAATATGGTCCGTCATGATGGACCATAGAGATAATATCTATACGAGTAAATGTGACTAGTGTGTCATGACGGATTATAGTGAGTTTTGACGGACTGTGATCCAAATTATGGATTGGCAGTTTTTCTTAAGATACTCATTAATTCTCAATTAATGGGGCCTTGATTATAACATCATGGTTGTCTCTCCTCATTCTGAATGGTCATTCTACAGAAAAGAAAAGAGCTTGTGAAACAAGTTAGAGAAGAGAGAAACTCCATTAAAGAGATTGAATCTTGAGCAAGTTTAAGGCAATTTTGGGGGAATCGCGCGTAACCGAGAGACGAAAACTCGCGGTGGATACGAGTAGAGAAGTTTCATCAGAAACTTTCTGTGGTGATCAAGGTCGCACAAGGTCGGAGACGAACCGGAGAAATTCCGGTTTTATACGACATATCGGAGCTTCCAGCAAGGTGTTGAATTGCACGGGCGCGGGACGTGCGTGTTACCGGAATCGGAGCTAGCAGCAACTACGCGTGAATCAACCCGTCTCAGTGATCAATTTCACGTGGTATGATTCTATTTTTATATTCATAGGTAGTTGCACGTAGTTTAGGATTTGTGCTTTCGGATCAGTGACGTGGTCCTCGGGATTGGGTCGGACCGGGCCTCACAATTCGCGGAGCGGGGTTCGGTAATGACGCCGATACCCAACAGTGGTATCCGAGCCATCGTCACAATTCGAGAGTCGAATCAATTTCGAATAAAAGTTATTCGGAAATTCATGTAAAAATTAGGACATAATTCATATAGTTATAAAATAAGGATCATGGAAATCTTACTAGAGTTTGATAATATGATAATCAAAAATATCTAGAAGTAATCATGAAATAGCTTCATGATTAATCATTTTCGAAACGATTCAATTTCCGCAAAAATTATCTGTTGAAACAGGTTTTCAGACACAGTCCGTCATGACGGACTGGTTGTCCGTCATGGTGATAAGGAGATTTTTCATCACTTTTTACATGCACAAAATATAGAATTTAAACATATAAATATGATTAAAGTATACCAAATATTCATAATTCCAAATTATTGAGATAAAATACTTTAAGATGTGTTTTTGTGTTATTACAGGTGAAAAGTGCAGAATATCGCAAATCCAGGACTGTATATGGAACCGTCTAGTCTTGCCGATTAATTTGATATATCATATGATGATATTTGATGCAAGCATGAGAGAGAAATCAAGGTTTTACTCCAAACGGGTCAAAAGTGACTCATTTCAAGAAGAAACCCATGGTGTAACTCATTAAAATAATCTCCAGATCCTCTGTGGCTGACAGAACTGTGCAGCCCAAAATAACGAGCCTAAACCCACTTATTCTGATTCGCCACATAAAAGCTACACCGAATTCTATACACCAAATCCTCTGTAAAAGAAGTCAAAGAACTTATTCGTACATGATTCCGTACGTGCTGAGACCCTCTGACCCGCGTGCAGTGACTCATTTCACCTTCTACCTCCTGACCCGTCACAGATCATCACAATCACCCCCACAGCAAATCCTTGGTCGTTGTTTAACGACCTGACGCGCAATGATTGTTTAATGATCAGTTGCCACGTGATCTTAAGTGGACCCTGGATGGTGTAACCTGTACAGCGGGTCAATATCTTACTTTCCTCTATTCACTACACTGGGGCCACACAACCTTAGCACACAAATGATCTCGTGTGCTGGCTAGTCAAAGATTCTTGACTCCGGATATTTTGTGGCATGTGAAATGTGTGACGCACACTCAAAACCCTCTGCCTATCTCTTCTGCGCTGTATTACACGATCGACTGCACGGTTCTATTCACAGAGAATCGAGGCGAGATGTTTGAACTGAATTTTTGGAGCTAAGCAACTACAATTCCTCTCCATTAATACCTACACCGCACTCTCCATTTCAAGCATTTAATGAAGATATTAAATAGGCCTCCGCCCAGCTCTCTCTCTATTTCTGCCCCAATTGGAGATGAAGCCAAATATATTCAGCTATTTTCGGATGAATTAAAATGAATTAATCTGGATCCGTGGAGAAGCTTTGTGATTGTATTTTCAAGTTTTCTCGACCGTCCGATGTCCGAATTTGATGAAATTTGGACCGTTGGATTCAGTGCAACTTGCTCTATCTATCCATGCAAGTTGCAATCTGAGATCTGAATTTTTCGAATAATTTCCCCCTCTTTTCTCCAATAAAAGACACTCAAAACCTCTCTCTCAAATCACCCTTGGACCTCTTGGGTCAACCACTCCATTCTTGGGGAAGGAAATGTCTTAGCCTCTTCCCCCTCCATTGTTAAGAAGCTCTCAAGCTCCTCTCGCTCGTCGTCGAGCCATTTTCGCCAAGGAGATCGTGTCTTAGCACGGTTTCCGAGGCCGTTCCGAGGAGCTTTTTCTCTCTCTCCCTTCTCCGAACCGGATACGAAGTTTCTCTCCTCCTCCTCTCACCTGCTCTCAAGGCGTGAAGGCTCGAGGACATCTCCAAGATCCAATCTTGGACTTCATTCTCTCCTTTTTCGGTACTCTATTTTACAATTGTTGCGTTTTAATTAGGAATAATTAGATCTGATTGAAATCTCTTTGTGAACTTGTTATATACTGTGAAATATAGTTTGTGGAATTTTTGTAGAATTTTTCCTATTTTTCCTTTGTGATATACTCATGTTTTTGTGCTGTTTTGATATTTCGATTTAAAATAGAAAAAACTCAAAAATAATTTTTTCTCAATATCACTGTTTAGATCTAGATCTGTAGTTTAATATAGTTTTTAAATAAATCAATTCTCTGCCATTTTCTATTTGTTGCTGATTTTACAAAATTAGCTTGTTAAGGACTAAACTGTAAAATTAGTATAAATCCAGTTCTGGACCTTTTTGTCCCTGATTATTCATGAACTTGTAGATCTGTTAAAAATACAATTCTTGCATGTGCTTGTAGATATATATTCAAACTGCAATTAGAAACTTGATTGAACATTGTTGGATTGATTTTCGATTTGATATGATTTGTTGAAAACTGCTATTTAGACCTAAAAACTTTCTGGACTTTTCTGTGATTTTCCAAGGACCTATTTGTAATTAGATCATTACTTTTTACTAAAATATTAAAACTGTTAAATTCTTCTGTCCTCTCTCTCAATATCAAGTTTTGAATCTTTGTGCCAAATTTGAGATCTTGATTTGTGATCTATAATTTTGTGAAAAACATTTAAAGCCTAAAATACCCTTGTGATCAATCATCCGCATAAATTAGAAAATTGTGTTTTTGAAAGTGAAATTCTGAGAAGTACTTTGTGAACTTTAGATATTGATTGTGACAAAATACTTTGTGATTCTGAGAAGTACTTTGTGATTCTGAGAAGTACTCTGGATCAGTAGAAATAGTTCTGGAATTGAAATTCGATTATAGGCAAAATTTCCTTGGATCGAACCTATACTTATCACTTTGATTAGTATTTGTTATAAATTGTTTTGATTTACTCGTGAAATTGAATTACCACATTTAAACGACCCTTTTTACGTGTTATCACATGGCGGACACTGTATGTCGTGCAGTCCAAGAGTTGGGCTTGGAGCGTTTTAATGGTCCTTGTGACGCACCATATTGTGCGTCATGATGGGCTATACAAAATTCTCACCGTTATGACGGACATCATAGTCCGTCATGACGAAAGTTGCACGAATAGTTTCTGGAACTTGGTACAAACTTGTTTTGTACAGTCCTTCATGACGCACGGTATTGCGTTGTGACGGACTAATACGGTCCGTCGTGACGCCTTGAGAGTGCGTCATGACGGAGGACATGAGCTTAACCCCTGGAAATCGAGGCAAAATTGTTTTTGCATAGTCCATCGTGACGTACTGTTGTGCGTTGTGATAGACTATTGGAGTCCGTGGTGACGCACGGTTCTGCGTCATGACGGAAACCCTTGAATTGGTCTCTGGAATGGACAACTAAATTGTTTTGTATTGTCCGTCATGACGCACCCTTTGGCGTTGAGACGGACAAGTGAAATCCGTTGTAATGCACTGGTCTGTGCGTCATGACGGAAGTCAAGGGTAGTCCAGACAGGAGGCTTGATGGGCATGGTTAGTCGTGACACACCACGTTGTGCGTCATGACGGACAGTATACTTCCATCGTGACGGACATAGTGTCAGTCACGACGGACAGTGTAATTTTTTCTGGAAATTTCAATATTAATTCTAATAATTAATAATTATGCTCATTCATCATGATAAACTTGCTCATTGATGTAATTAGATTATCACATAAATTCATTCATAATATTTAAGTCATAAAATGCCTTTCGTGTTCACAACCTCCGAGGTTGGTCTTACACTTTGCACGGTTTCAGGCCAAAGTCGGGTGTTCATTGTTGTATGTTTCAACGTGAGAGGCACGCGCTAATTGGGGACAAACGCGGGTTCAGGTCAAAGTCGGGAGCGTTTGTAGTTCAATTGAACGATATGTGGGCACGGTTGTGACTTAACCATCCCAGCCAATCCCATTGGGGTTCGGGGCATAGTTATGATGCACAAACGAAATTTGGATCATATATGATATGATTCAATACCGAAATCCTATAAAGGGCCAAGATTCGCATTGGAAGCGATTGGATTTATCCCACCTAAATAGTGAGATCCCATTTGTCGGCCACAGTCACTTGTGGGAAGATCACGAAATATAGGTCTTGAGGTGGTAATGTTCTAAATATCACTGATATGGACCGGTATGTTGGTTTCATCTCTCTAATCAGTGCCCCTCCGTTACCATATGCTCCGTATCGGTTGAGTAAATCGGTCGACCGATACATGGACCGACATGGGCCGATATTGACCGATATTGGACCGGTTTTAACCAATTTGGATTTAAAACACAATTTATTTTGAATATTATTTTGGGCTGGTCCATCTTTTAACAATATCTTCATTAATATTTTTGGCCCAATTCTTTCCATATCTTTCTTTCTTTCTCCGATACAGCGTGAGAGTGTATTTTTGCTTCTTTTAACTTAAACTTTCACAACCTAGAAACTCACGTCAATTAGGGTTTGACCTCAAGCCCCATTCCTTTTCCTTTGCTTGGGGTCATCCGCATCTACACCGATGGTTAATGAACACGATTTCGTGGTTTAGTTTATTATATTATTTATGAGTTGTATGTTATAATTTTAAATGTATCTTTAGTTTAACTTGAAATTTATGTTGTATTGTTGAATTTTAAATATTAATCATGTAAAATTTAAATTAGTTTAAAAAACTTAATATAAATTAATGTTATAATAATCAATTTAATATATTAATATAAAAAAGTACATAAACGCTATACCACTGATATTTTTCGCTATGAATCCGCTATGTCGGTCCTATCTCTTATGGGTGACTGGCCGATCTGTAAGCGATATACGATATCTGTAACATTGGGTGCTACTGGATTTAGAATCCCCAATCAATATTAGGGTTATTGATTTGATAAAAGTAACATATTTCATATCATCATAAAAGTATATAGAATAAGTTCGTACATGTTAGTATCAATCTCATTATAAAGTCTTTTTCGTTGTAGCAATCATGACTTCAAGCACACCAACTCCATGTCGATTAGATTAGTCTTGGAAAGGGGGAAGCTAGTCGGAGAGAACTATCTCGATTGACACCGAAACCTAAGAATTGTTCTTAGGTAAGAGTGCAAGAGTCACGTGTTGGACACGAAGATGGTGACTCCCGATGATAAAGCTTCGACCGAAGAAAAGGCGGCATTTGACAAACTTAAGGAGGAGTCAAATCACGTGACGTGTCTCATGTTGGAATGTATGGACACGAATTTGCAAAAGCAATTCGAGGATTCGGATGCGTACGAGATTAACGCGACGCTCAAATAAATGTTCCAATAGCAAGAACGTATTGAAAGGTTCAATACGTTGAAGGAGTTGATTAACTGCAAGATGCCTAACGGATCTTCGGTTAGCACTCACGTGTTAAAGGTACAAGCGTTGATCGATCGTTTCGAGAAATTGGGAGAAAAGGTGTCACCGATAATGCAACAAGATTTGATTTTGTGTGCATTGCCATCGATTTTCTCAACTTTCGTGACGAACTATCACATGCATTCGTTGAACAAGACGATTTGGAAGAGTTCCTAGGGATGTTGAAGAACTTTGAGTCGGAGATGCTTAAGGCATCGGGAGAACCCAAAGCAAGTGTTGCTTGGGATGTTCTCGTGATTCAAGGTGAGATTCGGAAGAAACAAAAGTCCAATGGCGGTGCGGGCAAGTCGTTGTCCAAACCAAAGACTAAAGGAAAGGAGAAATCCGAGGATGTCACCTGCTTCCATTGCAAAAAGAGTGGGCATTGGAAGAGAAATTGCAAGATTTACCTCGAGGAGGTGAAGAAGAGCAAGGGGAAGGCTTTGAAAGCCGGAACCGCATGTATGACTATTATAGATGTTAGCACGAGGTGAAGTGGACGTTCTTCAAAATAGAAGGCTTTGGACGTTCTTTCAATTTTGGACAATTGGGTATTAGATACCAGTTGTGGAAGTCATATTTGTCTAAATATGCACGTTCTTCAAAATAGAAGGAAGTTAGCACGAGGTGAAGTGGATCTTCAAGTTGGGAATGGAGCAAAGGTTGCTGCATTGGCCGTCAGAGACGTTTATGTTACTTTACCGAGTGGGTTTGTTTTAGAACTCAATAATTTTTATTTTGTCCCAAGTTTGTGTAAGAACATCATTAGTGTGTCTAGAATTGCTAATGATGGTTATGAATTTGTTATTAAGAATAATGAATTTTCTATTTGTAAGGATAATTTATTCTATGGAAATGTTCTATTAGAAAATGGTCTTTACATTTAGATCTGAATTACACAAATGATAAATCAATCTATAATATGAACACAAATCGGATTAAACCTAAAGTTGATCGTAAAACTTACTTTTGGCATTGTCGGCTTGGCCATATAAATGAGAAGCATATCTCAAAACTCCATAAGGATGAATATTTGGACTCATTTGAATTTGATTCTTATTGGGAATGTGAATCTTGTTTACTTGAAAAGATGACAAAAGTACCCTTCTCCAAGATTGGAGAACGGTCCAAGGAACTATTGGAACTTATACATTCAGATGTATGTGGTCCAATGAGTCTCGAGGAAAGAGGAGGTTATCTATACTTTATAAAGTTTACGGATGATTTTAGTATATATGGGTATAACAAATCTGAATCTTTTGAAAAGCTCAAAGAATTTCAGAATGAGGTTCAAAATCGACTTGGCAAGACAATCAAAGCACTTCGATCAGATCGAAGAGGCGAGTATTTGAACTATGAGTTTGAATATCATCTCAAAGATTGTGGAATCGTTTTATAATTGATTCCACCTTGAACGCCTCAATGGAATGACGTGATCAAAAGGAGGAATCATACCTTATTGAATATGGTCCGATCGATGATGAGTCAAACTAGTCTCCCAAAATCGATTTGGGTTATGCCCTTGAGACAGCGGCTTTTCTAATAAACCGTTACCTTCTAAATCGGTGCAAAAGACTCCATATGAGACATGGACCGGACAGCCTCCAGTGTTATCTTTTGTTAAAATTTGGGGATGCGGCGTTTATGTTCGGAAAATATTTTCGGATAAACTCGAACCCAAATCTGAAAAATGTTTATTTGTAGGATATCCTAAGGAAACTAAAGAATATTATTTCTACGATCCCGAGGAAATCAAGGTTTTCGTAGCTCGTAGAGGTACCTTCTTGGAGGAGGATTTTATATCTCAACGTGCTAGTGGGAGTAAAATTGATCTCGAAGAGGTTCGAGATCCAGAAATAAACATTGAACCGATGTATGTTGACCCGAATCCGTTAAAAGTTGAGGATGTCGAGCCAATATCACAAGGTGCTCCTCTTAGGTCTAGTAGGACCCGGCTGGAACCAGTACGATATGGATTTATCGTGACTGATGAAGGAAACGTCGAACTCATAGATAATGAGTGGATATCCTACAAAGATGCTATGACGAGTGGAGATTCCAACAAATGACATGATGCCATGAAGTCCGAGATCCAATCCATGTACGATAATCAAGTTTGGAACTTGATTGATCCACCACCCTCGGTTAAACCCGTGGGGTGTAAATGAGTTTTCAAGAAGAAAACCGACATGGGTGGAAATGTGCATACTTACAAAGCACGGCTAGTTGCGAAAGGTTTCAAGCAAAATTCATGGTGAAGACTATGATGAAACGTTTTCACCGGTAGCAATGCTTAAGTCTGTAAGAATTATCCTTGCCATAACCGCATATTATGACTATGAGATATGACAAATGGATGTTAAAACCGCTTTTCTTAACGAAAACTTATCGGAGGATGTGTACATGACACAACCCGAAGGTTTCATCGATCCAAAGAATTCTAAGAAAGTATGCAAGTTTCAACGGTCCATTTATGGACTGAAACAAGCTTCTCGGAGTTGGAATACTCGTTTTGATGAAGTCATAAGCGAGTATGATTTTATCAAAAACGAAGAAGAACCTTGTGTATATAAGAAGGTTAGTGGGAATCGCGTAGTGTTTCTTGTTCTTTATGTGGACGATATATTGATCATAGGAAACGACATTCCGATGTTATCGGATGTTAAGAAGTATTTGAATACCCGTTCCGCTATGAAAGATTTAGGAGAGGCCGCCTACATTTTATGCGTGATGATCTATAGAGATAGATCCAATAGACTCCTCGGCCTAAGTCAGATTTAGGAGAGGCCGCCAAACAACAACGACTATTGTTAGATTTGTGTTCTAAAAGTTATCATATGTGGATAATTTTTATATGTTATTTTTATGAATTGGATGTTATTTACATTTTGTTCCATGAGCTTTTATATTTTTCATTTAGAAGTGTTCAAGAAGATGCACTTGGTCATGAACCGCAGAACTTTAAGTAATAATAAATATTGAACTCTAAAATGTTCACATGTCTTGGATATTAGCAGGAACACTAATATACATAATAAGAATGTCGTGTTGATTAAAAGTACGTTGCAGTTCTGCAAACGTTGATAAAAGATTATCATTTAATAAAACGAATATATGAAAAGGTTCATATATTGAACAGACCTAATAGATGAAACATTATATGAATTGTGTTAGTGTCATTAATGTTTTTCATCGTGTCTTTGGTTCTAAGATTGAGAGATGTATCTTTTTCACATGAGGAATGCATAACGTAATTATTATTAAAAGCTGCTTAATTAATAAGTGGTGATAAAAGTAATAGTTCTTTATACGTAACTTATGAAGGAAATACAGTTTCAGGATCAACCGTAAAAGTGTATACAAGGATAAACGAATGTAAGCGTACATTCGTGGTCATATCTTTCAGTAGGAAAATCCAAATTGAATGGTTGAAATTGGGTTTGATAGATAATAAGATTATCTACAACCTTCATGTAGAAATATATTTCATATGAACGAAGTATCAGTGTCGTTTCTATGAAATACCGAAAGGGTGCAACAGTATGACATACAGTTAGTAAAACAGTCATAACTTTTGCATACGAATTCCAATTGGGCCAGGCCAAATTGGGTAGTGTAGATAATAAGATTATATACAACTTTCGTGTTCGTTGATTTTCTGTTAGAGGAATTTACCAATTTCGTATGGACAGAATACTGAACAGATTCATGCAACTTTCTGTGTGAAAGAGTGTATATTGGATATACATGTCTTTTGGCCAATCCTAATCCTATGTGATATAAATAGGATGTTTCTCTCTCTCTCTCTGGTCAATCCAGATGTAAATTAATTCAGAATATTCAGAATATTCCAGAAATATTGAGAGACATCTTTCTATTGAGTGAAAGGGTGTAAAGAGAGAGAACCGAGGAAAACAGTTTTTTCGGAGAAGAGAATCAAACGATCAAGCAAGTTCGCCGGTGCATCGTCTAGGCAGGTGCATCCACGACCGACGAACTCCGACTCACGGTGGATACAAGTGGAGGAGCGACACTTGTGGCTCTTCGATTGTGATCAACTCGAGGGAGAGAAAGAACGGTCAAAGACGGTAGAAGCGCTTGGACGTGGAACACACGGAGACAACCGGAGGAGCGTCAAGACGGTGGGAGACGTGTGGTATGGGACGCACGTGCTAGTCACCAACGTGACCGGAGAAAGAAGGAAGAGCGATCAACCCTTCATGCGTGATCAATTTCACGCTGGTAATCGTCTATCCTACTTTGCATCGTACCCTCGAAGTCATGGTGTGATCTTGGATTTAGAGAACCGGACCGGGCCTTCATATCCGTTGCGCGGGCCCAGGGTCGGGTGAATTTCCATCAACTTATGCTTGAAAGAGAGTACATGTCAATAACATCATTGCCACTCATTCATTATGAGAAATGATATTATGGGCCCCTTGATAAAGTAGAATTATGAATGGATCCAATATAACTGAAGTACAGTTATATATTTATAATTTACTTCATAGAGATCAAGAAATGATTATAATACAAAGATGACACATCACCACTTTGTATATTAATCACAATATCATAAAGGCAAGGAATGGACACAATCAATATCACAAGGATTACGTTTCGTAAAACGGTTACTAAACATCTAAGATATTTGGGTAACCGTAATGTATAGCTAGAATACCGCTTACGGTTTGTGGAATAAAGTGTTTTATTCCATTGCCAACATAACATAGATCCTCGATATAGGTCACACCAACTGAACGGGAAACAAGAAATATATTATATATATTTTCTATGTATAAAGATTTCATGTTGTATGAAATACAGATACAAATAGAAATATGTAAAATATTATGTCATATGAGATGACTACCTAGCACGAAAATAAATTAAATGAAATGTGCATATTATGAGAATAATATATGTAGCACATATCATAATTTGTTTCAAGCCCAAGCCCAAAACAAATTGAGAAGAGAACTTGAGAAGTCCAAATAAACATGGATCATGACCATAAATTCGAGACAGATTTTGAGGCATGTTGGAACAAATATTTGAAATAGCAAATCTTTACCATTCTGTACAAATTACCTATGTAAATTATAGCCATTTGAATGTAGTTTTTAATGGCGAAGGTTTCAAGTCATATGGAATTTTCTAGAAGAAGTTATGACAGAAACAATGAACAATGGTCAGAAATTAATGTGCTGCTTCGAATTTTGTTCATGCCTTAAATGCCATACGAATTTGAAAGGGTCTTGATCTAATGTTGAGGGACTATAAATATGAGACCTGGCTATGCATTTGATAAGAGGAATATACATGAGTATATGAATGTAATAAGAGTTTTCTCTCTATAGCCAGTCTCTTTCTCTTTCTCTTGAAGTGTTTATTGAAACGTGGATTGATTAAGCAATCGATCAGAAACGGGCGACGGAGCTAGGTGCGGACAAGAGGACGCTAGCACGGACTCGACGCCGTTCTTGTTTCGGATTCAAGGCTGAACCCAAGAGGACCAGACCTACGTTAAAGATCTTTGGTACTGTATTCTAATCATTCTTGTAGGATAAATAAAATAAATTAGAGTAGAAAGTTAGCTTAAGTAAGACGATTCCCGACTTTGTTGGAATAAAATTTTTATATTTACTCTGACGAACGTCATGAAATCCTTTCAACTACCACAACAACTCTCGTCCCAAATGAGCCCAATGGTGGGTCCGGTGGTGTGTACGTAATTGGGTGGGCCGGTTTGTTTCTGTGGGGGTGGTGAGTAGCAAGAATTGGGTGAGGAGGCCAGGGCCGACTCAAGGAAGGTGTTTCTTTGGGTGCAGGAATTGGACTGCAAATCGACGTGCAGTCTGCAATTATTTCGTGTGGGCTGCTGGCCCGTGATGAGAAGAAGGAAGGATAATGTTTAACTCTTTAAGTGGGATGGTATATAGATATTATTATTATAGTCCATTTACTATGCCCCTCAAATTCCCCAGCATACTCTATATCATGAATTAATCGTACTAATATATTTTATAAACAGTTTTCTCATCTCCTGTCGTGCCATGTCATATAATACCGACTCCTCTTTTCACACTCTTCACGCTCTTCTCTCAAAGCTTCACGTCTCTCTCAGGGCCATTCACACATTTCTCAGGGCCATTCACGCTTTTAATAGATACCTCGCTCAGACCCATTCACGTCTTCAAATGACGCTTCTTTCGACAAAAATACCCCTCTTCACCAAATAACCTCTCCCACCACCATTCCAATGCTCACTTGATCATGGCCATAGCACAACGACGCTCCTTCCCCCTCGCCCTCTGCACCGATACCTTCATTTATTCACAGACGCTATGTCACAACGACTCCTCTTCTTCTTTTCCCGTCAGGTTCGAGCCATGCCGCGCCACGCCACGCCAACGCCAATTCCCCTTTCTCGTCAGATTCGTCCCTGGTCAGAGATTCGAAAAGTTAGTCATTTTTTTGATAAAAGTCTTTTGAAATTGGTCGAACCTATTACCTCTCAGATTCATTTTACAGATGCATTTTTTTTTGAAAATATTTGCAATAGAAATGTTAATTCTTTTTTGGGAGCTGATTCGGACAGGACTTGATTCGATTGTTGCAAGAAATTATTAGAAAAATTTACCATTTTGCCCTTATAAATATATTTACTAGTTGTTAAGGAATATATTGATGCTCTCCATTTATATTATTTCTATATTTAACTCAATTCAATTAATTGTGAATTGAATTATGAAGATAACATTCTTGTTGAGGAATATTTTCTCAATACAAAAAAATTGCCAAATTAATTTGGTTATTTTTTTGATCCCGTGATTCAAATATGTGCCATGAATATATATTATTTAATTTAAAAAAAAATAAAAAAATTCATATCTCCATATTATCTGCCATGAAAGCATGTATAACAATTATAATCTCTTCTTATTTTTTTAGATTCATATCCAATAAATAATAATATCTACCTAGCTTAAAATAAAATAAAATAATATCTGCCTTTAATAAAGATTAAAAGTCATTTTCAAATTATAAATAAGTACAACAAAACCATGATCGAATTATTGATCTAATTACAAATCCGCATTACTCTACTCTCAAGTTAATGACATAAATTACTGTATTTTTTGTAAAGTATAATACAAGTTTCCAAGATTATATAGGTAGGTGAATTTTTTTGTTAAAATGATGCAATTTTTCAAATATAAAGAATGATTATTTTATTTTGTCCTTCTCAAAGAAAACATTACAATAATTATTTTTTATATTTTCAAGTCACAGTAGCTTGTCACACGCATGATAGGAAGCACCAGCACCATCTTTTTAATTCATGTGACAATTAATTGATCAGTGGCGGATCTTGAACCATATTCTTGGGGGGGGGGGGGGGGGGGGGGGCGAAATATAAACACAAAATGTTTTTAAATTTTAATTGTTAACTAACACATAACACAAAAAAGAGGAGCAATATTTACCCATCCCCTTATTTTGTACTTTTTTTTGAGCCTTCTCATGAAGTCACATCATATTCCTTAGCATGCTTATTAGCTATTGGATTGGGTGATGTGGTTTCATCATATATAATAATATTATATTTGATCATTTAAGACATGCATTTTGTATGACTATGTGTAAGCATTAATTTGAACCGTTAGATGTATTGATGTGTTTTAATCTCAATCACAAAAATTTTGTTAGATTTTTTGAAGATCATATTTTGTGTAGTTATTTATGTGTCATTATTTTACACTATGTTTTAAGCATTCGTAGAAATCCACATCATCCTACATTAATGATGTGGATTATTATTATTGGTTAGTTTCACATTAGACCAAGTCTAATCAATTGTTTAACATTTCACATAAAATTACATGATCTAATGTGAATGCAATGGAATATGAAAAATTTATATATGAAATACTAATAATTGAATATGTAATATTATAAAAGATACAACATATATTAGTATTATTTTTAGAAATTTAATTTTAAAAACTCATCAAGTATATTCATTTTAATTTTTTCTTCGTTTTAACATCCATATTAGCATAGTTCATACATATCGTTTTTCATAATTTCAATTTGAAAAGATATTATGTAAGAAAATATGCAAAAAAAGTACAAATTTACATAATAGATTTTTAAATATTTTATTTGCATAATATAATTTTGAAGTAGTATTATTATTTTTTTAAAATTATAACTACAAGAATCTCATATAATACTAAGTTGATTATATTTTTGTTTTTAAACAAACAAATTTAACATTAATTTTCTCAAAAATGATAGAATTAAAAAATAGTTTATCCATCTAAATAACTTCTTAAACTTATACACTTATGAAATAGTATTGTAATTTAAAAAAAAATACAAATTAAAAAAAAGATATGATATAAAATAATTTGTATTTATGTTTATTATAAATTAAATTTTGATACCACTTAAAAAATTACATCCACTATTAAGTTTTGTATTATTTTATAGTTTCCATTGCATTTTGAATCCATCAAAATTATTACTATTATGTAATTAATAACATGTTACTACATATGTTGTATGATTCAATATTTTTATATTTAATATTGTACGAAATATTACAAACAATGATATAATATTTGTTGTTATGTTTTTTTGTAAAATTGTATTATATCTAATATAATATATCTCATATATTATTTTTAACATAGATTTTTTATTTCGACATATCAAAATGCATAACTATGAATAATATATATTATATGTTCAAAATTCTTGGGGGGGCGATCGCCCCCCGCGGCCCCTTATAAGATCCGCCCCTGTAATTGATTAACTGAATAAGTTAAATATTGAAATAATATAAATGAAGAGCATCTAAATATATTCATTAGGGTAAAAGGGTAAATTCACTTCATAATTTCCTGCAACAATCGAATTAATTCTTGTCCGAATCAGCTCCCTTCTTTTTTACGAGAAATGATAGGCACCCCGCAATTATAAACCCCCAACCACCACGCACAGGTATAATTGTAAACTTATTAATGGGTATTTAATGCAATGATAATCAAATTAGGAAAATTACTACCCAATTAAGGAGTGCGTGTACAGTGCGTGTTTTTATGTGCGTGATGCACAGATTAATTGCTTTTTTACAGATGCATTTTTCTTGTGTTTCCTTCGAGGATTTTCCATATTTGACAAGTTTCCATATTTCGATTAATTTGAGGAATTCAATTAAATTAGGAAATTTCCAATTAATTGACTGGTTTCCAATTATTGGGTTTTCATTTTCTTTTTTAATTTGGGTTTATTTGGTAATTAATTATATTTCACAAATTTTTATGCTGATTGCTTTTTCAGAAATCCATAAAATGGTAATTGTAGGTGTTTGTTTTGTTAATATTTTCTTGCTAACTCATGTTAATCACTAAATTTATTGTAAATCCTATTTAAAGAGTATTAATTTTTAGATTTCACAATTTTGAATTTCCATGGACTGTTTTCAATACACAAAATTTATTTTGAATTTACTGTAAATCACCTTTTTCCTGGTGTGATTAGAGAACTTAATTGGAATTGAAGAAAGTAGTAAGGTACTATCAATATACATACTTAGTTGTCACATATCTCTCTGAATTTAGCCAGTTTTTACGTTTATATATTCTTTTCAATTACAGATTTAGGTTATAACTCATTTCGAGCAAAAACCTCATGAAGATAATGAAGATAACGTGTTCGATGAAATTCCTAATTACGTTGGTTTAGTTTATCTCTTGTTGTAATAAATGGACATGCTGTTTAATCTCACTTCATTTAGTCAAATTTTTGCTGATTATGAAGGGGTTTCAATAAACCGGTGAAATTGGGCAAAATTTCAAGGAGGGAGCATTTCCGTGCAATTTGTATTTTGTGTTCCTCAAACCGTAAGCGGCGTAAGCCTTTTTTATGATAATTTTATTTTGAGAATTTACCAAAATACCCCAACATTATGCTTAATTGTTTAGAGAAAAAAACCTACAATTTTCAAAATTGCAAAAAGTGTAGGTGATTGAAATTTGGATGATCGCAAATGATATTTTTTCTTTTCTCCAATTTAATTAATAATAGCAGGACTTCTTTTCAATCTAGCCACAATGCAGGGACCTTTTTGCAAATATATATTTCAGTAGTAATTTTGAGGGACTTTTTATTTGATATATTTTACAGTTGTTGAGCTTCGCAATGCAAATTCCAACTGTGTGCCTCATAGTGGTACGCAATTATACATTTTAGTGTTCTATTTATTCAATTCTTTTTCTTTTCTGTAATTTAATTAATAATAGCTGGACTTCTTTGCAATCTAGGCACAATACAGGGACCTTTTTGCAAATTTATATTTCAGTAGTAATTTAGAGGGTCTTTTTATTTGATTTTTTTGCAATTGTTGAGCTTCGCAGCGTAAATTCCAACTGTGCGCCACATAGTGGTAAGCAATTATACATTTTAATGTTCTGTTTATTCAATTAATTTTTGGGAGAAATTTTCGGACAATTCTGAAAAGGGTCTACTTAAATAATTAAATGATATTTATTTTATTTTATGAGTAATTTTAGCAATTTACTTCATTATAGTTTTTTGAATTTGATGCGATGCCTACCCTTTTCCAACTGTGCTTCAATTTTGAAAAAAGTCTAAAATTGGAAAACGTACATGTATTACCAAAAAATGCGAAAAGAACCATTAGTAAAGTAAGTTGTAAGAAAAGTATACGAAGTCCCACCTATTCATTGTTTAGTTCACAGTGAAGGATGCACCAAGAGACTCGTAGGTTCCAGTCCCCAAATTTCTGCAGGGACAAACTGCTAAACGGGACGCAAGAAAGCCAGATTCGAAGCTCTCGCTCTCAATCCCTCTCCAATGAATTTAAAATTGAAGCAACAACTGATATTATTAGCTTCGTCGAGAACAGGTATTAAAATGGTATTTTTGGAGAAACTTGCAAAAGGCTCCTATATTATGCACAAATTACCAAAATGCCCCCATGTTAGCTCTTTGTTATTAGTAATTGTTAAAAAGTGGTACATCAATTTAATGGATTTATTTCATGGGAGGGCAAAATGAAAGACTGATTCTGAAATTACACTGCACGATTATTTAGGGGGGCAACCAGTAAATTTTACACTGTTATACTGATAAAATATATTGTATCACTATATATATGCATTGTTCGGCAAAAATCTTGTGGGGGACGACCGCCCTCCGCAGCCCCTGTTAAGATCCGCTCCTGTTTTCAATTGCTATTACTATTAAAGGTACTAGAAAACTTTCCCGCACTTCGCGGCGGGTTTTTTTAACTAATCATTTAACATGTTATAATGGATATATTTTCCTTGAATATTTGTGTTCTTGATAATGAAAATAAACACATAATAGAAAAATTAAAGTACCACTACTAACAATAGTGTCTTCAATCATCAATTAGCATATTTACAAATCAATATATTATGTTGGAACATACAAACTGGCAATGAATTACACCGCAAAGATGGGAGTCTTATTTTGAAGTGACATACATATTATTACAAGAACAGGTACTCTGTTACAAAATAACGTATTACATATTAGAAAAAGGTTTTTTCTTTCTTATTTTCAAAGGAAATGAGGCAAAGTTGAAAAATCACGATCACCGTACTACAAAAACTTCGTGCCATACTTTCAAAGTCATGTTTGTCATACTTTCAAAGCATGTTAAAGCTATCAAAATTAATAAAATATGAAGTCCAAAAATGAAAGAAAATGGTTGTTGAGCTATGTTGCACGGATACGGATACGGGTAGCGTATCCGATACGATACGGATACGGCGATACGGCAGTTTTCAAAAAATCACGGATACGGATACGGCTATATAATTATTAATTTAATATATTTATATTATATATAATTAATAAATAAGTAATAAATTAATAATATTTTTAAATTAAATATCATGACGATAAATAATATCAATCAAACAATACAAGTATCATAAACTATCATAAACTTGTTCTAGAAATATTTTAGAACTAATCTAGAAGTATCCTAGAAGTATCCTATATCATTTATTTAAAAATATTATGGTCCAAATTATATAATGGGCCGAATTATCCTAAATGGAGTATCTCAGCCGTATCGTGGACGTATCCTTAGCCGTATCCTGCCGTATCCCCGCCGTATCAGAAAAAAATAAATATTAAAATATTCGGATACGCCATGTAGCGTATCCGATACGTATCCGAACCGTATCGCACCCGTATCCGTATCGGATACGCGTATCCTCAGGATACTTCTGCATTTTTGAAGTATCCGCTTAACATAGTTGTTGAGTGAATTGACTTGGTGGAGAGTGAACCTGACAAAATAAATAAAACACGGAGTTCAAAAATGAAATGTTTCTGTTTATACCTGTCAAGAAAATATTTAGTGACAACATCAGCACCAGGTGAGATACATGTCTTAAGCTTAACCCATGGCTTGACCCGAAACAAAGAGAATAAATATATCATTATTCAATAAACGAAGTAAGGACGAAATTTAACAATATTGATAAGAGAGTAAAGACTCTGAAGGCCTTAATCGCAAGATATTTGGGCGAGGAGAGAGGCTCGGATCATAACGCTAGGATTTGAGGTTTGGGTGCAACTTGTAATTGTAGCAATTACAACACTTCCGTGCTTGAGTCAAGCTTGTGTTTCAGTACCGCAAAACCCTAAAACACACAAAATATAATCATATAATATATTAAAAATTCTGCAATAATTGTGTTTGAAGACTGATTTGCAAAATTTACCTTGAAGCCAACTTTGTTGTCATGCTAATTGTGCCAATCTGCCTTCATTTCTTTTAAAGGAACGGGGTCACGAGGCCTGCAATAAAAAGATTAATTAAAATTGATTTAACAAAAAAAAGTCAAAACTACAACGAATTAAGTGGTAATTTAATATAGTTGGTTTAATTAATTTAAGGACCAGAAATGCCGGGTTGAATAGAAGAAATATCAAGTGGGAAGCGCTATTTCTAGAGCCGATATTTCTGAATCTAGAGCAACTATATCAAAATATCCAAAATACCCTTTTCCAATCATAAGGTTGTTTTTGTATAACTTGAAGTAAATAATTATAAGTTTTATTTTATTTGTTTCATTATAATAAATTATCTTTTATAATGCGAATTATTATTATTGGACATCAAAGAAATGAGTAAGATTATTTACGGATCAAAGATCATTGCACCTTTTTTATATCGAGTTTAATTAGTTTTAGTAGATTTAGATTTGAGAAAGTTGTTATTTTGTATGAATAAATATTTTTATATTGATATTACTATTGTTTTATTTATGAAGGGGTGTTATTTACATTGATATTATTTCAAAAAAAAAGAACATGATGGACGAAGATAATTTTTAATTATTTACATTGTTGTTAGTTTTTATTTTTAACAATTAATCAAGATTGATATAGTTAACAATTTTTTTGTTTTTGACTGATTAATTAAGATCGATATAGCTAACAAATTAATAGATGAGAGTCTTATCAATACATTCCATGATTAGAGAAGGGCATTTTGGGAATTTTGATATAATTGCTCTAGATTCAGAAATACTAGCTTTAGAAATAGCGCTTCCCATATCAAGTTGTAGATAAGACGATATGCCATCTCTGGTTAATATCAAATAATTCAAAATATCAAAAAAAAAATTAGCATTTTATATAATATAAAAAATGCTTGCAATTAAGATAAGATAATATATATATTATCTCCCTGTAGTCCACGAACATATTGGTTGCCCTCAAATATGCCTCGATTGACACCTAACAATAAGAAAAAGTTGTAATTTTAGGTTTCGATAATTTTCGGAAATATGGGGTCTGAATTGAAAAGGTGGAGGGCTAATAACAGTTTCATCGCTGCAACCAATCAATTTGAGGTACTGGAGAGTAACTCTATCCACGTGGAAGAAACTCATGGTGGCACCATATTCAGAGGACATGTTCGCAATTGTCGCCCTATCAGCTAGTGACAACTGACCCATTTCTTCCCCCATAAAACCCAACAAATTCTCTCACAACACCATGTTTCCTTAAGATTTGAGTCGCAGTGAAAGCTAAGTCTGTTGCGGGGACTCCATTTTTCAATTTTTCGTTCAACTTGAAACCAACTACGCAGCAGGATCATGCTCATTTGCTGCCAAATTAAATACAAAACAAATTCGTAAATATTATATTAAATATTTCACAGGGGTATATTTGTAATTATGCATACAATTGAATATTCCTGGCCAAACATAGCATTTTCGGCTTTTATACCAGGCAGGACCATGCTCATTGTCTACCAAATTAAATACAAAACAAATTACTAAATGGTAAATACGAAACAAATAGAATATAGCTAATGATCTATCACAAGATCCACTGGAACCAAGGGGTCGATTTTGTACGAGTCACCTCCGAGTTTGTTCATTGCATCTCTCATGCAAGGCAGGTCAACCATCGCAGATACATTAGTGAAATCCTATAAAACAAAATTGTACAAGTATTAAGATTTCGTTATGATAAAAAATGCATGAATAACTTTTGTCCTAAGTGACTGGCCTGAAGGAAAACATGAGCTGCTTTGAAGGGGATTTTGACTGACTTAGGAGAAGAATTCTCCTGGTCAACGATTTTCACCAGATGGTCACTTGGAAATTATCGCAGTCACGAATTTCCGATTCCAATAAGATGTGAATGGAATACGGAGTTTCTCTGCTAATAAAGGTGAAAACAAACATGTTAAAGATTTATATTATCAAAAAAATAATACTAACCAAAATATATTAAAAATGTAGTTACCAATTCTTTGGAAGGCTGGTTAAAATGCCCTTCAGGATTCTCATTGGCTGCAAACATGAAAGCCAATGTTTTATGAAATGAAAATTATTGGGCAATGAAAGAACTAACTAATTAAGTTGAGGCCATATAACAAACACCTTGCATGCACACACTAACCATATGAGAGGATAGCCAGTGTTTGCTCCGTCAAGTGGCGTGCTCTTTCCTTCTATCCTTGCTTGTCGCCTCCTTGCTTCTGCGAAGCTGCTCGAGCCCTGCGGAACAGAAGAACTAACCAATTAAGTTGAGGCATTATGACAAACACCTTGCACACACACACTGACCACATGAGAGGATGGCCGGTGTATTCTCCGTCAAGTGGCGTGCCGTTGACTTTTGTCCATGCTTGTCGCCTCCTCGCTTCTGTGAAGCTCATAAGCTGCTCGAGCCCTGCCGAACTGAAAAGTATTCAATAGAACTAACCAATTAAGTCCTCAAGAAAAAAGGAATAAAAAAGAACTAACGTTCACCATTGAAATTCTCTTGGAGCTACCAAAGCCACCAGGCACCATTGAAATTACGTCCAGCCTAGCCTCTATTCTGCAGCTCTGGTAGCGCAAAATGTTTAGGAGGAATCTGATGGTTTGTTGAGGATGAAGACTCTCTTTCAACGGCAAGAGGGAGGCAACTGAGCGGAGAGAGGAGCCAAGAGTAAGGTTTCCATTCCACGGCAAGACAGAGGGAGCCGAGCAAAGAGAGGAGCAGAGTCCATGACCAAAGAGAGAGAGAGAGGGGCGGAGAGAAAGGGGGGTTGGTTTTGTTTGGAATTTGGAGTTGACGTTGACGGTGGAGATTGTATTTGAGGTGAACGGTTAGATAGGGGAAGACGTGGCTAGCCTGCTAGGCGAAGAGGTGTCATAAATTTAATGGGAGGGATCAATTTTCATGCAAGCCATGTTTATAGTCGAAAAAATAAGAAACCTGGCTCTGGTATTTCACAAATATATATATATATATATATATATATATATATATATATATATATATATATATATATATGGATGCTAAGGAGAATCCACAAATCGAATCCACGCTACGCGAAATGGATTATTTGCAAATTAGTCCCTCTCGCGATTAGCGATGAACTCTGGCGATGGCGAAAGCGGACGGCGATGAAGAGAACGGCTACCAACACGAAAGAGATGGCGAAAGCAGACGACGCTGCCTCTGGTGCCGACTAAGGAGCAGACGATGATGGCGAAATGGACAGACCAGACGACGGATACGAACAATGAAGCAAAAATCTTTGAATGAAGTATTCGAATGACGGCGATCCTCCTTTCAGTAATTTTTGCTTCAATTTTTGAACTCAAATCAAGTTCAATTTTTGGTAATTTTTGCTTCAATTTAGAACCAGATTCAATGATGGCTATCACGTTCAATTCGAATGACGGCGATCCTCCTTTCAGTAATTTTTGCATTCAAATGAAGTATTCGATGATGACTATCACTGAAGGAAATACAGTTTTTGATCAACGCTAAAATGGTACGTAGGACAAACGAACGTACGCGTTCGTGGGCATACGAAACAGATTAGTAAAACTGGTATAACTTTCAGTAGAAAACTCCGATTTGAATGGTTCAAATTGGGTTAGTTATATAATGAGATTATCTAGAACTTTCATGTTGTAATATATTTCATTTGAGCGAAGTATCAGTGTCGTTCTAATGGAATACCGAAAGGGTGCGACAGTTTGATATACAGTCAGTAAAACGACAGTAACTTTCGGGTCCGAACTCCAATTTGGCTGGGCCAAATTGGGTTGGAAAGATAATACGATTATCTACCACTTTTGTAAAGTTCAAAGTCGGTTGGAACGATTTAATATTTTCGTTCTGACAGATTACTGAAAAGGTGTATGCAGTTTTCTGTTTGAAAAGGTGTATAGAAGATATACATACCTTTTGGCCCATCCTTATCCTATAGAGTATAAATAGGATATTTCTCTCTCTCTCTAATAAGTTTTAACCAGGAAATTAATGGAGTTAATCCAGAATTAATCCAGAAATTAAGAGACTCTCATCACTTGATGAAAGAGTGCGAAGAGATTGAGAGAAAGAGAAAAGAGGAGAAAAGAGTTTTCTCCGTCTAGAGAATCAAAACGCAATAATGCAAGTTCGCCGGTGCATCGTCTAGGCAGGTGCATCCGCGACCGAGGTGTTACGACTCACGGTGGATACGAGTAGAGGAGCGACACATGTGGCTCTTCGTTGTGATCAAACCGGAGAAGTAAACGAGTAACGGGCTGTGGAAGCATGCGGGCATGGAACGCACAAAGACAACCCGAGGCGTGTCGAAACGGTGGGAGACGTGCGTTATGGAACGTACGGGCTAGTCACCAACGTGACACCGAAAGAAGAGAAGGATGAGAGCGATCAACCCGTCATGCGTGATCAATTTCACGCTGGTAATCGTCTATCCTACTTTGCATCGTACCCTCGATATCGAAGCGTGATCTTGGATTATGGGAACCGGACCGGGCCTTCATATCCGCTGCGCGGGCCCGGGGTCGGGATAATTCTCTTCAATCACGTTCAAAGAGAATTGAAATCTACGCCCCACATTTCATTAATTTTTGTTTCATTTTTTGCAATCAAATCAAGTTCACAGACCTAGGTACCACAATATTTGTTTCAATATGTGAGAGTATTTTCGACATTGCTGAAGTCTTGTACATGTATTAATTTTTGCAGCTATCACAAACTTTTGCACTCAAATAAAGTTCACAGACCTCGGTACCATGGAGCAGACGATGATGGCGAAATCGATAGAGCAGACGACGGGTACGAACAATGAACAAGACGATGATGCCGAATGCTACAGAGCAGACGATGAAAAATTGCAATGGAGATAATGACTTCAATTTTGACAAATAAACTTTTCTAATTTTGAATTGAAAAGTTTTGAAATTCAAGGAAGAAAAATCGTTCACGCAAACTTTTCGAATTTTAAGGTTTTTTGGAATTACAAGATTTGGAATTGAAGATGGTTTTTTGGTTTAAATTTTAATTACATTCCTGTAAACTGTAAGTTGATAATATTTTTTTTTTTTGAAATCTGAAAATAATTTGAATAAATACTATGATGATGATCTTATTCTATCGTATTCTTTTTGCAAATAATTGTCGCAGTGATTCAAGTTATAATCAATTTTTCCACAGTAATATGATCTTGTTCTATCGTATATTATGATAGATTCAATTATGTATTTAGCTAAATTCAATAAAATATTTTGTTAGATTGAATTGTATATTTTTCTATATTGAATCGTATATGTATCTAAATTCAATAAATTATTTTTCTCAATTATTTGAAATTAATTGCTATATTCAATAGTATATTTTGCTAGATTAAATGGTATATTTTGATAAATTGAATAATATATTTCCGTAATTACAGAAATCAAAAATATATTTTTCTAAATTCTATCTTATATTTAGCTAAATTCAATAATATATTTTGTTATATTATGTTAGATTGTATTGTAAATTATGTCATATATTTTGCTAATTCAATCATATATTTTGCTAAATTCAATCATATATTTTGCTAAATTCAATCATATATTTTGCTATTTTCAAACATATATTTTTCTAAATTCGATCATATATTTTGCTAAATCCAATCATATATTTTGCTAAATCCAATCATATATTTTGCTAAATTGAATAATATAACTTTGTAAATTCTATATGATATTATTTCTTATAGCAAATTGCGGACTAAATATTTTAAAAATACAAGATTCAAACCGCTGAAAGTAAAAATAACAAAAATATTAAAAAAATATTTGAAACTGTAGACTAAATATCTTCAAAATATAAGAAACTACAAAATATTATTTTTTACAGCAAAATGTAAACAGAGTTCAAAATATAAGACTAAAAATATTACAAAATATTAAAAAAATATTTCGAACTGTAGACTAAAAAGTTTCAATCAGCAACTGATTCGAATACTTCATTCAACAATTGAGCGTGAGGAAGAGGGGACTTATTTACGAGGTTTTCGTAATCAAATAAAAGATTATAAGCCAATATCATCCTTTCATATCTTAGTCCTTGCTGAAATTAATATTTCGAAAAGAAAACATCAATTATTGATTAATATTTGCAAAGATAATATTAATTATAATAAATTTTTAATACCTCATTAAATTTCAGAACTCTTTCATTCATAATGCATGTAAGATATCGCAAAACAAAAAGACCGGAGTCATTTTCATTTTTATGAGGTGTCCTTTGAAATGGATTTGACCACTCAAAAGAATGCGACCAATCAGTCTGAATGAGGTATTTTTTTTGTTTGGAAATCTCCAATTCTGAAAATTGTGGACCCAATTAATTGCTGGAGTGGTTTCTGAGTGCAGATAAGAATCGTTTTCAAATGAAGATAACGAATCCAGAAATCTACTCGTCAGATCAATATGAACGAGCCACCAATGATCCAGCTCTTTTTTGTACGTAACCAAAAATAAATGTTTAGCATCTTCGATAGTAGAATCGTACAAAAATGGACATGTAATATAATTTTCGCTATGGCTGTTTCTCATTAAGAATTCCTGCAATTTTTTTTTTATTAATACTTAATTCGTAAAATATTAAATCTTAATGAAGTTTTAGGTAAAAGCATAATGTATGATGGTTGAAACAAAAGTTGATTTTGTACAAGAAAGTAGTATATTTTGCAAAAAAAATGATTTATTCTGGTTTAGACGAAAAATACATTTTTTTTATATAATATAGAATATTTTGTGATGATAATTAAAAATTCATTAATATATTTCGTTAAAGTAAAAAATAATTTAGAGTAATTTGAAAATTAATATTGAATTTAATATAAAAAAGAATTACCAGATAATAATGAGGTATGAAGACCCATTTCTTTTGAGGGGATACTCGTAAATCCCTTTTGAGAAGATGCAAAGAAGCTTCCATGATCTGTTAAGAGAAAAATATATGATTGAATTAACCAAAATATGTAATTGAATTTACCAAAATATATGATTTAATTTAGCAAAATATATGATTCAATTTAGCAAAATATATGATTGATAATGGAAGCTTCTTACCTCAGTAGATAGACTATGACCATCGAGGAATCGACTAATTTGCGAAGCAGTGAATGTGACGGTTTTTGAAAGTGTGAAGTACACTACTTCGTTCGAACGATCAGAAGAGAGGAATGTATTCATCCATTTGTCCAATTCTTTTTGTAATTTTGAAGAAGTATGATAAGGGGATTTTTCATCACCTTTTACGTACACAAAATATAGAATTTAAATACTTAAACATGATTAAAGTATAAGTAATATTCATAATTCCAATTTATTGAGATAAAATACTTTAATATATGTTTTTGTGTTAATTTCAGGTGAAAAGTGCCGAATCTGGAGAAAACCACGACTGTAGATGGATCCGTCTCGTCTTGCCGATCGATTTGATATATCATATGATGATATTTGATGCAAGAATGAGAGAGAAATCGAACTTTTATTCCAAACGGGTCAAGGGCGTGACCCGTTACACGAATGGACGCAAATGGGTCAGAACTGACTCGGTTCAGCAAAGGCAGCAATTACCCCAGAGTGATTAACCTTTCAGATCCTCTGCAACACATTAAATTCTTACTGTCCATACAGCGGGTCCATTCACTCTCTTTACTTGACTTGCTACACAAGTGACCACAAAATCCCTTCTACACCGGATCCTCACCCGCTGATCAGTCAACATTTACTGTTCGGTTAGTTCTCTGTGACACACAGTTCGTATAACCCACGCTGCCATCCAAACTCCACTCGGTTTTTGAACCCTTGCACGATCGGCTGCATACTCTGGTCCATATAAGATCAAGAAAAATTTGAAACAAACTCCCAACAGAACTGTTATGCGCCCCGCTCTTCTCCATTTAATTTTCTACCCCTCCTCTCCATTACAAACCATAAGGCACAGCCCAGCGCACTCTTCCTCTGCAGTTCAATTGAAATGGAGAAAACAGCACATAATTTTGCTATTTTCGGATGATTTTAAGAAGAATTATTCTGAATCTTGGAAGAATATCTTCAGGGGTATTTTTGAGTTTTCTCCCTCATCCCTTATCCGATTTTGATGAGGTTTGAACCGTTGGATTCATTGCAACTTGTTCTACTTGATCATGCAAGTTGCAATTCGAATCTTGTCTGTTAGCAATTTCAAATTCCTATAAAAGAGAACCAAACCTCATTCTTTCAAACACCCTTGGTCCTCATTGGTCAACACTCCATTTTAGGGGGAAGGTAAGGTCTTAGCCTCTTCCCCCTCCATTGTTGAGAGCTCTCTAGCTCCCTTTGCTCATCGTTGAGCCATTTTCGCCGAGAAGATCGTGTCTTAGCACGGTTTCCGAGGCCGTTCCGAGGAGCTTTTCCTCTCATCCCCTTCTCCGAACCGGATACGAAGTTTCTCTCCTCCTCCTCTCATCTCCTCTCAAGGCGTGAAGGCTCGAGGACCTCGCCAAGATCCAATCTTGGACTTCATTCTCTCCTTTTTCGGTACTCTCTTTTACAATTTTATTGTTTTGATTAGGAATTAAATAGATATAAGTCAATTCTGTTTGTGAACTTGTTATATACTGTGATATATAGTTTGTGGAATTTTTGTGGAATTGTTCTCGCATTTTTTCTATTTTTTGCCTTGAGTTTTACTAAATTCTGGAGCTGATTTGTGTGATCTGTTTGAATGATTTTTAGATCTGATAATATTCCTTGTTTGCAATCACTGTTTATATCTGGATCTATAGTTTAATAAACATTTTGAATCAATCAATTTCATACAATTTCCTATTTGATATGAATTTTTGAAATCTGTTACTCAACCTCAAAATTGTCTGGACTATTCTGTAATTTGCCAGGGACCTGTTTGTAATTCGATCATTACTTTTTACTGAAATACCAAACCTGTGAAATTCTTCTGTTCTCTCTCTTAGTATTAAATTGTGAATCTTTGTGCCAAATTTGAGATCTTGTTTTGCGATTTTTATTTTTCTGGAATTTGATTAGTGCCTAAAATACCCTTGTGATCTATAAATTTCATAAATTCGAACATTGTGTGTGTGAAAGTGAAATTTTGACCAGAGCTTTATAAAGTTTAGATCTTGATTGTGACAAAATATTATAGTCTCTGGATCAATAGAAATAATTCTTGAATTGAAATTTCGATTATACGCAAAATTTCCTTGGAACGAACCTCTACTTAGCCTATTCTAGTAGTTGTTTATAAATTGTTTTGATTAACTCGTGAGATTGAATTTACACATTTTAAACGACCCTTTTTACGTGTTATCAAATGGCGCCGCTGCCGGGGATTTTTTATTGAAGTATTTTCGAAATCTTGAAATTCTTGAATTTTTCTAATTCACTTTCTTTTTCTCTTATTTTGCGAGGTACATTCACGATGGATTGGCAAGACGAAACTCTACAAGAATTGTGCGATCGAACTGTACGAAGGGTAATGATGGAACAAGAAGAACGAGAAAGAAGACTATGCAACGAAAGAAATCACTCTCAACGAAACGCAAGCTTTTTCGAATACAACGAATTTTTCGATCAAAATGGAGAGATTCGTCCGCAAAGATGTTATCAACCTCCGATTCGAAACGAACCTCTTCATCAAGGGCCTTACTTCGATGCTTATGCCGAAACCTCTCCAAACTCGTACCACTTCCAAAATGAATTTCCCACATTTTATGGTCAAGAACACGATCATATTCAATACGAACCTTCTCAATTCGGCGAATCACAATACGAATACCAACAACATTATGCATTTCCTCAATCTCAACCAACACAACATCAAGGCGGAAGAGAATCATCACGATATGACGCGATCAACAACCTTTCATCGAAAATGGATTTAATGATGGAAATGATGTTAAATTTCAACAAACAATTCGAAGAATCGGCGAATATCAAGAAATTAGAATACGATGATGAAGAAATATGCGATTATGCCATCGACAATTCGAAAGAGATCGAAGAATTAAGTGTGGGGAAATTCGATGAAGGTATAACATGTGAAACAAGAATTGAATTCGAAGATGATGATGACGTGTGCATTGAAAAACAAGAAGAAATCGAAACGACAAACGAAAACGAAGATCTAAGTGTGGTGATACTCGAGGAAGAAATCAACGCGACAATCAAGATCGATGAAGAAAACGAAGCTTTGGCGTATCAAGATCTTGACACGAAAATTCAAATAAAGGACGGACATGAAGAAGAAAAAGTCTCTCCAATTCTCAAAGGTGAATCAATTCCATTTAATTTCATATCAAATCAAATTACTAAGAACATTGATACTTCTAATGAAAGAATTGATCTATTTTTTGTAAAAAAATCACAAAGGTCAAACACATTCGAAGCGGTCACACCGATTATCACACCGATTCAACAAGTGCCAAGTACAAATTCATTCGTGAAAGACCGAGGAAAGATTTTGACGGCAATCTCGACACGTGCTCAAAACGAAATTCCTCGCATAATAAACAAGACAAGCACTCTCCTTCTCTCTCTCTCTCAAAACGAACGCTCCAAGGTGGTCGAAAAGCCGCAACACACAAAGGAGATTCATTCCACTTCGAGGCCGGATAACCTTGGCAAATGTCGAGCTCAACGACGTTAAACGAAGGGCGCTTGCGGGGAGGCAACCCACGCTTCAAAAGGTCGTATTTCTCCATCTCTCTCCCTTAATTTTTACTAGAATTGATCTTTTCGCTCGAGGACGAGCCAATTTTCTAAGTGTGGGGAGGGTTTTTATGACCTATTTTCTTCCTTTTTGACTTTAGAAAAAATCCTAAAAATTAAAAAAAAAAAATTTGAAAAAACAAATTTTGAAAAAAAAAAAAGAGATTTTGCATGTTAAAGGTTTTTCTCCACTTAATTGAATAAATCATCGATTTTTTTAGATTTTTACTCTCAAAATTATGACAAGATATTTGAAGGAATTGATTAAGATCTTTGAGATATTCTTTTGGGGATTCGAACCCCAATCAATGAAATCACAAAATTGGAGTTTATTGAAATTTGGTCGATTTTCGATTTACATGACACACCATTTTTTAAGCTTAAACCCATATTTTACTCGAAATTTCTAAAAAAAGTTTTGTTTAAACCACTCTAGTAAATTTTGCATAAATTTAAAAGTTGACAAATTGCACTTAAGAGCTCGATTGTTCATGGGGATTCGGTAGTAAATAGATTGGACCCGCTTGCGACTTGAGATCTAAAAAAGAGAATACCGGGATGTAATTTCGTTGTATTTCGGTGCAACGAAACTCCCTGTTAAAGAAAAGATCTCTAAAAAAAAAAAAAAAAAAAAAAAAAAAAAGAAAAAAAAAGAAGAGAACACCGAGATGTAATTTCGTTGTATTTCGGTGCAGCGGAACTCTCGGTTAAATAAGAAAAGAATTGTAAACAAGCGCAATTGGGGGAATTAGTTGAAACCGAATAGGAACCAAGTACTAAAGTACCGAACGATTTAAAAAGTGACAATTTACATTTATGGAACAATTTGTGCAAAATTGAACAAGGGGTTTTACTAATGCTTTTTCATGATAAACTTTGTGATTTGTGGTGTGAAAAGATTTAAAATGTGGTGTTTAATCATCTTTATCGAATAAGACCATTTTTCTCTAAAAACTTTTGAAATTGTGAACCTTTCATTTGAAAATAGATTCTAAAAGGTTGAATTAAATTCTTTTGATATAAGGCATAAATGATGAGATGAGAGTAAAAATCTTTTCTTGTGGAAATTGAACTTTGAAATCGATGAATATCTTTTTAACAAAACCTAAACATGCAATTCTCTTTGATCTTAAAATTCTATATTTTATTCTATTTTTGTTTGGGGACAAACAAGTTTTAAGTGTGGGGAGATTTGATAAGGGGATTTTTCATCACCTTTTACGTACACAAAATATAGAATTTAAATACTTAAACATGATTAAAGTATAAGTAATATTCATAATTCCAATTTATTGAGATAAAATACTTTAATATATGTTTTTGTGTTAATTTCAGGTGAAAAGTGCCGAATCTGGAGAAAACCACGACTGTAGATGGATCCGTCTCGTCTTGCCGATCGATTTGATATATCATATGATGATATTTGATGCAAGAATGAGAGAGAAATCGAACTTTTATTCCAAACGGGTCAAGGGCGTGACCCGTTACACGAATGGACGCAAATGGGTCAGAACTGACTCGGTTCAGCAAAGGCAGCAATTACCCCAGAGTGATTAACCTTTCAGATCCTCTGCAACACATTAAATTCTTACTGTCCATACAGCGGGTCCATTCACTCTCTTTACTTGACTTGCTACACAAGTGACCACAAAATCCCTTCTACACCGGATCCTCACCCGCTGATCAGTCAACATTTACTGTTCGGTTAGTTCTCTGTGACACACAGTTCGTATAACCCACGCTGCCATCCAAACTCCACTCGGTTTTTGAACCCTTGCACGATCGGCTGCATACTCTGGTCCATATAAGATCAAGAAAAATTTGAAACAAACTCCCAACAGAACTGTTATGCGCCCCGCTCTTCTCCATTTAATTTTCTACCCCTCCTCTCCATTACAAACCATAAGGCACAGCCCAGCGCACTCTTCCACTGCAGTTCAATTGAAATGGAGAAAACAGCACATAATTTTGCTATTTTCGGATGATTTTAAGAAGAATTATTCTGAATCTTGGAAGAATATCTTCAGGGGTATTTTTGAGTTTTCTCCCTCATCCCTTATCCGATTTTGATGAGGTTTGAACCGTTGGATTCATTGCAACTTGTTCTACTTGATCATGCAAGTTGCAATTCGAATCTTGTCTGTTAGCAATTTCAAATTCCTATAAAAGAGAACCAAACCTCATTCTTTCAAACACCCTTGGTCCTCATTGGTCAACACTCCATTTTAGGGGGAAGGTAAGGTCTTAGCCTCTTCCCCCTCCATTGTTGAGAGCTCTCTAGCTCCCTTTGCTCATCGTTGAGCCATTTTCGCCGAGAAGATCGTGTCTTAGCACGGTTTCCGAGGCCGTTCCGAGGAGCTTTTCCTCTCATCCCCTTCTCCGAACCGGATACGAAGTTTCTCTCCTCCTCCTCTCATCTCCTCTCAAGGCGTGAAGGCTCGAGGACCTCGCCAAGATCCAATCTTGGACTTCATTCTCTCCTTTTTCGGTACTCTCTTTTACAATTTTATTGTTTTGATTAGGAATTAAATAGATATAAGTCAATTCTGTTTGTGAACTTGTTATATACTGTGATATATAGTTTGTGGAATTTTTGTGGAATTGTTCTCGCATTTTTTCTATTTTTTGCCTTGAGTTTTACTAAATTCTGGAGCTGATTTGTGTGATCTGTTTGAATGATTTTTAGATCTGATAATATTCCTTGTTTGCAATCACTGTTTAGATCTGGATCTATAGTTTAATAAAAATTTTGAATCAATCAATTTCATACAATTTCCTATTTGATATGAATTTTTGAAATCTGTTACTCAACCTCAAAATTGTCTGGACTATTCTGTAATTTGCCAGGGACCTGTTTGTAATTCGATCATTACTTTTTACTGAAATACCAAACCTGTGAAATTCTTCTGTTCTCTCTCTTAGTATTAAATTGTGAATCTTTGTGCCAAATTTGAGATCTTGTTTTGCGATTTATATTTTTCTGGAATTTGATTAGTGCCTAAAATACCCTTGTGATCTATAAATTTCATAAATTCGAACATTGTGTGTGTGAAAGTGAAATTTTGACCAGAGCTTTATAAAGTTTAGATCTTGATTGTGACAAAATATTATAGTCTCTGGATTAATAGAAATAATTCTTGAATTGAAATTTCGATTATACGCAAAATTTCCTTGGAACGAACCTCTACTTAGCCTATTCTAGTAGTTGTTTATAAATTGTTTTGATTAACTCGTGAGATTGAATTTACACATTTTAAACGACCCTTTTTACGTGTTATCAAAGTACAATTGGAATTAGGGAAAGTGAATCTTTTGCTTAATGGTTTATTTTCTTTTTTTGAAATATGCAGAAATGGATCGGTATAGGGGCTGTGATAAGCACGGTAACGTTGTCTTTTAAACGGGACATCATTTTTAACGATGAAATGATAATTAAAATCAAAGAAAGTAATTCCGGGTTTTTCAGATATTGCTTCAGAGATAAGAAGACTTTTATCACCGAAAATTCTTTTTTCGGTCAAATCAGCAAGGATTATAAGATCTTGGGTAGGAGAATCTTTGGATTTTTCTGGAGTTTTGTATGAATTTGAAGTTTCTGAATGATTCTCATTTTCGTTATAATTGAAACATGAAAAATCAATACCCAAATCAAAACTGGGATCGCCAACTGAATAATCAGTAGTTATTGTATTTTTCGGTGTGTTTTGGTTTTTGTCATTAGGTAAGAGGACTTGGTTCGTAGGAGAATTAGTATAAATTGGATTGATTTTTCTCCTTTTATTGTATATTGGCGATGACAACCGAATTCGTTCCAAATTAACTGGTATATTGATCCAATTTTGTTTACACAATCCATTTTTTGATATTAGGTTTTCATTTTTTGATTTTATCAAATCTATTTTGCTGTGAATGTTACTCACATTGATTTCATTTAAAATAGAAATAACATGTTTCTTGTTGTGATTTTCGGTCAAATTCCAGTTATAATAACGAGGTATACCTCCAGTGTATTTAACAAGTTTAGGGTTAATTCGTTCGTAAAAAGAAACCTGAAAAATAATTCATTAAAGAAATATTATTAAATAGGTTTCGATGTATTTTGATTCATAAAAAAATTTATTTTGAAACAAAAGTTTGCTAAAATACCAGAAGTGCTATTGTGCATCCAGTGAGTCTTGTAGGCTTCTTCAAACTAACAGATTCTGCACAAGATGGTATATCATTCATTATGACATCATGTACTGCTTTGGACCAATTGATCATCTTTAAAGATTCTAAATCATCGACGAGATGGAATAAATGGATTGGGACGTATTGATTAGGTTGTGGAAACAAGAACATAGTAAAAATATAGATTACTATCAATGAAATTACATCGCGAGGATTTCGTTCATTATTTAGAAGGTTTGTAATTTTTTGTTCCAAAAATTGGTGGGTAATTGTTTCATTATTCTGGAAATACAATTCATGTATTCGAGAAAAATATTTGGGGATTTTGGATTTATGGGTTGTCGTTTCCAATATATGTCCCTCGGTTATCAAACCCAACGATAAGGAAACATCAAAAATAGAAAAAGGAACATTTATTCCTTTTACAACGAACATTTTGTTGTGATAATTCCAGTATGTCAGAATTTGGGTTAATGAATCACGGGACAGGTTCATTTCTGGTAAATGGAAAACGAAATGCCAGAAGGCTAAATTGAAAAATATATCCCAATGTTCGTCGGTTAATTGTTGGCTAATTGAAGAAAAAAATTGATTCATAAGATTTGGTGCACAATTAGTATCCACGAGGTATTTATCTGGAATATACAGAGTTTCGGGATTTTTCTTAAGTGCTGCAAAAGAAAATAAAGAAAAAATTGATATTAATAGAGATTGTACATTTTGAAAAAGTATATTTTGAAATAACTATTGGATATTCATAATATGTTTGTGTGCTATAGAAATAACTATGAATATTATTTTTTAATTGCCCTTAAAATAGTTTCTTAATGTTTAAAGTTCAAGATTAAAACAAAAGTATATTTTGGTTAATATGATTGAATATATGAAATAATTAAATTGTTAATAAAATATCAACGAATTAAATTGCATTTTCATAAATTAAATAATATATTTTGCTAAATAATTTTTTAAAATTAAAGAATAATTATAATTTTATTTAAAAGAGTACATAACGTACCAGACGTGGAGTGATCGCTGGGTAGATTAAATCGTACTTTCTTTTGTATCTATGAAATTTCAAATTTATTTAAAAGAGCATTTTTTAAGGATGATTTTAAAGAAATTGTAAATTCTGCTTCTGTAAAAAGAAATAATAATATTAATTTATTAAACTACTGTAAAATAATTTAGAAAAATGAAATTTTAAGAAAAATTAACCTTGAATGTAAAGTTCTTTGTCGTGCGATTTAGTATTTTTAGCTATTTGTCGGTCCATATTACTGTGGTATCATTGCACAAATTGAGTTGAACTGAATAAACTTCTACGATTAGGAGAGATATGTATAAATTGAATTGATATTGAAAAAAATTTAAGAAATATAGTTAGATGAGAATTGTAATTACCGAAAGAAAAGCAATTAATTCTCGGAAGAATTTGTGCGAGAAATAAGCTAAAAAAGCGAGTAGAAATTCTGCAAAATAAAAAAAACAGAAGATAATTGTTATTTAGAATAGTATATTTTGATCATATTGGTATATTTTGATTTTTTCTAATTACATTTTGTTTTTTTCAGAAAAATTATTAGAAAGATTTTCACAGTAAATAAAATTTAAACTTTGAAAAGTAGAATACCTATAAAAGAAGGATAGCATCACTGAGATCGCCGAGGAAGAGATCGGCGAACGATAGCATCAGATCGGTTCAGATCGGCGAAGGATAGTATCGCTGAGATCGCCGAGGAAGAGAACAATAAGAGCTCAGATCGTTGATGACTCAGATCGGCGGGTAGAATTGGCGAAGAAATGTTTGAAACAATAGCAGAAGTATATTTTACAAAGTAGTCCCTCCGTGTGTTTCTTTTTGTTATTTTTAAGTCCTTCAATTATTATAATTATTTTTGCTAAATTCAATCAAATATTTTCTGAATTCAATCATATATTTTGCTAAATTCATTCATATATTTTGCTAATTCAATCATATATTTTGCTAAATCCAAACATATATTTTGATAAATCAATCATATATTTTGCTAAATTCAATCATATATTTTGCTAAATTGGATCATATATTTTGCTTAATTCAAACATATATTTTGCTTAATCCGGACATATATTTTGCTTAATTCAATCATATATTTTGTTAAAATTCAATCGTATATTTTGCTAAATTCAATTTAATATTTATGTAAATCAAATAATATATTTTGCTAAATTCATATAAAATAAATAATATATTTAGGAAAATTAAATAATATATTTTGCTAAATTCAATAAAACAAATCATATAATTTGTTAAATTCAATCATATATTCTGATAATTCAATCATATATTTTGCTAAATTGAATCATATAATTTTGCTAAATTGAATCATATATTTTGCTAAATTGAATCATATATTTTTGCTAAATTCAATCATATATTTTGCTATATTCGATCATATATTTTGCTTTATTCAATCATATATTTTGCTTATTTCAATTATATATTTTGCTTAATTCAATCATATATTTTGCCTAATTCAGTAATATATTTTGCTCAATTCAATCGCATATTTTGCTCAATTCAATCACATATTTTGCTAAATTCAATCACATATTTTGCTAAATTTAATTCTTTTTACTAAATTTAATTATTTTTTAAAGTTTGATGAAATTGATAAAATATAACAAGAATATTGAAGATTAAATTTGGCATCATAGCCCTAAATAAAACATTAAAATGAACTGAATTTTTTCACAAAAGTATTAGAATTAGAGTATTAAAAGATTGTCTCAGATTAGTCTAAAATAAAAAGCAAATTAAAATTAAAGACTATTTTTCATATCGAATTGGAGATTGTTCTCTTTCAAGCTTGTAGGGGCAAGGGATTGCAGGTTTAACGATCTTTGCCTCTTGAAGAGAATTGATATATTCTGATATATGAAAAAAAGTAATAATTAATATTAAAATTATAATTATAATTATATATTAAAATAAAGAGTAACACATATTATAAATAATAAAATTATCTTAAACAGAAAAATCAAAATATTTAATAACGACGACGAATAAAAAGTTGATCTGTTGTTATGGCTGCAGTAGGAATATAAATAAATGAATTAGCAGTATTGAAATTAAAATTATGACGACGAATAAAAATTAATTTCAAACCTAATGGTAATTCTGAAGTTAAAGTATCGTCGCATAATACCATTTCTGAAGATGAAGAATTGTCATATAAAACAATTAGCCAATCTTTTCCTTTAATTGGTGAGAATTTTTCTGGTGAAATTTCTTCTTTCTTCAAGTTGATTCCAGCATTGCTTCGTTTTTTATCACATCGTTTTAGCACAGAACTAGTAGCCTAATTATTTTCAAATATTGTGGGATAAGTTATTTTGGCTTTCTTGATAAATTCAGGTTGAATTATTCCATCCAAATTTGGAATGGTACGATTAATTTTGGTATTGATCGTACATGGCAAATTTTTCTCGAATAATTCCAGGATTTTCTCACGCTTTGTATATTCCATCAAATTGAAGTTGTGATAAGCAGGATAACCACCAGAAAATTGTGTGAGAGGCTCGGGAATTGATTCAAGCCGGCTCAGAAATGCCACCTGAAATTTAATCCAAAGAAGTATATTGTGTTAAATAATGTACTTTATTTAATAATAAATTGATAAATATGCAGGTTTACCCTGTTGAAAATTTAAAGCGATTTTTCCTATTCCATTCATGATAAAACGGTGGACAGCACAGGACCAATTATAGTGATGTAGTAAATCTAAATTGTCCAAATATGGGAAGAATTGTACTGGAAAGTGGCCGTTTTTTAGTGGAAAAATAAAAACTGTAAATAGATACATGATAAGTAAAGATACAACATTGTTGTAATCTTCTTGAATTTTTTTTTAGGTCTAGGATGTTTTGAATCTGAGGAAGGATTTGTTTTCTATCGATAGATGCATTATTTGGAAAAAATTTATCCCAAATAACAAACTTGTGAACACTGTCATTATTTTTATTTCTAATTATGTTTACATCGGTTCCGGAATTAGAAAGTCCAAGACAATAGGAAATATCGCTGGGTGTCAAAGTGAAAGAAATTTGGTAATTTGAATTTCTATCCCATAGAAATTTTTTGAGATCCACATCGAATTTTAAGATGATTTCGCTTAAGAAACTACGAGACAGGTGAATTTCTGGCATATCTTCATAGAAGTGCCAGAAAGGTGTGGAATGCAAAATTTCAATAATTTTTGGGCTATCTAGATTGGGAATTTTCTGTTAAATCTCTTTAATTAATTCAGGGATGCACATTGTCTTAACAACTGTATTGTTAGTAACAATTTTTGTAAAAAATAAAAAAAAATTATATAGAATATATCGTTAAAAATGGTTTATTTGAATGATGTTTAATTAACTAAATTTTATAATTGAATACCTAAAAATTCATTGTTGATTTCTTTTGTACGAGATTCAGTAATAATTTTTCCTGGATATATGTTAATTCATTAAAAAATTAAAAACAATAAAAGAATTTCCTATTTGAATTAAATGAATTTACCTTGTTTTTTTCTATTAGATGTCAGTTCGCTAGAACTAACTTTAGGAACTAACCGTGGTGATTTACGTACTTTACTGAGATCGCTGGAACAATTAATCGTTTCGTTCTACATTGGATTACTTAATCTGGTTCTGCTCTTCGATCTGTTCTTTTCCCCCTTTTCTTCTTATTCTTATTCTCTCTCTTATGGCGTTTGGTTCGTATCTCCATACCAGCTACCCCATGAGATAAACCGACGAATTTGGATCTAAGATAAATCGACGAATTGAGGTCGCCGGAAGAGGAACTAGGGTTTTGATCTTTAAGAGAATTTGATTGCAGAAGAAAAGTTTTATTATAATGAATTAGATTTACAAATAATAAAAAGAGATATTATACATTGTTTATATCTTAGGAGATTTTCTTAATGGGCCTATAGTTTTCTTAATGGGCCTCTATATAGAGAATACCTTTTTCTATTAAGTTAAAAATATTATAAAAAATAACATATTCTTAATGGGCCTAAATTTCAATCGTGAGGAAAAAATATATGATGAATAAAGCAAAATATATGATCGAATTTACAGAAATATATGATTCAATTCAACAAAATATATGATTCAATTTAGCAAAATATATGATTGAATTTTGCAAAATATATGATTAAGTTTAGCAAAATATATGATCGAATTTAGAAAAATATATGATTCAATTTAGCAAAATATATGATTCAATTTAGCAAAATATATGATTGAATTTTGCAAAATATATAATTGAATTAAGCAAAATATATGATGGAATTTAGCAAAATATATGATTGAATATTGAAAAATATATGATTGAATATAGCAAAAATATATGATTGAATTTAGCTAAATATATGATTGAATTTAGCGAAATATATGATTGATTTCATTGAATTTAGAAAAATATATGATTGAATTTAGAGAAATATAATTAATTATCTGATGACGATATACTATAAAAATAAGCAACACAAAAATTTAATTTAATACTCAAGATTAAATATTGTTACGTTAATTTAATATTCTCAAAATAAACTGTTTCCCAAACTCTACTGAATCAATATTCTCAAGGTTAGTTAATTTATTACTACAGATTAAATATTCTAAAAAAAACAGACATACTACATAATACTTTTACAGCGTTAAACAAAACGTTTCAAAAACTCTACTGAATCAATATTCTCAACATGAGGAGGTTTTGGTATTAGAGGTTCTTTTCCTTCAAATGCAAGGTGTTGGTTAATTCTAACCTAGAGGGGGGTAAATTTGGCAATCTAACTTATACTTAGTTTAGATTTAAACCTAATTTACGGTGCGGAATAAATAATAATTTAGATGATAAAGATGATACCGTACAAACACTTTGACACAAGATGTTTGTTTACGAAGTTCGGTAGGTGGTTGCTTTGTAGCTTTAACTCACCCTTTACTCGCTTAATTGACCGACTCAATTATTTGCGAGTACCTACGTCTCCGGGAATGCCTTGTGCCTCTTTTTGGCTTTCGATTGAATTCCAACTCAACTCGATTACAAGGATTTGCCTAGATCGATTTACACGCTTCTATCGATCTATAGCTTAGGCTCTTTACACTTTGTTGCACTAGCCTATTACACTTTTTCACTAATCGAGCTACAACGTGATCGGTCACGTGAGTGGGATACGATTAGTGGAGAATATCGAAAGTAGATCAATGATCTAAAGAGGTTTCTCAAGCTATCAATGGATATAGATAATCACAGCTTAGGGTTTCTCTCTTTTTAGGTTTTAATGTTTGAAAAATGAAGAGTTGGGAGAGAGAGACCCATGAAGGATTCTATTTATACTCTCTATAGAAATCCTTCAGAAAACTTGCAGTGCGTTCGAACGCATTACAGTTCGTTCAGAACGCACTTGAAGTTTGCACTAGCCGTTTCAAAATAACGTGCAAGTACATCTTGGGTCCGTTCGAACGTACAATGTCCGTTCGTAACGGACTCAATTATACATAGCATTTTGCGTTCACAGGAACAAGAGTCCGTTCAACGCACTTAAAAGTGGGTGAACGGATTCCAGGTTGTCCGTTCGAACGTACATGGATGTTAGTTCGAACGCACACATTCCTGTGACATTTTCCGTTCACAGGAAGGATTGTCCGTTCAACGCACTCAGAAGGTGTTTGAACGGATTCTAATTATCCGTTCGAACGGACATGATTCTTCGTTCGAACGCACACATCCCTGTGACACGTTTGATTCTAATCAAGCTTTTAAAGTTTTGATATTTAGCAAGTCCGTTCTGAACGGACTTTGAGTTCGTTCAGAACGCACTTCCTGCTTGACTGAACTCTTTGTTATTTTGAACATGATTTTACTTGAGTTCTACTAGGTTTGTACCTATGGTTTATTTGTGGCGTATCCCACTCACGGAAGGCTTCAACATCTTGAGTCTTGATGTATTCCAATGGCCTTCCATGTTTTCTTCTTTTCTTGTTTATCTTGAGACTTCATGTCTTGATTCTTGATGTAATCCAATGAAGTCCTCCTTCACAAGTCCTCCTTCATCTTCGTATCGTACCTATGTTATCCTGCACTTTTCTGGATGTAAACATTAGTAATGACAGTGTTTTGAAATAATCAAACTATCAGGAAATTTGAACCAACAAACTCCCCCTTTTGATTAATTTCAAAACACTGTCGGTTTGGAGAGTTTCACCATTTAGTTGAGAACTTTCCGTACGATCGTTTCTCCCCCATTTTGAAAGAGATCAAAAGGGCCAAGGAGACTTCAAAAACGGAAGGCTCCCCCTAAATGCGAGCTCCCCCTCAAAGAATAAATTGATGAATGTATGAGCTCGTAAGTATGATCAAATTCTTTTGTTTTGGAATGATGACAATCCTTTCAAAATTTAGCAGATTTTCAATAAAATACAACAGTTTTAGTGTGCGTTCCGAACGGAAAAAGTAATGCGTTCGAACGCACTTGCTTCTGGACTAATAGGTTATATAGAAATAATTAATAAAAACCAACATATATGCAACAGTTTAAACTGACACTAAATCAAAACTACTCAGTTCAAGGCATGACACATGCCGATACAAACACACACACAACAATAAACAAGTCAAATTGTTCACAAACAAGAATCATGACATAACACACACAACACATTTAAACTTTTAACATCTCCGGCGATCACATCTCATTGGGGCCGGTGTAAGGGTTCTGTTCGGGTTGGGCGCTCGGATCAGCTGCGAAGAATGCGTCGGTATTGAATTGTCCCGAGTTGGAGTCCGACGGATGCTCGGTGGTCTGATGAGGAGACGTACGCGGGACTCGGTCTTGGGGTGCCGTGTATGGCCCGAAGCGATTTCCAAGGTGAACATAGAGATCGGAAAATTGACGACCCACATTCTCGATCATCCTGGTCTCGAAAGCATGCAGGTCCTCACGAAATACGTCTCGCATTATTCGTCCATGTTTTTCAACCCGCTCATCCATCTCCTCGAATAACGCCTTCATATAAGCAAACCTCCTTTCGTCGTGTTCGGAAGGGGCGTTCGAGCTTTCTGCACGCTCCTTCTTCTTACGTTTTCTATCCGGGGCTTCACCGCTTAGGTCAGTATCGGCGGGGTCGGCGTTTTCCTCTTCCTCGGTTTGGGTGTCACCCTCCAGCCATCGAGTAGGATTGCGAGGAAGGTGGAACGCTGCCGTATCTTTAGTGGGACTGATAACCCAACCTTGTACGTTCGATGAGTACCGATATCCAAGTCGGTGAAGGTTTGCCTTAGATGCGAGATTTGTTGGCTGTTCCGATCGGAAATCCCAATCGTTCTCCGGGATTGAAACTCCTTGGAGTTCCAACATCCGGGCAATCAACGTTCCGTAGGGTAACGAGGCATTTCTTTGGCTCAGGACGCTTTCCATATGACTTAGTATGAGATAAGGCACATGGACGGGTAGTTCATCATTGTACCACATACGATACAAAAGCATAATATTTCTATTTTCCAAATTTGCCTTCAATTTTGCGACTGGAGTAAGAATATTGTTACCGATTTCCCAAACGAATTTCTCAGGAGCTGCCAAGTGCGATGCCGATTCTTGTGACTGGTATCGATTTGTAACCACCTTCTTCATTGGTTCGATAATGGCGGCTTCGAGTCTTCCCTTGCGTGCGTTGTAGATCTTCTCTCCATCATCCTTGAGACCTAGCAACTCGCACAGATTTTCAACCGAGATCTCAACTTGTTCCCCGAGGATATAAGAGGTTATCTTCTCTAGAGCATGGTTGAATACGGCGTTTGCATAGAACAATCGAGTGATGACTTCGTAGAATGGCTCTTTAAGACACGCAAGATTTGCGAATCCCCATCTTCTCTCTATTGCCTCAATCTTGTCGAAAAGATGAGGAATATTTGGAGGAAACTCGTAGTAGTAGCATTTCGCAATGGATCTCCTTGCCACCACGTCGTTGTAGAGAGTTCCGGCCTCCGGATTTCGAAAGAGATGTTCATTGTCTATATTTTTGAAATCGTAGTCTGCTATCAAGTTTTCTTGCCTCCTAGGCTTCTTAGCTGCCTTCTTCTGATGAGGTGGAGCTCTCGGCCTTGGTTGAGTGTTGGAGCTCTCCCCTTCCTTCTTCTTTCCCTTTGAACCCCCCCTATCAAGCAAGATCTTAGCGGCATTCATGGTGATGATTCTTTATGGAGAAAGAGAGTAAGGATTTTGGTGAGAGATAGAGTTGGAAAATAGGTTTTTAGAAAGAGAATGACAAAGAGATTGAGTTAAGATGAGATCGTGTCCCTTCAAATCTTTTCGTGAGGAGATCTAAACCATCGTGTCCATTGATTAGGATCGGTCGCATGCTAAAAGGCAGAAAATACGAAGAGTCCGTTCGAACGCACTTCTCAAGTGCGTTGGAACGCCTTCATGTCTGAGAACAGGCGCTATTTTGGGTTTTTAAGTTGTATCTGGAAAGTTGTTAAGTCCGTTCTAACGGACTCCTATGTGAGTTCCAACGCACACACAACTGAGAAGAGGCGCCAGAATATGAAACGGCGCGAGTGTAAGGGTTTGAAGTAGGTTCGCTGAATGAGGCATGTGCGTTCGAACGCATTAGTTTGTTCGTTCGAACGCACTGAACACTGTTGATATTGAGAGTCGGCGCCAAAGTATGATCCGGCGCCATAATTCTATAATTCATTTTTCCGTTCGGAACGCATTCAGTTGTACGTTCGAACGCACTTAATCCTGGTAAGAAAATTTGATGGCGCTATAATTTAACAGTGACTTTGGATCTTATAGTTCAGTTGTTCGTTCCGAACGCACCTGTTTTTCGTTCGAACGGACTGGTTCCTGAGATGTGATCACTGGACTGAATTCGTGATTTATTTTCAGAGACAAGTGTTCTAATGTATTCCTCTATTAACACATGTGATGTAGCTACATGAGACTCGACCAACTCGGCTAGAATTTAATTTAGCCTATTTCTTATACTCCCCGTACATATTTGGCTTAGGGTGTGGAATACTAAGGAGTATAGTGTTTCAAGTTAGGGCTTAAGCCCTAGGAGGTCCTATACCGAGAGACGTAGAGGGACCCATCGAGTGACGATCTTTACGCATCCATATTGAGTTTGACGTTAATTTTGGATTGCGAAGATCACAACCGTTTGAGATATGACCAATTTTGCAACAATAGTTACAGAATGCTACGTTGGAATTATTTGTGGATGTGGAACTTTTCGCAAAATAATTAGAGAGATGATTTGGTTTACTTTTCTGAGAAGTTATCGATTTTGGCATATGATGAATGTTGTTGGATTGAAATTTGCTTGGTTTAAGTCGATTTTGTTGAAATTGTTTTTGTGTTTTTGTGTAATGTTTGGGAGACCCTTTTTGATATGAAGCGTCGGTGTAGTTGGTCACTTCGTAGAAATACCCATTTGGTCCCCTTTTGAATAAACAATCGGTTCTTCCCAAATTGTTATGTCTAGGTGGTGAATTTTGTGTGAAATGATTGTTCCTATAATTATGATTAACACGTTTAGCTTGTTTTGTTTTCACATTTTTACCTTTGTTGTAGTCACGATACATGAAAGCATTTCCGTGACTATTCATTTTATTGTTCTCCCATTTGGATTTTTGATTTTTAGATAAGGAAAAATCGGGTTTATTACCGTTATTTTTCTTGTATCCTAAACCGGATTTGTCATTGGGCTTTTGTCCCATTAATGACGATTTCAAGATATCATCCAATGAAGGAGGACTTAATGCACTGGTGGCACAAGCCTTCTTCAAAGATTCATTTTCAACTTTACAATTTTGAAGTTCGACTTTTAAATGAGACATCTCACCTTTAAGGGTTTGACACTCACATTTTGAAAACCATTTAAATTCTTTTAGTTGAGATTTATATGCCAAAATAGATAGTTCAAGAGAAGCTACCTTATCCTTGAGAGTTTGTGTTGAGCTCTCAAGTTTACTCTCTATTTGTTGAAAGTTTCCTTCATCTTTTAGAAACTCGTCACACAACTCGAGTTCTAATTTGAATGCAGGAGAAAACTCAGGATGATGTAATGATTCTACGTTAGTCATAGAGTTGATACGTACCTCATGACCTTGGTCATGTGTTGAGCTTGGAGTAGATGGTTCTTCGTCCATAAATGTGGGAGTGCGAGGTGTAGTGGTTAACCCTCGTTCAATTCGAAGAGATCTGATTGCCGCTTCCACTGCGCTCATTTGTGGAGAATCGATCCTTACCATAAGTGCAAGGTTTGCGGGGTGTCGGTTTGATGGACCATCCGATTCAGATGATGTGCTTGATCCATCCGTTTCTCCCCACCTGGAATTTACATGAGCTTTATATGCCTTTTTCTTTTTATGATCTTTACCTTTGTATTTGTAGCGATCATCTCGGCCCTTGTCCTCATATCTTCGTTCATGTCGAGGTTCTCATCTATCTCGATCCTTGTGATCGTCATCCTTTTTATTCCACCGAGAATTTTCAGGATGGAGCGTCCAACACGACTCCATCATATGTCCAAACTTCTTACACCAAAAGCAATGAGGTTTCAGTCCCTTTTGTTTTCGATTCTCATTAAATCGCTTTTCATCCCTTTGCCATTCTAGGAGTCGCAAAGTGAGGTCGTCCATTTCATTGTCCTCGTTGCTTGCATTCACGGCGGGCAAGGCTATGGCTTTAGATCGAGGAGTTGTCGTGAAGATTCCTTGTTCTTCATCGAGTTGCTTGAGTCGAATCTCGAAGTTCCGGAATTGACTTACCAATTCTTCGGGAGTGAGATCTTGTGATGCGACCGCCGTACCTAAAGCTACACGTAAAGATTCCCAACTCCGGGGCATGGCTTGAAGTAATCTAGCAATAATTCTATCATCGGTAAGAGGTGCATGTTGGGTGGCATATCGGGTTTTTAATACATTGATTTTTGCCCATATTTTATCAACGGACTCTCCCTCAATCATTCGGAGATTGTTGAATTCTTGTTCAAGTCCGATGATATTAGTTCTTCTCATTTGAGATGTACCCTCGTATCTCTCATTGAGCATACGCCACATTTCAAATGAGTTTTCACAATGATCAACTAGCGATCCGATAGAACTAATTACGTTGTTTAGTATTAAGTTTTGAGCGTAAATGTCATTAGTTCTATCTTCCCTAGTTTGATCGGGGTAGGTTACATTTCCGTCCGTGTCAACCTCTTGGGCCAAGACAAAGCCTTGTAACACTACCTTGTCAAGTCCTTGGAGAGCGAATGCATTTAGCATGCATTTCTTCCAAGAACTCCAATTGATTCCATCTAATTCACGTGAGTTTGATATATTTGATTTGGGTACGGTGTTTATTGGATTTATCGATGAGTTTCGTACAATAGGATTAATTTCGGTCATTTGATCGTTAAGTACAAGTTATCCCTAATACTCAAAGAGATGGTTAGTACCTTGCTCTGATACCAATTGTTGGTTAATTCTAACCTAGAGGGGGGTAAATTTGGCAATCTAACTTATACTTAGTTTAGATTTAAACCTAATTTACGGTGCGGAATAAATAATAATTTAGATGATAAAGATGATACCGTACAAACACTTTGACACAAGATGTTTGTTTACGAAGTTCGGTAGGTGGTTGCTTTGTAGCTTTAACTCACCCTTTACTCGCTTAATTGACCGACTCAATTATTTGCGAGTACCTACGTCTCCGGGAATGCCTTGTGCCTCTTTTTGGCTTTCGATTGAATTCCAACTCAACTCGATTACAAGGATTTGCCTAGATCGATTTACACGCTTCTATCGATCTATAGCTTAGGCTCTTTACACTTTGTTGCACTAGCCTATTACACTTTTTCACTAATCGAGCTACAACGTGATCGGTCACGTGAGTGGGATACGATTAGTGGAGAATATCGAAAGTAGATCAATGATCTAAAGAGGTTTCTCAAGCTATCAATGGATATAGATAATCACAGCTTAGGGTTTCTCTCTTTTTAGGTTTTAATGTTTGAAAAATGAAGAGTTGGGAGAGAGAGACCCATGAAGGATTCTATTTATACTCTCTATAGAAATCCTTCAGAAAACTTGCAGTGCGTTCGAACGCATTACAGTTCGTTCAGAACGCACTTGAAGTTTGCACTAGCCGTTTCAAAATAACGTGCAAGTACATCTTGGGTCCGTTCGAACGTACAATGTCCGTTCGTAACGGACTCAATTATACATAGCATTTTGCGTTCACAGGAACAAGAGTCCGTTCAACGCACTTAAAAGTGGGTGAACGGATTCCAGGTTGTCCGTTCGAACGCACATGGATGTTAGTTCGAACGTACACATTCCTGTGACATTTTCCGTTCACAGGAAGGATTGTCCGTTCAACGCACTCAGAAGGTGTTTGAACGGATTCTAATTATCCGTTCGAACGGACATGATTCTTCGTTCGAACGCACACATCCCTGTGACACGTTTGATTCTAATCAAGCTTTTAAAGTTTTGATATTTAGCAAGTCCGTTCTGAACGGACTTTGAGTTCGTTCAGAACGCACTTCCTGCTTGACTGAACTCTTTGTTATTTTGAACATGATTTTACTTGAGTTCTACTAGGTTTGTACCTATGGTTTATTTGTGGCGTATCCCACTCACGGAAGGCTTCAACATCTTGAGTCTTGATGTATTCCAATGGCCTTCCATGTTTTCTTCTTTTCTTGTTTATCTTGAGACTTCATGTCTTGATTCTTGATGTAATCCAATGAAGTCCTCCTTCACAAGTCCTCCTTCATCTTCGTATCGTACCTATGTTATCCTGCACTTTTCTGGATGTAAACATTAGTAATGACAGTGTTTTGAAATAATCAAACTATCAGGAAATTTGAACCAACACAAGGTATCTTTGTTCGTTCTCAAAATTGAAAAGTATGTTATACGCCATTAATATTCGATCATTAGAGAGATCATTCTGCAAATTAAATTATATTAAAAAACAAAAAATTGATAATTTAAAGAAGTAAAAATATATATGATTACCTGGGCCCAAACTGGTTTCTGACCAGTAATTTATCGCAATTAAATAGCGTATTACACATATTCCACAATCACTCCCACCGGTTTGCATGGTTATTTCGGACTTTGGAACCCATTTTACTTTATTAATGGGCTTCCATTTTTTGTCTGAAGTAAGCCAATTCAAGAATTGAATTAATTTATTGAGATACATCTTTGTTTCTTTTTCATAGCGACAATTAATTTTCAAAGAGTTGTATACTCGAATTTTTTTGGTTTTCATATTTAAATGGGCCAAGATCCAATGATTTGTGTTTGCATGTATCACTGCGACCAAATGATCGCATTGTTCGATATCATTGTTTAATAGTTGTGGGAGTCCTCTAAAATATTCTGCGCTTATAGGTTTGTTTAATATATTCTGCATAAAAAAAATATAAATAAATACATAAATATATTATGAGGTTTGGTAAGGAGAATTCAAAAAAACAATCCAAAAACAATCCACTCATCCATAATATACTATTGAAACTAGCAAAATATTATTCAAATAACCAAAATATACTATTGAAATCAAGAAAATATGTTTTGCTAATTTCAATAGTTTTTGCTCTTTGTATTATTTTTTATGGATTATTTTTATGAATACTTACATAAAAGTCTGGAGATATGTATGTCCACTATGGATAGTCAGGAAAATTCATATCACGATGTAACTGGTACAAGTAGATACTAATAACCTAAAGAAAAAGATATAAAAATGCAAATTAATTTTATATTATTTTATGTTGATCATTAAAAAATAAAAGAGAATATATATATTTACCGATCCAATTAGAAGACTTGTAGGATCTAACAAACTTTTCATTGTTTCGCAGGTGACTAAGGAAGTTTGGCGTTCATATACAACTAATGAATCTGCGATGTTGTGAAGAATTGATTGAACCGAATCAAGGAGAATTGGGTTAATTGGTTTTTCAAATGAAAGAATGTGGTTTGGATATGTAGATTTTTCTCGTGGCATCCTCAAAACATAATAGTTGTTAATTTCTTTATTATATTTTGTTGTGAATTCATGAAATGATAGTTGAGATTCATCTATATCATCGTGTGTTGATCCAGTAATGGTGACTTCATCTTCAGAGCTCATTTCGTCTTTAGAGGTAGTTTGTTCTGTAAGTAAATGAGATCATCAGAATATACTAATGAATTAAATATATTCAACAGTATAATTTTTGCTTATTTGAATAGTTGCTCATTTCAGCAGTTAGAATATATATGTTATATATTTTGATTAATTGTATATTTTAATGATTATATTTGTAAAAATAAGTGGTATTATTACCTTTATCGATAAGAGGAGCATGGGTTTCGTGTAAAACTTCCACAGAAGGAGGATCTACAGAATTAAGAAAAAAATAAATTAAGTGTTTATTTTAAAAAGATTACGCAAATTGCATTGGAATGTCCGAAATTTACCTGCTAACTTCATTTGTTGAGGAGGAGTATTGACATTCTCGGCAGAGTAAAAAAGCAAAGGATAAGGAATGATTGCAAGTCGTTGAGAATTTGACACTGTACACAAAAATTATGAATTTTTAATGATTTAAAAATATTAAAAAACAAATATAACAATTACCTATATTTTCAGAAATTGCATCTTGATGTATATTATTCGCAATATCACCAATAACATCTTTTAGGATCTCCGCAGCATAATAATCAGATATTTGATCTTGTTTCAATATTCTTCTGGAAATCTTCTTTGTAATTACATTTTTTTTGTGACTAGAAGAGGATCTTTTTTAGGGGCTGCTTTCGAATCATCGGGTTTCTTTCTTTTGGAAGGACAGAGAGGAGATTTATAATGAATTAATGATGTTTTTTTCAGAGTTGTTGGTTATTTTATGGATTCTGATGAAATAATCAGATCAATAAGAGGTACTTTTCTGTCAGTATCGGTATTGATGCAATTCGATAAGCAATTGTTGAAAAATTGTTGAAATTTTATTGCGTCTGATTTTCTGGTTCAGATTATAATGGTAGTACGCTGGATATTCACCAGAAAATTGTACTAGATCTCTTCGTATTGATTCGATACAACAAAAGAAACCAACCTAAAAATTAAAATAATAATTTTAATTAAAAATATACTATTATATTGTGTTAATAAAAAATTATCAAATGAAATACTTACAATAAGGCTTAGAGAACATCCTAAAAAATCTGCGCGTTTTCCTGATTGAATAGTCCGAGCAATCACGAGCAAATCAGTGCTAATATACTGGTGACCTGCTCTAGACCAATTATATTCTTTCAAATCGTCGAGTTCGTCGACATAATGGAAGAATTGAATTGGAACATGTTGAATTTTTAGGGGGAAGAGAAAGACAGAAAATAAATGCATGATGAGTAAAGATACAACATCTTTATCATCTTTATCATTTCTAGAAACCTTCTGGAAATTTTGATCAATTTGATCACGGATTTCAGTAATTTGAATACATCCTTTTGACCCGAAATTTTTTTCCCAAATTAAAGACCTTGGAACTTTTTCATTATTTTTATGCCTAAATTAATGACCTCATGTCCAGAATTCGCTAGACCTATAGCTTGGGAAACATCGCCCTGGGTAAATGGTATATTTACTTTATCGTCCCCTAAATTCCAAACTAAGTGACCAGTGGATGGATTGATCCTATCGAGAATTTCAGACAATAAAGTTTGACAAGAATTTATTTCTGGCATGTGGTCAAAATAGTGCCAGAAAGGGGTTTTACGAAGAATTTGAACGATTTGAGGAGATATTTGGTTTTTATTTTTAAAATAGGAATATAATTATTCAATCTTTTTTGGGTAGCATTTAGTTTTAGCCAATTGTTCTATAAAATGAAGAAAATAACAGGTATTATTACAAAGAAAATAACATGTATTATTATGCCAGAAAGGAGTGTTAAAAATTGAAATTGAAAATAGCAATTTACCTTTTTTACGTGGTTCTTTTTCCTTACTTTTGCCCCTTTCCGCCATCGTTTTCTTCTCATTCTTTCTAATTTTAGGGTTTTGCTTCTTTTGGTCTATTACAGGCTCGGTAGGAAATTCTTCTTCAGGAACGAAATCATCGTCGCTACCACTGTAATCTTGTTTGTTTTTCATTTTGTTCTTGGAGAGTGCGAGTAGAAGTACGAGAGATTGTGAGTTCAGAGTGTGAGAGAGATTGTGAGTTTAGAGTTTAGAGTGTACGAGAGATTGTGAGTTTAGAGTACCAGTACGAGAGAGTGTGATGATATTATTTTAGCAATATATAATGCATAGTTTGAATGAAACTTTGCATGTTTTCATAAAGTAATGCATGTTTTTATTTGGACTCCTGTTTGTATGTTTTCATTTGGACTCCTGTTTGTACCTAACATGTCTACATGCATTTAATTTTTATAATAGTATATACTGGTACTTCTAAGAAAATATTTTCGCATTAATCATTGTAAAAAGTATATTTTCCCAAATTAGATCGTATATTTTGCTATATTCAATAGTATATTTCTCTAGATACAATAGTATATTTTGCATTATTTCATTCGTATATTTTGTTAAAATCAATAATATATTTTCTGATCTGATTTGTATAAAATTAATAATTTACTTCATCAGATATCTTGTTAAATTTAATTGTATTATTTTTCAGAACTATATGAAATTAATGATCATGTTCGTCGGATAATTACCTATTTTTTGGTAAATTCAATCGCATATTTTAATATAGTCAATCGTATATTTTGCTAAATACAATCGCATATTTCTCTCAATCCAATCGTATATTTTGCTAATTGAATTCGAATATTTTGGTAAAATCAAATATATTTTTCTGATTTGTATAAAATTAATAATTTTTTTCATCAGATATTATAGTTAATTACTTAATATATCTTGTTGTATTTAATCGTATTATTTTAAGAATTCTATGAAATTAATGATCATGTTCATCGGATAATTACCTAGTTTTTTTAAATTCAATCGCATATTTTAATAGATTTATTCGTACATTTTGCTAAAGTAAAACGTATATTTTGATAAATCCAACAATATATTTGTATACAAATGCTTATTAATTCATTAGTACAAAAAAAATAGTTTTTTACAAAAATGAATTAAGAGGAATTTGAAAGAATTCAATTATATCAGTCTTGTATGAATGTATTTAAAACTTGCAAAATTAAATAAAAAATAATATCATCAGTTGACATTACTGAAATTAATGGTTAAAAAAATATAATCGAACTTAACCAATGAGAATTTATTCGGAATCGTCATCACTATCCTCAACAATATTTTTTTTTGTTCTTTTCCTTCAATATTTGAATCTGCTTATTTCGTTCAGACATATCACGAACTCTTTTGGGTCTACCACGTTTCTTCTTCTTGGTTTTAGGGTTTTGATAATTCTGAGATGTTGGCGATGGTAATTTTTCTTGATTATTCATACTAGAGGAAGGTTTGTTTCGATTTGTAGGTACAGATTTAGAGGCGGATAAACGTAAAGCAACTAAACCATCTTTAACTAAAGAATTTAACTTCCTGTTGTGAGTTGAGTATTCTGATGGGGAATATCCTTGATTGCACTCGAAGGGTTGATCGCTGCCTTCCATCTCCTGTCACGTTGGTGACAATCCGCGCGTCCCACACCACGCGTCTTTCACCGTTTGTTGACTACGCCGGTTCACTCGAATCGTGTTCGTGCGTCCAAGCGTCACCACCGTCTTTCTCACTCGAGTCGATCACAATCGAAGAACCACAAACGTCGTTCCTCTACTTGTATCCACGTTGATTCGTAAGACGTCGGTCGCGGATGCACTTGCCTAGACGATGCACCGGCGAACTTGCTCGATCTAATCGATTCTCTATCACTCGAGAAACTCTTTTCTCGATTTCTCTCTCTTCGCACCTTTTCACTCACTAAAGATCAAATCTGAATTTTCTCTTTTTTCTCTTGTGTATTAGGCAGAATAATTGCTTAGAATTGCATAGTCAGGAGAGAGAAAGTATCCTATTTATATTTAATAGGATCAGGATTAGCCAAAAGGTATGTATATCCAATATACACCCTTTCACACAGAAAACTGCATGAACCTGGTCAGTATTCTGTCCAGACGAAATTGATAAATTTCTATGACAGAAAATCACCTAACACGACAGTTGTAGATAATCTAATTATCTACAAAACCCAATTTGGCCCAGCCCAATTAGAGTTCGTATGCAAAAGTTATGACTGTTTTACTAACTGTATGTCATACTGTTGTACCCTTTCGGTATTTCACATGAACGACACTGATACTTCGTTCATATGAAATATATTTCTACATGAAGGTTATAGATAATCTAATTATCTATCTAACCCAATTTGAACCATTCAAATCGGATTTTCCTACTGAAAGTTATGGCTACAAATGTAGGCTTACATTCGTTCATCCATGTGTACACTTTTACGGTTGATCCGAAACTGTATTTCTTTCAGTCTCCCACTCAATTTCACATCTACCTAAAAGGTACTCATGCATATCCAATACGCACAATTTTAGAGATTATAGCTCGCGTATCAAATACCAAGCTATGCACATCCAATGTGCCGATTTTATGATCAAACCCGACTTAGTACGACTCATTGTGTGACCATGTAGGTTCGACTTAACGATGGTAGTAGGTTGTTTCCAATGCCTACAAGCTCATGAGCGGGATCTAGTCACTCCATCATAGCTATCCATGTTAAACGAATAATGATTGTGATCATTGTGCCTATCTCGAATAGCGGTTACTAGGTCTCTTGTTTGCGATATCCGTTAATCAAAAGGCATGGTAATAGTCATCCTTATAATTTGATTAACTACACTTATTCCCCGATTCCGAGTTGAGTTAACAAATTTCAATCGATATTAACCATTAATATCATTGACCGTGGCCACAGTTTTCGTTAATCGACTCATCGAGCGGCGCCTAAGAGATATCTCTTCCTTTCGGAATAAACAATTCCTATCTTGGAGACTCACATTGAATTCCGTGTTTCGGACAATATCCAATGATGACCCTTTTAACTCCCTGTTATGGTGAGCGTTAGATCATATCAAAGTATTGTGTTACGCACGTAACGCAATCAATGATCCCCTCAAGTTTGAAGAACCTAAAACCCCATCCGTCGCAAGTCCATCTATAATGACAAAACCATGTCATGGTCTCGCGGCTTTGGTCATATCCAATACATGTAACCTAACATATATCTACGTTCCCGATTCGACAAGCACCTTGTCCCATGATTAGCAAAACATAATCATCTCCTCGGCTAACGTACTAGTGTACGCGTTCAGTCTATTATCTGATAATAGAAATGCTTCTCTCTTAAGCAAACTGATCCGCGACTAGGGATGTTTAGAAATGGCACTTTAAGTGTGACGGTTTTGCTGCACATGGTCCTCAACCATGTCGACGTCCACACAAGTTCAAATCAAGGTTCATGTAATCATATTACAGAACCCATCACACAGTTTTCATATAAGATAAATGCAAAATGAAAAAATTTAAAATTTAAAATTCTGAAATTGCATTACTATAAGATAAGTTTGGGGTGATACAACGTTTACTAATCTATTAGACTAATCTCGTCCTACGAAACTATCGTTTTAGATAACTAACTACTCTCTTCCTCCTCTAGGTATCTCAAACCTATAGCTTTCGCATGATAATCGTGTTTAGCTTGCGAGAGTGGCTTAGTAAACGGGTCCGCAACATTCCTGTCAGTATCAATCTTTTCAATGATCACATCCTTCCTTTGTAAAATTTCACGGATCAAGTGAAATTTTCTGAGTATGTGCTTGGAGCGGTGATGTGCCCTCGGTTCCTTGGATTGTGCTATTGCTCCATTATTGTCGCAATACACAACAACAGGTTCCGAGATACTCGGGACTACACCAAGTTCGGTCACAAACTTCTTGATCCATACCGCCTCCTTTGCCGCTTCGGAAGCCGCAATATACTCCGATTCAGTTGTAGAGTCTGCTATCGTGGGTTGTTTGGAGCTTTTCCAAACTACCGCTCCACCATTTAGACAAAACACGTATCCGCTTTGTGATCGAAAGTCATCGACACATGTTTGGAAACTGGCGTCGGTATATCCATTGATGACCAACCCGGATGTCTTTCCACCATAAATTAGAAATTGATCCTTAGTTCTTCGTTAGTACTTAAGGATGTTCTTAACCGCGATCCAATGCATATCCCCTGGATTAGATTGGTAACACGAAACGACGCTCAATGCATACGACACATCGGGGCGTGTACAAATGATGGCATACATAATTGATCCAACCGCCGAAGCGTATGGAACAATACTCATCGCATTCTTATCTTCACTCGATGTCGGACATTGAGCTTTAGAATACGATATGCCACTCGACATTGGAAGAAGTCCTTTCTTCGAATTTTGCATTGAAACCCGTTTCAACACTTTGTCGATGTACGTGCTTTGACTCAAGCCGAGTAACTTCTTGGATCTATCTCTATAAATCCTCACGCCTAATATATAAGCGGCCTCGCCCAAATCTTTCATAGCAAAACGAGTATTTAAATACTTCTTAACATCCGTAAGCATCGGAATGTCGTTTCCTATGATCAAGACGTCGTGTACATATAGTACAAGAAATACTATGCAGTGTAGGGTTACGAACACGTTTATCAAAGTGTGCAGCGGAATAGGATTCGCATGCGTAACCTAATTCTACCGGGATCACGCTCGAAAACCATCCAAAAAGGAAGAGTTTCGGAGAATGTTACCTCGTACAAGTTAGTACGTGTCGATTACTTCTCCAAATCCGTGAACCTTCTCCAAGGAATGCTCGTGCAGTCCCTCTACTCGTGTCCACCTTGATTTCGACCGATCGGAAATCACCAACGCCGTTCTAAACGACGTTACGATTGAATCTCTCAAATCCTTTGCTCAATTCTCCCTCTCAATCTCTCAGATCTAATCTGAATTCTGTGGAAGAAGAAGAGGAGAAAATGACGGCTCAAAAACCCTAATTTCTGAAAAAAGACTTAGGTTAAAACGAAATCAAAATTCTATATATATAGGAATTATGTCAGTTCGAACGCACCTAAATGGTTCGTTCGAACGAACCCAGTTCGTTCGAATGCACTTAAGTAGTTCGTTCGAACTAACCCAAATCTGACTGTCACGAATAAGTCCGTTCGAACGCACTCATATAGTTCGTTCGAACGAAGCTAATTTTGACTGCAGAATTGCCTATTTATATAAATTTTTCCAAGTTAATTCTTAAGCCATATTTTCTTTCAAACTCCCTCTTGGATTAAGACTTAATCAACTTGGCCATATGTCCAACATATGTCGTGAGATCTAATCACACGTGATTCCATTTTGTTTGTCCAACAAACGTATTGGTGAGCATTATCTTGAGAATCCGATATGTTACGAAATCTTGGTGTGACCTTGTAGGTTCGTCTAAGACTGGCAGTGGATATGGCAGCAATCCACAAGGTATTGCGAGCACTAGACTGCCGTTAATACCTACCTAGAATTAGCACGAAAAAGGTGGAGAACACCTTTATGAAGATGCAGTACATCTTCATACCTAGCTCAGATAAGTGTTACTAGTCCTCTTGTTCGCGATATCTTCCGATCAAAAGAGTCACGGTGAAGCCTAAGACTTCAAGTCATCCCCTTTTCTTTTTGATCAGATATACTCTTTCTCGATAAGAATTAGATTGATAATTACAATGCGAACTCCACGAGTTCCATCGAGCTTGGCCAAGCATTTCATCAATCTCAATTCAATCGAGGGTCCCGAGAGATATCTCCCTCTATCCTTTTTCAAGGTTAGAAAGGAACAATTCCTATCTTGCAACCTCACATCCTTTTGCCTATGCTAAAAACAATACCCAATAGTAATCTCTGCTACACAGTTACGCGTAGGGTTAATTATATCAAAGCATTGTATTTTCACATATCAGGTATCCGTGAGATCACTCAAGTATGAAGAACTAAAACGCACTATCTGGATATGAGTTCGTCTCCAATCACTCTGACCATGTTACAAACTCGTATAGTGGTCAGTCCAATATACGACGCCGTGTATATCCATATTCTAGAATCGACGCTACCGTCCCAGATCAGTAAAACCTGATCATCTCATCTACGAATATGCCAGTGTATGTAAAAGTCTCCATTCAGTGAATGGACTACCTGGTTCAAACCTATGAACAACTTTATACACGATGGACGTTTTAGAATTATATTCATTCCGTTTAGTGGTTTTACTATCATTCAATTGACGAATCAATATGCCAGACTATGGCCATGCAACATATTATTCTCAACTGACTCGATGCACTAAACTAGAATAAAATTCAAGGTCTATCCGATTATTATAATCGAATAACCTTTCACACACTTTCTTGTTATTTAAAATTTTTGAAATATGAAGGTTTAGGTCATATGATGAATAATAATATAAATATATGTCTCATAAACAAATACAATCCCAATAACACGTCTATGGCATAATAAATGTTCTCCCACTTGCACTAGGCAGATCGAATCCCCTAATACAATAAGAAACATAAATAAAACACCCAATCTAACACTGCGATAGATATCCCAATCCTATCGCCCTAGCATGCTGCTCATGCTTGGCACGTGATAGTGGCTTCGTAAATGGATCGGCCACGTTATCATCAGTAGGTATCTTCATTATTCTCACGTCACCTCTCTTCGTAATCTCACAAATTAAGTGGTAACGCCGGAGTACATGCTTGGACCTGTGATGCGCTCGCGGTTCCTTGGATTGTGCTATCGCTCTGTTATTGTCACAATATACATCCATGGGACCCGAGATACTTGGCACAACACCAAGTTCCATCACGAATTGTCATAGCCAGACAGCCTCCTTTGCGGCTTCCGAAGCCGCGATGTATTCCGCTTCAGTTGTAGAATCAGCCACCGTCTTCTGTTTGGAGTTTTTCCAAACAACAGCTCCACCATTGAGCATGAAGACGTAACCACTTTGAGATTGGAAATCGTCCGGGCAAGTTTGGAAACTAGCATCTGTATATCCTTGGATAATCAGATCTCCTTCAGAACCTCCATAGATAAGAAACATATCTTTAGTATTCCTGAGATACTTAAGAATGCTCTTGACTGCGGACCAGTGAACTTCCCCGGGATCAGACTGATAGCGGGAAGTTACACTCAACGCATATGCGACATCTGGTCTAGTACATATCATGGCATACATGATCGATCCTATAGTCGAAGCGTATGGGATCCGACTCATTCGCTCACGTTCAGCGTCGACACTGAGCCTTAGTGAGAGCGATGCCATGTGACATTGGCAGAAATCCTTTCTTGGATTGCTCCATGTGAAACCTAGTTATCACTTTGTCAATATATGTACTTTGACTTAGTCCGAGAAGTCTCCTCGATTTATCTCTATAGATCTTCACGCCTAAAATATAGGCGGCTTCTCCTAAGTCCTTCATTGCGAATTGACTACCCAAATATGCCTTAACCTGGTTAAGCATTGGGATGTCATTTCCAATGAGTAAGATGTCGTCCACGTACAAGATGAGGAATACGACCGAACTCCCACTGAATTTCTTGTATACACAAGGTTCCTCGATATTTTGAATGAAACCATACTTTGCGATGACCTCATCGAATCGTATGTTCCACGCACGAGATGCTTGTTTTAATCCATAAATGGATCTCACAAGCTTGCACACTTTATTCGTATTCTTTGGATCGACAAAACCCTCGGGTTGTGTCATATACACATCCTCGGTACGGTTCCCATTAAGGAAAGCAGTTTTGACATCCATCTGCCATATCTCATAATCGTGATATGCAGCTATCGCTAGAAGAATGCGAATACTCTTAAACATGGCTACTGGGGAAAACGTTTCATCATAGTCTATATCATGAATTTGCTTGAAACCTTTCGCCACTAGCCTTGCTTTAAAAGTGTGTACATTACCATCCGTGTCGGTTTTCTTCTTGAAAACCCATTTGCACCCAACGGTTTTAGCACCATTAGGTAGATCAATAAGATTCCAAACCTTATTATCATACATGGACTGGATCTCGGCTTTCATGGCTTCGTGCCATTTCGAGGAATCCAGGCTAGACATAGCACCTTTGTAGGAGGCTGGCTCATCATCTAGAGTCAACTCATTATCGTTATTACTAATGAGAAATCCATATCTCTCAGGTTCTTGACGATTCCTACCAGATCTACGTACATCTTGTGTACTAGATTCTGGTTCACCATCCAATGGTAACTAAGAATCTTGTTCCAAATCAACTTGTTCATTTTGTGGTTCTCGAATTTCTTCGGGATCAATTTTACTCCCACTGGCTTGACGATCTAGGTATTCCTTCTCTAAGAAGTGTCCTCGTCGAGCCATGAAAACCTTGTTTTCGCTAGGCAAGTAAAAGTAGTATCCTTTTGTTTCTTGAGGATACCCCACAAATAAACACTTGTCTGATCTTGGTTCGAGTTTTTCCGTCAATAATCTTTTGACATATGCCTCGCAACCCCAAATCTTAAGATAAGACAATGATGGCACCATGCCATGCCATAATTCATATGGTGTCTTTTCAACCGATTTGGACGGAACTCTATTCAGTATATGAGCGGCCGTTTGAAGCGCGAAACCCCAAAATGACTTTGGCAACTCCGTTCGACTCATCATCGAGCGAACCATGTCTAACAAGGTCCAATTCCTCCTCTCAGACACTCCATTCCATTGGGGTGTACCAGGTGGAGTCCATTGTGATACTATACCACAATCTCGAAGATAGTCCTCAAACTCATAGCTCAAGTATTCGCCACCTCGATCCGATCGAATGGTTTTTACTTTCTTGCCCAGTTGAAGTTCTACTTCGTGTTGAAACTCTTTGAATTTCTCAAAAGTTTCACTTTTGTGACGCATTAAGTATAGATAACCATATCTACTATAATCGTCAGTAAAAGTCACAAAGTACCGATACCCATTTCTAGCCTGGACACTCATCGGTCCACATACATCGGAATGTATGAGGGCCAACACTGTTGGTTCAAATTTCCAGATAGTTTGATTATTTCAAAACACTGTCAGTACTAATGTATACATCCAGAAAAGTGTAGGATAACATAGGTACGATACGAAGATGAAGGAGGACTTGTGAAGGAAGACTTCATTGGATTACATCAAGAATCAGGACATGAAGTCTCAACATAAACAAGAAAAGAAGAACACAAGGAAGGCCATTGGAATACATCAAGACTCAAGATGTTGAAGCCTTCCGTGAGTGGGATACGCCACAAATAAACCATAGGTACAAACCTAGTAGAACTCAAGTAAAATCATGTTCAAAATAACAAAGAGTTCAGTCAAGCAGGAAGTGCGTTCTGAACGAACTCAAGGTCCGTTCAGAACGGACTTGCTAAATATCAAAACTTTAAAGCTTGATTAGAACCAAACGTGTCACAGGGATGTGTGCGTTCGAATGAACAATCATGTCCGTTCGAACGGATAATTAGAATCCGTTCACCCACCTTCTGAGTGCGTTGAACGGACAATCCTTCCTGCGAACGGAAAAATGTAACAGGGATGTATGCGTTCGAACGAACACACATGTGCGTTCGAACGGACAACCTGGAATCCGTTCACCCACTTTTCAGTGCGTTGAACGGACTCTTGTTCCTGTGAACGCAAAATGCTATGTATAATTGAGTCCGTTACGAACGGACATTGTCCGTTCGAACGGACCCAAGATGTACTTGCACGTTATTTTGAAACGGCTAGTGCAAACTTCAAGTGCGTTCTGAACGGACTGTATGCGTTCGAACGCACTGCAAGTTTTCTGAAGGATTTCTATAGAGAGTATAAATAGAATCCTTCATGGGTCTCTCTCTCCCACTTCCTCAATTTCAAACTTTCAAACCTAAAAAGAGAGAAACCCTAAGCTGTGATTTTCTATATCCATTGATAGCTTGAGAAACCTCTTTAGATCGTTGATCTACTTTCGATATTCTCCACTAATCGTATCCCACTCACGTGACCGATCACGTTGTAGCTCGATTAGTGAAAAAGTGTAATAGGCTAGTGCAACAAAGTGTAAAGAGCCTAAGCTATAGATCGATAGAAGCGTGTAAATCGATCTAGGCAAATCCTTGTAATCGAGTTGAGTTGGAATTCAATCGAAAGCCAAAAAGAGGCACAAGGCATTCCCGGAGACGTAGGTACTCGCAAATAATTGAGTCGGTCAATTAAGCGAGTAAAGGGTGAGTTAAAGCTACAAAGCAACCACCTACCGAACTTCGTAAACAAACATCTTGTGTCAAAGTGTTTGTACGGTATCATCTTTATCATCTAAATTATTATTTATTCCGCACCGTAAATTAGGTTTAAATCTAAACTAAGTGTAAGTTAGATTGCCAAATTTACCCCCCCTCTAGGTTAGAATTAACCAACAAACACATCTTTCGATCTTTCTCCTTTCTTGGAGAAAGGTGTCTTTGTCATCTTACCCATCAAACAAGATTCGCAATTTTCTATTGACTCTAAGTCAAAAGAATCTAGCACTCCATCCTTTTGGAGTCTAGCAATGCGTTTCTCGTTTATGTGTCCGAGACGACAATGCCATGAGTATGTTTCATTAGTTTGAGTAGTATTTATGTTATAAATGGACTGATTCTTGTTGTTATTTTCTAAATCCAAGACATATAGACCATTCTCAACTAGAACATTACTAAAGAAAATGTCATTCTTGCGAATAAAACAATCATTAGTACCAATAACTAATTCATATCCATCCGCAATAAGTCTCGAAACAGAAATAATACTCCTACTCAAAGTAGGTACATAACAACAATTATCCAAAACTAAAATAAGTCCATTTGGCAAATTTAAATCATACGTCCCTTCGGCTAATGCTGCTACTCGAGCTCCATTCCCGACGCGTAAATCAACTTCGCCACGAATCAACGATCTTCTACTTCTTAGGCCCTGCATATTATTACAAATATGAGTCCCGCATCCAGTGTCCAACACCCATGATGATGAAGTAAAGAAAGAAGATTCGATAATGAAAATACCTGATGCCGGCGTGTCCAAGGAAGCGGTCTTTGGCTTGCTCTCCCTCAGGAAGATCTCGCAATCACGCTTCCAATGCCCCTCCTTGAGGCAGTGGAAACACTTCTTGTCATCCTTGGCTTTCTTGCCCACGGGCTTAGGCGCAACCTTGTTTCCCTTTGGCTTCCTCTTCTTGTTTTTGTTCCCATTGTTCGGACTCTTCCCTTCAACCACCAATACTTCCGAAGTCCTAGACTTCATAAAACCATATTGATCTGTTACGAAATGAGAATTTAAATATTTCCATCTTTCGATGCTAATACATTTCTACTATACAGAGGCAATATTACAAAATCAAAATGTGAATAAAATCACAAACAATTATGCTTAAACAACATTTAGCGCCGCGAAAGAACCAAATGTGAAAAAATTGCCAAATAAAAAAATAACGAAAAAAATGTGTCTCACCTGTGATGTATACAAAATCATGTTGATTCGTTATGAAATGAGAAGTATTTTTGTTTGTAAAAAGAACCAGATCTCAAATAATTACAATGTTTCTACTTGTTCATACTAACATATTTATGTAAAGAAATTTTTTTTTTAATAAGGTTAACAAATTGCTGAGCCTTGTTAAATATTGTATAAATATAAAAAAATAGAGAGGGATTACACACTTAATGGAGGTGTCTGAGGTAAAGCCCTCATTTCACCAATTATACCAGCTAAAATGTATGACCTATCTCCTATAAACTATTGTGGCCGCGTCAATTAGTTAGTGAATTTGGTCCACGCCGCGCTCTCTTGCAAGACTAAGGTGGCCAGAAGGCTAGGAGATTGTTTTTTGTTACGAAATATGCGCCGATTCCGTTCTTTCCACAGGTTCCAATTGGCCGCCATCCAAAGCGAGTTCCACGCTCATCTGTCTTTCTTTGGTGTCAATATGTGTTGCGACTCCCAGCTGTCAAAAGGATGAACCCCTTGTAGATAGGACCCTACAAGCCCGTTAGTTCGTCGAATTATTTTCCAAACTGCTTTAGTGATATTTGTGTAAAACTTAATCAGCAATTAACACCATGCATACATAGAGTGTACAAATAATCATCATACATTATGATTATTCACGAATTATACAAAAAATAAATAAAACAACATCAAACATTGTTTCCTCCACACAAAAAAAATGCAATCTTTGCACATGATCTGCGACTGACAAATCTATCAAAGTATTAACTACATCTTGCCTGTGATGTATACAGAAATATATTAGTGTGTAACAAGATAAGAAATATTTCAATTGTTCGAGAAAATCGGATCTTGAACAATTCTAATATTTCTATCTTTCTGTATTGACATAATAACAATATACTTTCATCGAAAATATTACAAAAACCATATATAAAAAAATCTCTCGACAATTATGCTTGAACGACATTTAACACCGCGAAAGAACCAAATCTAAACAAAATGAACAAACACAAAAGGTAACTAAAAAATAACGTGCGTAGACTATGACGTAAAAATATATATATTGATCCATTACGAGGTGTATCGCCTATGATGTATGAAAATACATATTAATTTGCTACAAAATGACAAATATTTTTGTTTCTCAAGAAAACTAGAATGGGTACTCAAAAGTTTGTGGCCACAGTTGTCACAGAATGGGTACTCTAATATGTAATATCTTAAGCGGCACCAAACCAATATGCACAACTCTATTATTGTATAAATCGAAGGGGTGGAGTTGACTTAAGTGGGGTGGTATATAGATATTATTATTAAACTATATGTATAACGAGTATGAATACATATAATATATCTGATAAAAAAATTTAATACATTCAAGCATACATACATACATACAATATAGTATGCTTTCATGTAATTATATACAAATTATATGACATATTAATGTGATTTTTTTTTCTTAGACGAACGATGCATGTAAATTATTATTATCATATTCATTCATATATATCTATCATGATGGGTTGTGCTGTAAAAAAATTTCTAATCTTTTGCTGTGACTCAAGCCTGAATGGCTTTCATTAAATTTTAATATATATATAGACTGTTAGACTCGGTGCGCGGAAAGACCATTGGAAGACTTGTATGTGTGTTGTGTTGTGTTGTGTTTAGGATGGTAGTAGTGGTTGTTTTTGTCTGTCAATCTCTAACTGCTCGATTTCGTTGGTTGGTTGATAGGTAAATAAGATGGAAAATTATACCGTGCCCCTGAAACCCACTCTGGGAGCGATGATATGGGGGATTAGCAATTAATCTCCCACTTAATTAACACAAACCCACTCTATTAACAGTTAATAAATATTAATTATTAATGATTAATCCACATGTACTTCAAAATAACAAAGAGTTCAGTCAAGCAGGAAGTGCGTTCTGAACGAACTCAAGGTCCGTTCAGAACGGACTTGCTAAATATCAAAACTTTAAAGCTTGATTAGAACCAAACGTGTCACAGGGATGTGTGCGTTCGAATGAACAATCATGTCCGTTCGAATGGATAATTAGAATCCGTTCACCCACCTTCTGAGTGCGTTGAACGGACAATCCTTCCTGCGAACGGAAAAATGTAACAGGGATGTATGCGTTCGAACGAACACACATGTGCGTTCGAACGGACAACCTGGAATCCGTTCACCCACTTTTCAGTGCGTTGAACGGACTCTTGTTCCTGTGAACGCAAAATGCTATGTATAATTGAGTCCGTTACGAACGGACATTGTCCGTTCGAACGGACCCAAGATGTACTTGCACGTTATTTTGAAACGGCTAGTGCAAACTTCAAGTGCGTTCTGAACGGACTGTATGCGTTCGAACGCACTGCAAGTTTTCTGAAGGATTTCTATAGAGAGTATAAATAGAATCCTTCATGGGTCTCTCTCTCCCACTTCCTCAATTTCAAACTTTCAAACCTAAAAAGAGAGAAACCCTAAGCTGTGATTTTCTATATCCATTGATAGCTTGAGAAACCTCTTTAGATCGTTGATCTACTTTCGATATTCTCCACTAATCGTATCCCACTCACGTGACCGATCACGTTGTAGCTCGATTAGTGAAAAAGTGTAATAGGCTAGTGCAACAAAGTGTAAAGAGCCTAAGCTATAGATCGATAGAAGCGTGTAAATCGATCTAGGCAAATCCTTGTAATCGAGTTGAGTTGGAATTCAATCGAAAGCCAAAAAGAGGCACAAGGCATTCCCGGAGACGTAGGTACTCGCAAATAATTGAGTCGGTCAATTAAGCGAGTAAAGGGTGAGTTAAAGCTACAAAGCAACCACCTACCGAACTTCGTAAACAAACATCTTGTGTCAAAGTGTTTGTACGGTATCATCTTTATCATCTAAATTATTATTTATTCCGCACCGTAAATTAGGTTTAAATCTAAACTAAGTGTAAGTTAGATTGCCAAATTTACCCCCCCTCTAGGTTAGAATTAACCAACAAACACATCTTTCGATCTTTCTCCTTTCTTGGAGAAAGGTGTCTTTGTCATCTTACCCATCAAACAAGATTCGCAATTTTCTATTGACTCTAAGTCAAAAGAATCTAGCACTCCATCCTTTTGGAGTCTAGCAATGCGTTTCTCGTTTATGTGTCCGAGACGACAATGCCATGAGTATGTTTCATTAGTTTGAGTAGTATTTATGTTATAAATGGACTGATTCTTGTTGTTATTTTCTAAATCCAAGACATATAGACCATTCTCAACTAGAACATTACTAAAGAAAATGTCATTCTTGCGAATAAAACAATCATTAGTACCAATAACTAATTCATATCCATCCGCAATAAGTCTCGAAACAGAAATAATACTCCTACTCAAAGTAGGTACATAACAACAATTATCCAAAACTAAAATAAGTCCATTTGGCAAATTTAAATCATACGTCCCTTCGGCTAATGCTGCTACTCGAGCTCCATTCCCGACGCGTAAATCAACTTCGCCACGAATCAACGATCTTCTACTTCTTAGGCCCTGCATATTATTACAAATATGAGTCCCGCATCCAGTGTCCAACACCCATGATGATGAAGTAAAGAAAGAAGATTCGATAATGAAAATACCTGATGCCGGCGTGTCCAAGGAAGCGGTCTTTGGCTTGCTCTCCCTCAGGAAGATCTCGCAATCACGCTTCCAATGCCCCTCCTTGAGGAGTGGAAACACTTCTTGTCATCCTTGGCTTTCTTGCCCACGGGCTTAGGCGCAACCTTGTTTCCCTTTGGCTTCCTCTTCTTGTTTTTGTTCCCATTGTTCGGACTCTTCCCTTCAACCACCAATACTTCCGAAGTCCTAGACTTCATAAAACCATATTGATCTGTTACGAAATGAGAATTTAAATATTTCCATCTTTCGATGCTAATACATTTCTACTATACAGAGGCAATATTAGAACTAGGAAAGATAGAACTAATGACATTTACGCTCAAAACTTAATACTGAACAACGTAATTAGTTCTATCGGATCGCTAGTTGATCATTGTGAAAACTCATATGAAATGTGGCGTATGCTCAATGAGAGATACGAGGGTACATCTCAAATGAGAAGAACTAATATCATCGGACTTGAACAAGAATTCAACAATCTCCGAATGATTGAGGGAGAGTCCGTTGATAAAATCTGGGCAAAAATTAATGTATTAAAAACCCGATATGCCACCCAACATGCACCTCTTACCGATGATAGAATTATTGCTAGATTACTTCAAGCCGTGCCCCGGAGTTGGGAATCTTTACGTGTAGCTTTAGGTACGGCAGTCGCATCACAAGATCTCACTCCCGAAGAATTGGTAAGTCAATTCCGGAACTTCGAGATTCGACTCAAGCAACTCGATGAAGAACAAGGAATCTTCACTACAACTCCTCGATCTAAAGCCATAGCCTTGCCCGCCGTGAATGCGAGCAACGAGGACAATGAGGTGGACGACCTCACTTTGCGACTCCTAGAATGGCAAAGGGATGAAAAGCGATTTAACGAGAATCGAAAACAAAAGGGACTAAAACCTCATTGCTTTTGGTGCAAGAAGTTTGGACATATGATGGAGTCGTGTTGGACGCTCCATCCTAAAAATTCTCGGTGGAATAAAAAGGATGACGATCACAAGGATCGAGATAGACGAGAACCTCGATATGAAAGAAGATATGAGGACAAGGGCCGAGATGATCGCCAAAAATACAAAGGTAAAGATTATAAAAAGAAAAAAGCATATAAAGCTCATGTAAATTCCAGGTGGGGAGAAACTGATGGATCAAGCACATCATCTGAATCGGATGGTCCATCAAACCGACACCCCGCAAACCTTGCACTTATGGTAAGGATCGTCTCTCCACAAATGAGCGCAGTGGAAGCTGCAATCAGATCTCTTCGAATTGAACGAGGGTTAACCACTACACCTCGCACTCCCACACGTATAGACGAAGATGAAGGGGAATATCCTCGACCCCGGGCCCGCGCAGCGGATATGTAGGCCCGGTTCGATTCCCCGATTCCCGAGATCACGCCACGACTTCGAGGGTACGATGCGAATAGAAGGACAGATTCATACTAGTGCCAAATTGATGGCACACGAAGGGTTGATCGCCGCCTTGTATTTCCTTCGGTGTCACGTTGGTGACTAGCCCGTACGTCCCATACCGCACGTCTCCCACCGTTTCGACATGCCTCGGGTTGTCTTCGTGCGTTCCATGCCCGCATGATTCCACAGCCCGTTACTCGATTACTTCTCCGGTTTGATCACAACGAAGAGCCACATGTGTCGCTCCTCTACCCGTATCCACCGTGAGTCGTAGCACCTCGGTCGCGGATGCACCTGCCTAGACGATTGCATTTCGATTCTCTAGACGGAGAAAATTCTTTTCTCCTTCTCTCTCAATCTCTTCGCACTCTTTCATCAAGTGATTAGAGTCTCTTAATTTCTGGATTAATTCTAAATTAACTCCATTAATTTTCTGGTTGAACTAATCTAATTATTCAACTGGTTGGACTGATGAGAGAGAGAGAAACATCCTATATATACTCCATAGGATAAGGATGGGCCAAAAGGTATGTATATCTCCAACCGACTTTGAACATTTACGAAAGTTGTAGATAATCTAATTATCTTTCCAACCCAATTTGGCCCAGCCCAATTGGAGTTCGGACCCGAAAGTTACGGCCGTTTTACTGACGGTATGTCAAACTGTCGCACTCTTTCGGTATTTCATTAGAACGATACTGATACTTCGCTCCAATGAAATATATTACAACATGAAAGTTCTAGATAATCTCATTATATAACTAACCCAATTTGAACCATTCAAATCGGAGTTTCCTACTGAAAGTTATACCAGTTTTACTAATCTGTTTCGTATGCCCACGAACGCGTACGTTCGTTTGTCCTACGTACCATTTTAGCGATGATCCAAAACTGTATTTCCTTCAGTCTCCCACTCAGTTTCAGATTTACCTAAAAGGTACTCATGTATATCACATATACACTATATCAGAGAATCTGGCCCGCGTATCAAATACGCTAAAGCCATGCACATCCAATGTGCAAAAACTTGCAATCAAGCCCGACATAGTACGACTCGTTGTGTGACCGTGTAGGTTCGTTTAACGATGGCAGTAGGCCGTTTCCATGGCACTACAAGCCCATGAGCGGGATCTAGTCACTCCATCATAGCTACCCATGTTAAAACGAAAAATGATTGTGATCATTGTGCCTATCTCGAATAGCGGTTACTAGTTCTCTTGTTTGCGATATCCGTTAATCAAAAGGCATGGTAATAGTCATCCTTATAATTTGATTAACTATACTTATTCCCCGATTCCGAGTTGATTTAACAAATTTCAATCGATATTAACCATTAATATCATTGACTCTGGCCAGAGATTTCGTTAATCGACTCATCGAGCGGCGCCTAAGAGATATCTCTTCCTTTCGGAATAAACAATTCCTATCTTGGAGACTCACATTGAATTCCGTGTTTCGGACAATACCCAATGATGACCCTTTTAACTCCCTGTTACGGTGAGCGTAAGATCATATCAAAGCATTGTGTTACGCACGTAACGCAATCAATGATCCCCTCAAGTATGAAGAATCTAAAACCCCATCCGTCACAAGTCCATCTATAATGACTAAACCATGTCATGGACTCGCGGCTTTGGTCATTTCCAATACATGTAACCTAACATATATCTACGTTCCCGATTCGACAAGCACCTTGTCCCATGATTAGCAAAACATAATCATCTCCTCGGCAAACGTATTAGTGTACGCGTTCAGTCTATCCAATAATAGAAATGCTTCTCTCTTAAGCAAGCTGATCCGCGATTAGGGATGTTTAGAAATGACACTTTAAGTGTGACGGTTTCGCTGCACATGGTCCTCAACCATGTCGACGTCCACACAAGTTCAAATCAAGGTTCATGTAACAATCATATTACACAACCCGCACACTGTTTTCATATAAGGTGAATGCATATTTAATTTAAGTAAACAAAAATTTTAAAAGGAATGCATTCATATGGACTAAGTATTTGGGTGATACAACGTTTACCTATGGGTATCTCCATACCCATAACCTGCGAGGACTATCGTATTAGATAACTACACTCTACTCTCTTCTTACTCCTCTAGGTATCTCCATACCCATAGTCATCGCATGACAGTCACGCGCGACTAGAGAGAGCCGTTTTGTAAACGGGTCCGCACGTTCCCGCTAGTGTTAATCATCATCAGGATTGGAACATTTCCAATACCTACGATCACATCATTTCATAAAATTTCATGGATCAAATGAAATTTTCTGAGCATTGGCTAGAAGTGGTTGTGACCTCGGCATTTTTGGCTTGTACTATTGTGTCTCACGCAATAAACAACCATAAATCCGATAACTCGTGACTACTAGAGTTTGGTCATGTATCCTTGATCCATACCACTTCCTTTTGCGATTAATAACCGCAATATACTCGCCACCGTAAATAGAATCATAAACTATTGGTCTTGTGGAACCTTTCCACATAACCGTGTTTTCATTTAAGCAAAACATGTACACACTTTGTGATCGAAAGTCGTGCTACATATTTGGACGTGCTTAATCTTTGGAAACTGTTGTTTGTTATAACTCTTTATAACCAACACGTCCTCCACACCATTATAAATAAAAAATCCTGAATTCTTTCGCAAAGTATTCAAGGATAAACTTCACCTCTATCAATACAAATCCCGATGGGTTTAAATATACATAACCATTATGTATATATTTGTATAACCATTATACATTCACAAGAGTTAGTCTCATGTAATCGAATTACATTCAAACTCATGTGATTCCCATGAATTTTATTGACGGTGAATTAGACGCTTTATTTGTACGACAGATAGACACATACATATCATGACATATATAATAGATCCTAACATCAAAATGTAAGGCATCATATTATTACTTTTCGCGCTGCTTGATGTCTCACATCGAGCCGTTGAAAATTTCTGTAATTCGACATTTCGATTTAACTCCTCCAAGGAATTTACATGTTGAAAACCATTTTCAACAATATGTCGATATATGTGCTATAACATAGAACGAGGAACTTCTTAGATCTATCCTATAGATCTTCACGCTTAATTCATAAGCAGTCTCGTCTAAATCCTTTGTCGTTACAAGAAATATAACGCAGCTCCCACTAACCTTCATGTATACACAAAGATTCCATTCGTTTCGACAATTTTATAACAGTTTATAATTTCGTCAAAACGAATATTCCAATTCCGAGAAGCTTTCTCTAATCCATCATATGGATCGTTAAAGCGTGCATATCTTATCCCCGATTCTTATGAATCGACAAAACCGTAAGGTTGTGTCAGGTACACATCCTTTCATAAAATTTCTGTCAAGAAATTTGGTTTTGACATCCATTTGGCCACATCACATAGTCATAATACGCGACCATGGCAAGCAGAATTTCGAGAATGGGAAAGCATGGCAACAAGCGAAAACGTTTCTTCATAGTCCGACTATGAATTGCATGAAACTTTTCGCAAAAAGCCTCGCTTTATATATATGCGTATTCCTATCCATGTCGGTTCTTCATCTTGAAAAACCTACTCACATTTCATGGGTCTAACCCAGAAAGTAATGACATCAAGTTCTAAACTTGATAATTCACATGGATCGAATCTCAGATTTCATGACACCATGTCATGTGGAATCAACTTTTCATAGCATCCTTGTAGGATATCGAATCATCATATGATTTCAATCTATCATCATTAGACACGATAAATCCGTATTTACCGGCTTATGATATATCCTACTTGATCTACGAAAAATTCCTTTGTGTGTTCGACTTACGTTCATCAACTCTTGATGAAGCCATGTCAACTCTCATCGGTACAATGTTCATTTTCAAATCACGAACTCTTTCGAGATTTATTCTACTCCCACTAGCCCCCATAGAGATAAATGGCACCAAGTTCCAAACTTGTGCGCATCTAGTCCTCCTCCAAGAAGGCATCTCTTCGAGCCACGAAAATTTCATTTTCGTCGGGACGTTAGAACTAATACCCTTTAGTTTCCTTAAGGATAAACGAACAATTTCCAGATTTGGGATTGAGTTTAACCGAAACAAATTTCGAAATAAACTCACATCCTCAAATATGTACAAGTGACAACTTCGGAACCATTCCGATCCATATCTCATATGGCGTCTTTTGTACCGATTAGAAGGTTTATGGTCCATATCTTATATGCAACCATTCATTAGTGCCGCTGTCTCAAGGGCATATTCCCAAAATATTTTTGGGATATCCGTTTGACTTATCATTTATCGAACCATGTCCAACATGCGTTCATTTCCTCTTTTCGGACACATCTCAATGTTCCAAATGAAGACAATCGTGAAACGATTTCACAATCATAAATGATCATCAATATTCATAACTCAAATATCGCCTCTTCGATCCTATCGAAAGGTTTAGCTCAAATACTCGCCTTCTCGATCCTATCGAAAAGCTTTGATTTTCTTGCTTAGTTGATTTCGTATTTCGTTTTTGAAACTCTTTGAACCTTTCAAAAGTCTCCGTTTCGCCACGCATTAAATAGATATTTCCATATCTACTTTAACCGTCCATAAACATAACAAAATACTGATAGCCTCCTCTTGCCTCGGAACTTATCGGATCATCTACATGTGAATGTAAGTTCCAATAATTCGTTGGATCTTTCTCCAACCATTGGAGAATGATGCCCTTTGTCGTCTTGCCTAATAAATAAGTATCGCATTAATCAATCGAATCTAATTCGAATGATTCTAGCAAATCCATCATATGGAATCTAGATACGCGAATCTCGTTTATATGGCCAAGACGGCAATGCCAAAAGAAGCAATCAACTACTAGGTTTAATTCTCCTCGGATTTCACCATTTTTGAGTCATTAGTTTGGACAACTCCTTGTCCGAACTTTCTGTTTGGAAAACATTTTCCCAAAATACCCTTAGACATTCATTTCTTTCGATCCCTTCTTTGAATTACAAGGACATCCACGCATCTATATACATTGGATTCCTCGGATACTCCGAGCATCTCCAATTCAATTTTAAATCACATCTCATGCAATTTCGGGATCGACTTATCTATCGAATGCATATGATATTCGGTCACGACGATCAAATCTCGTACCATCAACACACGAGTGTTAATCCAAGACCCATAAGGCGTCTCAAAATTAACCTACTCTTTGAGCCGCATTGAATAATTCAACGCGCTCTAGCTCTTGAAACTATTTCATGAGCGTTGTGTTTTACTTTCATATACACCCGAATTCTCAAAACAATTTTGAGAAATATGCGTCTATACATGCCACCACAAGGCACGTAATATCGTTCGATTCCTTCTTAAAATTTATCGAACCCGGCTTTCTCTAAAGCCAAAGCCTCAAGTCCCGAATCTACCATTTCCGTGTCCAACATGTTCCTTTAAGTCTAAGAACCATTCTTTGACCATCAAGGTTAATCATGGCAATTCTGGCCCAAAAGCTATCTATCATATCGATCTCATCGATATATTTGGTGTTGCTTGAAAACATAATTCTAAACGGATGATGAAGATTAACTCCTAACCGTGCGTACTTAATCTATATGCTTATATGATGAATATATGAATGTGTTATTTTTATCGAATCGATAACCCTCATACCGATACGAGACTCCAAGTCCATAACACTCAAGACCCATATTTTACGATCCTCCCACAAGTTGCTTTGGCAGACGAGTGGGATCTCGCTATTTAGGTAGGATTATATCCAATCGCATCCAATGCGACTCTCGAACCTTTATAGGATTTCGGTGATGGATCGTATCCTATACAATCCCAGTTCCGTGTGTGCATCCTATCTATGCCCCGAACTTCCAATCAAGTCGGCTTTGGCCTCAACCCTTACTGGCTTGAACGGTTAAGTCACAACCATACTCATCGTATCGTTCAAATAAACTACTAATAAGTCGGCTTTGGCCTTAACCCTTATCAGTCCCTATTTAACGCTTGCCACCCCGTCGATGACTACAATAACCCATGTCAGCTTTGGCCTTAACCCATGTGAGACGTAGTACCGATCATAGTGGTTGTGAATATGGAAGGCATTTCCATGACTTAAATATTATGAGGGATCATGCCATTGCATGTTTCTAAATTCGTGACATAATCATATTATATCACTATCACAAGATTTGTAAATGCATATGATTTATTTAGGGAGATTAATTATTCTAAATAATTAATTATCTAATATGCTAGAATGTTTGATGCCGATCAAATCGATATAAAGAACTCAAAATTCCGAGCTTCGTAGCCAAAGTTATCGTGAAAACAAAAACAGCATCCAGAGAAGGGTCCGTTATAACGGACTTCCCCATCCGTTGTAACGCAAGGGCCGTGGGGCGCGAGGAAACCTCGCCCGGGACGCGTCCGGGGCGCCAAAAACTGCCCCGGGGCGGCAGAAAAACTGTTTTTCTGCACCCTTTTGGTATTTCATTAGAACGACACTAATACTTCGCTCAAATGAAATATATTACAACATGAAAGTTCTAGATAATCTTATTATCTAACTATCATAATTTGAACCATTCAAATCGGAATTTCCTACTGAAAGTTATACCAGTTTTAGTAAAATACGAACAAACGAAAAGGTAAGTATATCCAATACACACCTTTTCAACCAGAAAACTACAGACACCTTTTCAGTATTCTGTTGAAATAAAAATATTAAATTGTTCCAACCGACTTTGAACGTGAACGAAAGTTCTAGATAATCTTATTGTCTAACTAACCCAATTGGATTGGACTCAATTGGAGTTTCGATGCGACATATACGGACGTTTTAGTCTCTGTATGTCAAACAGTCGCACCCTTTCAGTATTCCATAAAAACGACACTGATAATTCGTTCAAATGAAAAAACTTTCTGTATCAAAGTCATAGATAATCTCATTATCTAACTACGCCAATTTGATCCAATCAATTTGGAGTTTCCCACCGAATATTATCTTAGTTTTACTCACTGTTTCGTATTCTAACTTTCTGCAGATTTTGCCGTTTCGTCCGTTTTCGCTCGTTTCCAAAACGATAAATCATGAAACTTTTTCATGATCATTCCTAGATACTCTCAATCAACTTTTGATCGATCTCTAGCGAATTCCACTTGTGATTTTAACGGAATTTGACATTCTCTATATGTAACATCATGCAAACGGGTACGAACTTTGATAACCCGTGCGTATATCTAATATACGACTATGATTCGACCCTCGAATCGACGGCGATCGCTCTGATACCACTGAAGGGGAATATCCTCGACCCCGGGCCCGCGCAGCGGATATGTAGGCCCGGTTCGATTCCCCGATTCCCGAGATCACGCCACGACTTCGAGGGTACGATGCGAATAGAAGGACAGATTCATACCAGTGCCAAATTGATGGCACACGAAGGGTTGATCGCCGCCTTGTATTTCCTTCGGTGTCACGTTGGTGACTAGCCCGTACGTCCCATACCGCACGTCTCCCACCGTTTCGACACGCCTCGGGTTGTCTTCGTGCGTTCCATGCCCGCATGATTCCACAGCCCGTTACTCGATTACTTCTCCGGTTTGATCACAACGAAGAGCCACATGTGTCGCTCCTCTACCCGTATCCACCTTGAGTCGTAGCACCTCGGTCGCGGATGCACCTGCCTAGACGATGCACCGGCGAACTTGCATGATTGCATTTCGATTCTCTAGACGGAGAAAATTCTTTTCTCCTTCTCTCTCAATCTCTTCGCACTCTTTCATCAAGTGATTAGAGTCTCTTAATTTCTGGATTAATTCTAAATTAACTCCATTAATTTTCTGGTTGAACTAATCTAATTATTCAACTGGTTGGACTGATGAGAGAGAGAGAAACATCCTATATATACTCCATAGGATAAGGATGGGCCAAAAGGTATGTATATCTTCTATACACCTTTTCAAACAGAAAACTGCATACACCCTTTCAGTAATCTGTCAGAACGAAAATATTAAATCGTTCCAACCGACTTTGAACATTTACGAAAGTTGTAGATAATCTAATTATCTTTCCAACCCAATTTGGTCCAGCCCAATTGGAGTTCGGACCCGAAAGTTACGGCCGTTTTACTGACGGTATGTCAAACTGTCGCACTCTTTCGGTATTTCATTAGAACGATACTTATACTTCGCTCCAATGAAATATATTACAACATGAAAGTTCTAGATAATCTCATTATATAACTAACCCAATTTGAACCATTCAAATCGGAGTTTCCTACTGAAAGTTATACCAGTTTTACTAATCTGTTTCGTATGCCCACGAACGCGTACGTTCGTTTGTCCTACGTACCATTTTAGCGATGATCCAAAACTGTATTTCCTTCAGAAGAACCATCTACTCTTACTCCAAACTCAACACATGACCAAGGTCATGAGGTACGTATCAACTCTATAACTAACGTAGAATCATTACATCATCCTGAGTATTCTCCCGCATTCAAATTAGAACTCGAGTCGTGTGACGAGTTTCTAAAAGATGAAGGAAACTTTCAACAAATAGAGAGTAAACTTGAGAGCTCAACACAAACTCTCAAGGATAAGGTAGCTTCTCTTGAACTATCTATTTTGGCATATAAATCTCAACTAAAAGAATTTAAAGGGTTTTCAAAATGTGAGTGTCAAACCCTTAAAGGTGAGATGTCTCATTTAAAAGTCGAACTTCAAAATTGTAAAGTTGAAAATGAGTCTTTGAAGAAGGCTTGTGCCAGTATTGCATTAAGTCCTCCTTCATTGGATGATATCTTGAAATCGTCATTAATGGGACAAAAGCCCAATGACAAATCCGGTTTAGGATACAAGAAAAATAACGGTAATAAACCCGATTTTTCCATATCTAAAAATCAAAAATCCAAATGGGAGAACAATAAAGTGGGTAGTCACGGAAATGATTTCATGTATCGTGACTACGACAAAGGTAAAAATGTGAAAACGGAACAAGCTAAACGTGTTAATCATAAATATAGGAACAATCATTTCACACAAAATTCACCACCTAGACATAACAATTTGGGAAGAACCGATTGTTTATTCAAAAGGGGACCAAATGGGTATTTCTACGAAGTGACCAACTACACCGACGCTTCATATCAAAAAGGGTCTCCCAAACATTACACAAACATACAAAAACAATTTCAACAAAATCGAATTAAACCAAGCAAATTTCAATCCAACAACATTCATCATATGCCAAAATCGATAACTTCTCAGAAAAGTAAACCAACTCATCTCTCTAATTATTTTGTGAAAAGTTCCATATCCACAAATAAGCCCACCATAGCATTTTGTAACTATTGTTGCAAAATTGGTCATATCTCAAACGGTTGTGATCTTCGCAATCCAAAATTAAAATCAAACTCAACATGGATGCGTAAAGATCGTCACTCGATGGGCCCCTCTACGTCTTTCGGTATAGGACCTCCTAGGGCTTAAGCCCTAACTTGAAACACTATACTCCTTAGTATCCCACACCTTAAAACAAATATGTAAGGGGAGTATAGGAAATGGGCTAAATTAAATTCTAGACAAATTGGTCGAGTCTTATGTAGATACATCTCAAGTGTTAATAGAGGAGTACATTAGAACACTTGTCTCGATAAATAAATCACGATTTCAGTCCAGTGATCACATCTCAGGAACCAGTCCGTTCGAACGAAAAACATGTGCGTTCGGAACGGACAAATGAAGTCACCAAATACCCTATTAACAGCCTCAAGTCCGGTCGAACGGACTAAAATGCGTTCGAAACGAACAACTGGACTATACGATCCAAAGTCACAGTTAAATTATGGCGCCATCTAATTTTCCTACCAGGATCAAGTGCGTTCGAACGTACAACTGAATGCGTTCCGAACGGAAAAATGAATTACAGGATTATGGCGCCGGTTCATACTTTGGCGCCGACTCTTAGTGTCACCAGTGTTCAGTGCGTTCGAACGAACAATTAATGCGTTCGAACGCACATGCCTCATTCAGCGAACCTACTTCAAACCCTTACACTCGCGCCGTTTCACATTCTGGCGCCTCTTCTCAGTTGTGTGTGCGTTCGAACGCACATAGGCGTTCGTTCGAACGGAATTAACAACTTCCCAGATACAACTTAAAATCCCAAAATAGCGCCTTTTCTCAGACATGAGTGCATTCCAACGCACATGTTAGTCCGTTCGAACGGACTCATCGTATTTTCTGCCCATCAGCATGCAACCGACCCTAATCAATGGACACGATGGTTTAGATCTCCGTACGAAAAGACTTGAAGGGACACGATCTCATCTTACCTCAATCTCTTCTTCGTTCTCTTCCTAAAAACCTATTTTCTAACTCTATCTCTCACCAAAATCCTTCCTCTCCTTCTCCATAAAGGATCATCACCATGAATGCCGCTAAGATCTTGCTTGCTAGGGGGAATTCGAAGGGAAAGAAGAAGGAAGGGGAGAGCTCCAACACTCAACCAAGGCCGAGAGCTCCACCTCAACAGAAGAAGGCGGCTAAGAAGCCTAGGAGGGAAGAAATCTTGAAAGCAGACTACGATTTCAAAAATATACACAATGAATATCTCTTTCGAAATCAGGAGGCCGGAACTCTCTTCAACGACGTGGTGGCAAGGAGATCCATCGCGAAATGCTACTACTACGAGTTTCCACCAAATATTCCTCATCTTTTCGACAAGATCGAGGCAATCGAGAGAAGATGGGGATTCGCAAATCTTGCGTGTCTTAAAGAGCCGTTCTACGAAGTCATCACTCGATTGTTCTATGCAAACGCCGTATTCAACCATGCTCTAGAGAAGATATCCTCCTATATCCTCGGTGAACAAGTTGAGATCTCGGTCGAAAATCTGTGCGAGTTGTTGGGTCTCAAGGATGATGGAGAGAAGATCTACAACGCACGCAAGGGAAGACTCGAAGCAGCCATTATCGAACCAATGAAGAAGGTGGTTACAAATCGATACCAGTCACAAGAATCGGCATCGCACTTGGCAGCTCCTGAGAAATTCGTTTGGGAAATCGGTAATAATATTCTTACTCCTGTCGCGAAATTGAAGGCAAATTTAGAAAATAGAAATATTATGCTATTGTATCGTATGTGGTACGATGATCAACTACCCGTCCATGTGCCTTATCTCATACTAAGTCACATGGAAAGCGTCCTGAGCCAAAGAAATGCCTCGTTACCTTACGGAACGTTGATTGCCCGGATGTTGGAACTCCAAGGAGTTTCAATCCCGGAGAACGAGTGGGACTTCCGATCGGAACAGCCAACAAATCTCGCATCTAAAGCAAACCTCCAACGTCTTGGATATCGGTATTCATCGAACGTACAAGGTTGGGTTATCAGTCCCTCTAAAGATGCGGAAGCGTTCCACCTTCCTCGCAATCCTACCCGGTGGCTGGAGGGTGACACCCAAACCGAGGAAGAGGCAAACGCCGACCCCGCCTATACTGACCAAAGCGGTGAAGCACCGGATCGAAAACGTAAGAAGAAGGAGCATGCAGAAAGTTCTAACACCCCTTCAGAACACGACGAAAGGAGGTTTGCTTATATGAAGGCGTTATTCGAGGAGATGGATGAGCGGGTTGAACAACATGGACGAATAATGCGAGACGCATTTCGTGAGGACCTGCATGCTTCCGAGACCAGGATGATCGAGAACGTGGGTCGTCAATTTTCCGATCTCTATGTTCACCTTGGAAATCGATTCGGGCCGTACACGGCACCCCAAGACCGAGTCCCACGTACCTCTCCTCATCATACCACCGAGCATCCGTCGGACTCCAACTCGGGACAATTCAATACCGACGCCTTCTTCGCTGCTGATCCGAGCGCCCAACCCGAACAGAACCCTTACACCGGCCCCAATGAGATGTGATCGCCGGAGATGTCAAAAGTTTAATGTGTGTGTGTTATAATCGAGGTGTTATGTCGTGAGTCTTATTTGTGAACAATTGATTTGTTTATTGTTATGTGTGTGTTTGTATCGGCATGTGTCATGCCTTGAACTGAGTAGATTTGATTTAGTGTCAGTCTGAGTAGTATCAACTGATGCATTCATTTTATTATCCTATTTTGGTTTAGTCTCATACACTCATCAGTATAAATTCTGTGAAATTTTTGTCAGTCCAGATGCTAGTGCGTTCGAACGCATCACTTTGTCGTTCGGAACGCACACACAAAACTGTTTTTAAACTGCTAAATTTGAAAAGTTTGTCATCATTCAAAACAAAAGAATTTGATCATATTTACGAGCTCATACATTCATCAACTCATTCTTTGAGGGGGAGCTCGCATTTAGGGGGAGCCTTCCGTTGATAAAGTCTCCTTGGCCCTTTTGATCTCTTTCAAAATGGGGGAGAAACGATCGTACGGAAAGTTCTCAACTAAATGGTGAAACTCTCCAAACCGACAGTGTTTTGAAATTAATCAAAAGGGGGAGTTTGTTGGTTCAAATTTCCAGATAGTTTGATTATTTCAAAACACTGTCAGTACTAATGTATACATCCAGAAAAGTGCAGGATAACATAGGTACGATACGAAGATGAAGGAGGACTTGTGAAGGAAGACTTCATTGGATTACATCAAGAATCAGGACATGAAGTCTCAACATAAACAAGAAAAGAAGAACACAAGGAAGGCCATTGGAATACATCAAGACTCAAGATGTTGAAGCCTTCCGTGAGTGGGATACGCCACAAATAAACCATAGGTACAAACCTAGTAGAACTCAAGTAAAATCATGTTCAAAATAACAAAGAGTTCAGTCAAGCAGGAAGTGCGTTCTGAACGAACTCAAGGTCCGTTCAGAACGGACTTGCTAAATATCAAAACTTTAAAGCTTGATTAGAACCAAACGTGTCACAGGGATGTGTGCGTTCGAATGAACAATCATGTCCGTTCGAACGGATAATTAGAATCCGTTCACCCACCTTCTGAGTGCGTTGAACGGACAATCCTTCCTGCGAACGGAAAAATGTAACAGGGATGTATGCGTTCGAACGAACACACATGTGCGTTCGAACGGACAACCTGGAATCCGTTCACCCACTTTTCAGTGCGTTGAACGGACTCTTGTTCCTGTGAACGCAAAATGCTATGTATAATTGAGTCCGTTACGAACGGACATTGTCCGTTCGAACGGACCCAAGATGTACTTGCACGTTATTTTGAAACGGCTAGTGCAAACTTCAAGTGCGTTCTGAACGGACTGTATGCGTTCGAACGCACTGCAAGTTTTCTGAAGGATTTCTATAGAGAGTATAAATAGAATCCTTCATGGGTCTCTCTCTCCCACTTCCTCAATTTCAAACTTTCAAACCTAAAAAGAGAGAAACCCTAAGCTGTGATTTTCTATATCCATTGATAGCTTGAGAAACCTCTTTAGATCGTTGATCTACTTTCGATATTCTCCACTAATCGTATCCCACTCACGTGACCGATCACGTTGTAGCTCGATTAGTGAAAAAGTGTAATAGGCTAGTGCAACAAAGTGTAAAGAGCCTAAGCTATAGATCGATAGAAGCGTGTAAATCGATCTAGGCAAATCCTTGTAATCGAGTTGAGTTGGAATTCAATCGAAAGCCAAAAAGAGGCACAAGGCATTCCCGGAGACGTAGGTACTCGCAAATAATTGAGTCGGTCAATTAAGCGAGTAAAGGGTGAGTTAAAGCTACAAAGCAACCACCTACCGAACTTCGTAAACAAACATCTTGTGTCAAAGTGTTTGTACGGTATCATCTTTATCATCTAAATTATTATTTATTCCGCACCGTAAATTAGGTTTAAATCTAAACTAAGTGTAAGTTAGATTGCCAAATTTACCCCCCCTCTAGGTTAGAATTAACCAACAAACACATCTTTCGATCTTTCTCCTTTCTTGGAGAAAGGTGTCTTTGTCATCTTACCCATCAAACAAGATTCGCAATTTTCTATTGACTCTAAGTCAAAAGAATCTAGCACTCCATCCTTTTGGAGTCTAGCAATGCGTTTCTCGTTTATGTGTCCGAGACGACAATGCCATGAGTATGTTTCATTAGTTTGAGTAGTATTTATGTTATAAATGGACTGATTCTTGTTGTTATTTTCTAAATCCAAGACATATAGACCATTCTCAACTAGAACATTACTAAAGAAAATGTCATTCTTGCGAATAAAACAATCATTAGTACCAATAACTAATTCATATCCATCCGCAATAAGTCTCGAAACAGAAATAATACTCCTACTCAAAGTAGGTACATAACAACAATTATCCAAAACTAAAATAAGTCCATTTGGCAAATTTAAATCATACGTCCCTTCGGCTAATGCTGCTACTCGAGCTCCATTCCCGACGCGTAAATCAACTTCGCCACGAATCAACGATCTTCTACTTCTTAGGCCCTGCATATTATTACAAATATGAGTCCCGCATCCAGTGTCCAACACCCATGATGATGAAGTAAAGAAAGAAGATTCGATAATGAAAATACCTGATGCCGGCGTGTCCAAGGAAGCGGTCTTTGGCTTGCTCTCCCTCAGGAAGATCTCGCAATCACGCTTCCAATGCCCCTCCTTGAGGCAGTGGAAACACTTCTTGTCATCCTTGGCTTTCTTGCCCACGGGCTTAGGCGCAACCTTGTTTCCCTTTGGCTTCCTCTTCTTGTTTTTGTTCCCATTGTTCGGACTCTTCCCTTCAACCACCAATACTTCCGAAGTCCTAGACTTCATAAAACCATATTGATCTGTTACGAAATGAGAATTTAAATATTTCCATCTTTCGATGCTAATACATTTCTACTATACAGAGGCAATATTACAAAATCAAAATGTGAATAAAATCACAAACAATTATGCTTAAACAACATTTAGCGCCGCGAAAGAACCAAATGTGAAAAAATTGCCAAATAAAAAAATAACGAAAAAAATGTGTCTCACCTGTGATGTATACAAAATCATGTTGATTCGTTATGAAATGAGAAGTATTTTTGTTTGTAAAAAGAACCAGATCTCAAATAATTACAATGTTTCTACTTGTTCATACTAACATATTTATGTAAAGAAATTTTTTTTTTAATAAGGTTAACAAATTGCTGAGCCTTGTTAAATATTGTATAAATATAAAAAAATAGAGAGGGATTACACACTTAATGGAGGTGTCTGAGGTAAAGCCCTCATTTCACCAATTATACCAGCTAAAATGTATGACCTATCTCCTATAAACTATTGTGGCCGCGTCAATTAGTTAGTGAATTTGGTCCACGCCGCGCTCTCTTGCAAGACTAAGGTGGCCAGAAGGCTAGGAGATTGTTTTTTGTTACGAAATATGCGCCGATTCCGTTCTTTCCACAGGTTCCAATTGGCCGCCATCCAAAGCGAGTTCCACGCTCATCTGTCTTTCTTTGGTGTCAATATGTGTTGCGACTCCCAGCTGTCAAAAGGATGAACCCCTTGTAGATAGGACCCTACAAGCCCGTTAGTTCGTCGAATTATTTTCCAAACTGCTTTAGTGATATTTGTGTAAAACTTAATCAGCAATTAACACCATGCATACATAGAGTGTACAAATAATCATCATACATTATGATTATTCACGAATTATACAAAAAATAAATAAAACAACATCAAACATTGTTTCCTCCACACAAAAAAAATGCAATCTTTGCACATGATCTGCGACTGACAAATCTATCAAAGTATTAACTACATCTTGCCTGTGATGTATACAGAAATATATTAGTGTGTAACAAGATAAGAAATATTTCAATTGTTCGAGAAAATCGGATCTTGAACAATTCTAATATTTCTATCTTTCTGTATTGACATAATAACAATATACTTTCATCGAAAATATTACAAAAACCATATATAAAAAAATCTCTCGACAATTATGCTTGAACGACATTTAACACCGCGAAAGAACCAAATCTAAACAAAATGAACAAACACAAAAGGTAACTAAAAAATAACGTGCGTAGACTATGACGTAAAAATATATATATTGATCCATTACGAGGTGTATCGCCTATGATGTATGAAAATACATATTAATTTGCTACAAAATGACAAATATTTTTGTTTCTCAAGAAAACTAGAATGGGTACTCAAAAGTTTGTGGCCACAGTTGTCACAGAATGGGTACTCTAATATGTAATATCTTAAGCGGCACCAAACCAATATGCACAACTCTATTATTGTATAAATCGAAGGGGTGGAGTTGACTTAAGTGGGGTGGTATATAGATATTATTATTAAACTATATGTATAACGAGTATGAATACATATAATATATCTGATAAAAAAATTTAATACATTCAAGCATACATACATACATACAATATAGTATGCTTTCATGTAATTATATACAAATTATATGACATATTAATGTGATTTTTTTTTCTTAGACGAACGATGCATGTAAATTATTATTATCATATTCATTCATATATATCTATCATGATGGGTTGTGCTGTAAAAAAATTTCTAATCTTTTGCTGTGACTCAAGCCTGAATGGCTTTCATTAAATTTTAATATATATATAGACTGTTAGACTCGGTGCGCGGAAAGACCATTGGAAGACTTGTTTGTGTGTTGTGTTGTGTTGTGTTTAGGATGGTAGTAGTGGTTGTTTTTGTCTGTCAATCTCTAACTGCTCGATTTCGTTGGTTGGTTGATAGGTAAATAAGATGGAAAATTATACCGTGCCCCTGAAACCCACTCTGGGAGCGATGATATGGGGGATTAGCAATTAATCTCCCACTTAATTAACACAAACCCACTCTATTAACAGTTAATAAATATTAATTATTAATGATTAATCCACATGTACTTCAATTTAATAATAATTAATCATTAATCAAGTGAGTTTGTGTTAATTAAGACATGGATTAATTACTAACCCTCCGAGGATGTGTTAATTAAGAAATGGGCTCAAATAATATTATGTCTCTTATTTCGGAAGAGCATTAAATACTCTGATTATCTATCTATCTATCTATCTCGTGTTGTTGTTGTTGAGTTTTTTTTTAGAATTAATTAATCATTTTAACTGACTTGAAATTTATGTTTTTTTTTGTCATTGGTTTTGGGTCCTCGAGCATTAATACTGCTTTATTGGCTTGAGATTACAAAATGAATGCAAATCAAACTACCATCTACTTAAATAATTAGGTGAAAGTTTATGGATTGTTTGTTTCATACAACCTTGAACATCTTTGTTGTGTTCAAACAATATATTGATTGATACGTTAATTGTTACATGCATAAAAATCGGATGGAAAAATAACAACATTCTGCTCAATGATTAATTATTATTATTTTGAACATTAGAAGTTTAATTGCAAGACAAACAGACCTTAATATGATCACATCTTCTTTGAGCATGTATTTTTGTTTCCAGGTCCGAGTTGACACCAATCATAAATTCTCTTTATTTTAACCAACGACTTATCCGGCTGGTGCATTTAGCAACCACCAAAAGTAGGAATATTGACTTCTTACTGACCTATAGAAGCATACATGAATGGCCAGTGAATCTAACATAAGAGTTAATAATAAGACAGGTAGTACTAGTGAAGAATGAGTTACTCAAAGAAGACAATATTTATGTTGTTTCTCCTTTTGGGTGCATCAGATGAGTTTATCGTGAATGCTAGTCGTTTTGGTGGCCGTCACTGCCGGTTGGGATGTACTCGTGGTCCCGGTTCTGGAGGTGGAGGTGGAGGTTTAGGTGGCAGACATGGTGAAAGATTCGGTGGTCGTGCTGGTCTGGGAGGTGGACGCGGGGGAGGCCTTGGTGGTAGTGGTGGATTTGGCAGTGGTGGTTTAGGAGGTGTTGGTGGTGGCCATGGTGGTGGATTTGGAGCTGGTGGCGGTATTGGTGGTGCTGGAGGTGGGCTTGGAGGCGGTGGTGGTGGTGGTGGTGGTGGTGGTGGTGAAGGTGGTGGCATTGGTGGAGGTTTTGGAGCAGGAGCTGGTTTTGGTGGTGCTGGAGGAGAAATTGGTGGTGGCGGTGGAGGTGGAGGTGGCAAAGGTGGGAGTTTTGGAGGAGGAGCGGGTTTCGGTGGTGCCGGAGGAGGAGTTGGTGGTGGAGGTGCCGGCGGAGGCGGCGAAGGTGGTGGTTTTGGAGCTGGAGGCGGTGTTGGTGGTTTAGGTACTGGTCATGGACTCGGTGGCGGCTTGGGCGGAAATCATGGACTTGGAGGAGGCGGACTCGGAGGTGGACTTGGGGTTGGAGTTGGAATTGGAGTCGGCATTGGTGGTGGAGTTGGTAGCGGCGGTGGCTACAGTGGAGGAGGAGATGTTGGAGATAGACACTGACATTTTTTGCATTTTAATGTGTTGTAATGAATTGAAAATGTTTTTTTTTAATAATTATCAATAAATTCATTTTGAAAATTTTAATACGTACCTAAAAAGAAATGGAAAAACCAAAAAACTAATATTTTCCAAGTTTGATGGTACAAAAATTTTGAAGAAAAATAAACTTGCATTTTTGAAAAAACTCCACATCAAATTATTTGTTGACGGTTAATGGTAAACACAAAAAAAGACAGACCCTGTACTAAAAAAAATAGTTGTTAAACCGGATTTATTTACTTATTTAAAATATATTCGTTTAACACATACTCATTTAAACACATATTCTTGTGTTAAATCAAATCTATTTATTCATTTATCATCTAAACAGTAGATAAAACAAATAACACATCATCGATAGAATGATTAAATTGAGACTTCATATCATCACTCCTTTAAGATATCAACGTTAACAAATGTCCCAAACAATAAAATATTGCACATAAGAAATACATGACGAAATTTTTGTGCTTACAAAATAATTCGGACCATCTATTTGTGCATTGGAAAGTGCAAAACATATGTTTTGAAAAAAAACTTATTCCGTGACTTATTACGATTGAAATTTTCACATGACGAAAAGTTATTTTTTCGGGATGAATAATTCTAAACAATTATTTAAACATTCAGGAATACCAAACTTTATTTTCTGTGAAAATTTGTTTCACTACTTTTAGGACATATCTTTTTGCCGGTTAGATAGAACATTATTAAATTGTAAAATTTTCACAACAAGGTGTTATAAATAATCTATTTACGACATATCTTTCTGTGAAAAAACATTATGTTAGCTACATCGGGAAAGTGTTGTCTACAACTCTGTAGCTAGCAAGGGATCATTAGCTACAGCTCTGTCGCTAATATATGTTCCTTGCAGCTAATACACGACTTGTTAGCTACACCCTGTGTCGCCAATACTTTCCTATAGCAAATGATTTTGTTAGCTAGAACTTGCCTCGTCATTAACAAGTCTCGGTACCAATAGTATTATTGGCTACAGAAATCTTCCTTAGCTAATACTTTTTCAATATATTTAATTCTCAAAACGAAAAATGTGCTTGAAAGGCAGGTGGAATTTTTCCGCCAAGTATTGGCGACTGGACTTAAAAGACTATTGGCGACCCCTAACGTCCATCTTGCGGCTCTCCAGTTTAGGCACTACAAGATACCTCATGTTCTTTACTCGATTTGGGCTTCTTATTCGCTAACCCGCAAAGCACCAGACTTCTGGGGATCAAACACTCAGCACATCTTCCTCTTGCACCTGTCCAGACCAGATTCCTTTTGCACCTATCCGGCCCAGCTTCCTCTTGTACCTACTACATAATAAAGATTAAACACTCGGCTAGAAAAGAAATAAGGAGTTCAAAGTAGAAAAAGCCCGGAAAAGGGACCTAAGTGATTTTTGAATATACCATTTTCTTTTTGACTATTTTTGGGTCTTAGTAAAAATATATAGGAAAATATAGGTTGATCAGGGATACTTGTGTTTTTAGATTTACAGGAAAACGAGTATAGATGTGTATGCAAAAGTCTGTAATTTTTTTTTTTTGATGAACTGCACAACTGTTTAGGAAGTGGGACAATAAAACCAACTCCAAACATTTAAAAAAAATAATACAATGTAATATTAAGGGTGTGTTTGCTAGGTCAGTTTTGAAATGCACTGATAAGGTGAGGAAATATTTGAAATGCACTGATAAAGTAATATTTCGAAGACAATAACAATATGATAATCTTTGAAGGGCAATCAGGTAAGTCAAAATTTGAAATGCAATAAAATATTATTTAAACAAATGCAATAAGATAATATTTGTAAGGCAACAAATAAGATGTAAATAAATTTTTTAATCATATGTTAATCTGTATATTTTCTTTTCTAAATATTATGAAAATATGCCCAACTTTTCATAATTTATAATGGAATTCATACATGTTCTCTAAATATAATGTTTTTTCGTAATTTCATTAAAGAGAAAAATTTGAAGAACAAAACAAAAATTCGATAATGATTTTCTATTTGTCAAATGTCGTTCGGAACGCTCGGTATGCTACTTTTGGCGTTTCGGAATGCAATTTAATCACTTTTCGGAACGCATGAACCGGAACGTGGAACGTAGGGGTGTATGGTGAATCCGGCTACTATGGACCAATTCACAAAGAAATTAGAAGTACTAAAGAAGAATCTATATTAAAATTAGAATAAAGTTTGTTCAAATCATTTTTTTTGAGAAAAATAGAGTAGGTTCTTACGCCCTACTTCTATTGAATTATATTGATATTAATTAATTAGTACAAGTAGAGAGGTATTTGTCCCAAAAATTAGAAGACTTAACCTAAATATCCCTTAATCACTACTTATAATAACTAAAACATCAATACAAATGACTGGAAAATCTGGAATTAGGAAATCCAGAAAAACAGAATTCCATGTAATTATGAAATCCCAGAAAACCGATACCCTATCATATAAAAACTGCTAACCAGTTGTTTTCTCTCTCTCTTTTGCCTCGCCGCCTTCAACTTCTTCTGCTTCATTCTCACTCTTTTCGCCGCCTTCAACTTCTTCTTCTTCAGTCTCACTCTTTTCGCCGCCTTCAACGTCATCTTCTTCAGTCTCACTCTTTTCTCGCCTCAACTTCTTCTTCTTCCACAAAAGAAGAATCAACTTAACCGAAAGCTTACGATCATCAATAAGCCTTAGTGAAATCGCCTTAGTGAAATCGCCACCAACCGACCCTAGAGCTTACGATCTCCTCTAATCAGCTTCTTCTTCTTCTTCTATCAGATCTGATGAGCCTTAGTGACACAAAAGAAGAATCAACTTCGTCTTCTTCTTCTATCAGATCTGATGAGCCTTAGTGAAATCGCCACCAACCGACCCTGGAGCTTACGATCTCCTCTAATCAGCTATGCAGTAGATGTGGCAAATCTCTGCAGATCATCAATAAGGTATGATCTTCTACACTTCCTTCTTCCTTTGCTCTTTCTGTTTGGATTTCACACTCTTCTTCTTCTGTTAATTCGTTTCTAAACAGATTTCATTTTTCCCTTTTAATTGTCTAATCGATTCGATCCTGTGTCTTTTAACTCCTGTTGATTGCATTCAATTCTTCTCATTCTCTCTCTTTGATTTCGAAATCCTTCTTCTGATGAACTATATGCACCGGTACATCCTTCATCTCCTCTTCTTCTGATGAACTATATACATTCGATCAATTGCCTCTACGCATGCCTCAAAAAACAGTGTACCATTTACTCTTCCTCTCTCTCATTTAATTACTCTGTTAAATTACTACTGCCTCTTTTTCAGTTAATCAATTGCAATTTCTAAACCACACTTGCGTAGTATATTTGCATCCATATTCTGGATTTCATCGTCATTATTAAAATCAATATTTTCCATAGTTAATATGATTTCTTTATTAATAAGATCCTGAAATTTTTTCCTTCTAACTCTTCTCTTCAAATCTGAATTTTCAAAAGTATTCACTGAATTCTTCTGTTTAATTCTCAAACTCCTTCTTTGTTTTTCAAAATCATGAGCGATTTTAATGTTTGGCATTTGCTTTACCGCTTCAAATTTCGTTTTCCCTTTTTCTAATCTCTCTTTCCTCTCTAAAATCCCCTGTTTTATCTCTTCTTTTTCCTTTTCACTTTCTCTTCCTATTTCCTCTACTTCAATCCTTTTTGGCTTTTCTATTTCAACCTTCTTTTCCACATCTCCTTCCTCTTCACCCTCTATTAAATCGGGCAACACAATTCCTTTGCATTTATTTGAAAAAGAGCAGTTACCTTTGGAAATTGTTAATTCTGGAGAGTGTGGTATTGATTGGAAAGGATACTTGAAATTTAAAGGTTTGACCCTTAAAACCTCTGATAAATTCACCATTTTTGTCTGTCCCATTTGATTTGAAAGATTTAAAGGAGAGTTATTTGAAACTGGCATTTGTTGTACCTCTGTGGATTGAGATGGTAAAACCGGTACCGGTACCAGTACCGGTACCGATAATGGTACCACCACAGTGAAGCCTCCTCCATTCATCTCCTCTAACTCTTTCTTATTTGAACTCTCCTCTCTCTCATTCTCTTCTTGATTTGTACTTGACAAATTGGTGTCTGATCCTCTCTTTTTGCTTTGAACTGGTACGAGTACCTGATTCTTTTGTACCAGATTTGCTTTTGATTTATCCGATAATGATTGATAGTTGGTGCCTGATAATCCTTTAATCGATTTCGGCTGCATGCTAATTGGCAAAGGGACGTCCTCTGGACTGGAGATTTCATGGTTGGTGGGAGATGATTGTCGAAATGGAGATGATGAAGGCTGAGAAAGAACAGATACTACCATATCTCGACATAAATTCTGATCCTTGCTCGAAATATCCTTTTTCACCCTCCATATCTCTGGTTTATAGGACTTAAACCCCCCATTTTGCCTCTTATTTGCACCTTTGCAAATTACCTTCACTTTCGCCGAGAATTGAAGATCTTGAAGATAAAATACATCAGGTATCCTCGTTCTGTAATGAATCATTATTTTCATTTGAACATCATTAACTTGATCTTTTTTATGCAGAATTCGAAAATCAGAGATCAATCCAAATCGAGACGTGAAGAGTTTGATATCTTCTACAGTACAGAAAAGATCTGGGACCCTCCTCATCTCAAGAATCAGAGTCTTTGTTGTTAATGGAAGATTTCGTGCATTTGAATTGTTTAATATCCCGTTTTGTATATGAATTGTAAGATCATTGCTCTGCTGTGAATTTTCTTGGCAATTCTTCAGAATGTGCCCCATCTTTTGACAACCATGACAACGTATGGAATCTCTACAATTCACTCTTGTGTGGCCTTGATTCAAACAACGATAACATTTTACCCCTTTCTTTTTGATGACTTTGACCCACGGGTTTTCATTACGATTTTCTTGCAAATTTTCTTTCTCCTTATCTTTGTCAAGATTCGATTTTAGAACCTCAACATAAGACATAATTTTTTACAGATTCTTTACACTCTTTTATCCTACTTTCACTTCTCTGAGAAGGAATGAGATGAGAAGAGAATATGGATTGCGAGAGAATTTAGTTGCTCTTTCGAGTTTACTCAAAGATCTCGATTCTCCCTATCCTCTTATCTAGACCCGCTTCTCCCCGGAGGGGCTATGATCTATCTCCAAACCTTCTCTCTCAGCGATCTATCTCCAAACCTCCTCTCTCAGCGATCTCCCTGAATGTACTTTTTCTTCTTCATTTCTCTTTTTCTATTTCTCTCTTATCCTCTCTCACTCCGCCTGCTCCTATTTATTGCGTGCTTTATTTTCTTGCCTCTCAGTTTGTTCAAATCATACAATAATTAATCACAAAATATCAACACAAAGCGAAAAAACTGTAACAAGCATAAGGGCACTAGGGCTTGGCTTAGGGGACGGAAGTACTCTCAGCGTATGAAGTTCCCTCACAAGCTTTTTTCGCATCGCTGGCCAGCTTGAACCTCTTTGAATACAACATTTCCTCTTTATGCAGACCAAGTCCCTCGTACACGGCGCACGAAATATCGAGAACCCGTTTGTAGCGGATCTCCTTCACATGCCTACCGTCAAAGTAGAACGACATAGAGTGGGTGGTCATTTTGAGATGAGGGCAACGGACCAGGACATGCAACAACGAATCGATATTCATAAATTCACTGGTGTCCATCCCGACCAGCTCTCCAAAAGTCAGAACCATCTCGTGTGCCTTTTGAAACACGTGGTAATGGTCCGGGACTCCCAGAATCTTAATCCAAACATGTTCTGATATATGATGGTTGAATTTATTATTTATGAACTTAAAAATTTGTTGGTTTGGATATTTAATGTTAACCATCACGTTATGGTCGAACTTCGTCGCCCCCTCGTAAGAAGTCCACAACTTGAAGTTCACGAAATATTCCTTGATCTTGACTCGTGTGTTATTTGTTACAAACATATCTCGCCACGCTCGCGACGGGAGCTCGAACATGTATGAATATGAGGAAATCCATCGATGGTGCAGGGCCTCTCCGTGGATTTGACACTTCTTGATGATGTAGTCATTGATGTCAACGATGGTGATATCCCAATCGAGGGGTTTCTCCAAGTGTACGTGCACACACTCGTCGAAGAACTCCTTCCTGTTGTGTGTCTCGTCTGTTGGTCCAGAGAAGATGGAAACTTCAGAAGGAACACCAGCCATTGTTATTGAAGTAGTATTGAAATAGTAGCGAGGACTGAGGGAACCTGGAGAAATTCTTTGAAGGAGAGGGATGCTAGAAATGGAGATAATAGTATTTATCAAGGATAGTTTAGAGTTACTGAATAAGTCAGATATAAAAGTTCAAAAGAAATCTATCCATAAAAGGTGTCTTATTGCTATAATGTCTTCTCGGTTGACATTCCCATGAACTAAAAACAAAAATGAGCGTGGAGTTGCAATTAAATGCACAAACCTTACAACTAATAACTTTAATCAAAAGGCACAGTCTACATTCAATGTTTCTATGTTTGCTCCAGGGTAATTTTAATATCAGAAATTCATTGTATTTGTCTTTTTTTAGTAGACAAAATCATTGTATTTGGAAACAAAAAGTCTTTTCATGTCTAAAATGCAACGCACTTTATTGTATAGTTCGTTATTCTCCTCCACTATTGCATTCTTTTGGAAATCATTTCTTTGCAATAATTTAAATAAAAATATTTCCACTGATAGTCTATTAAATTTTTGGAAACCATTTGTCTACAGTAAATATATCTACTGGATATTTTTGATGAGAGTATGTATATTAAAATTAAAATTAGAATAAATTTAAAGGAAACATTTTATCACGAAGTATGTATATTAAAATAATGAAACATATTTTCATATATACATATTAATTAGATATAACATAGAAACAATAGTACTATATTATGCTATATATATTAACAAAGTTTAACATATATACATATAATACTAGAATACATATTTTCAAATTAAGATATATATCAAATGATGTGTCAAAAATATTATTCGTTAGATTCATGTTGGACCGGTTGTAATTAACTTTGAATCATTTCACATTAAAATAGAATGTGAAATTGAAATAGAATGTGAAGAGTTTTAATATCTAACACTAATAAATTAATATATAATATCATAAATCATATACCACCTCTTTTACTAATATTTAAAAAATATATAAAATTATCAAAATTCTAGTACGATTATAAAAAATTATCAAAATATATAATTAAAATAGAATATGAAATTGAAATAGAATGTTACATTTATCACAAATCATATACCAACTCTAGCACCCCTCTCCCACAAGGTTCCCTCATTCCTTGCTACTACTTAAATACTCGTCTTTTCGATCCTATCGAATGATTTTGATTTTCTTGCTTAGTTGATTTCGTATTTAATTTCGAAACCTTTTTTTCACCTTTCAAAATTCTGTTTCATAACGTATTAAATATATATCTTTATATCTACTATAATCATTGGTAGATATAATGAAATATTTGTAGCCTCCTCTTGCCTCCTGGCTTATCGGTTTACACACATTCAAAATGTATGAATTTTGATAAGTCGTTGATCATTTCTCCAACCTTTGGAGAATGACACTTTTGTCGTCTTAACCGCCCTTAGACCCTTGCATTCCCCATACGAATCTCATTCTAATGAGTCTAGTTTTCCATCTCATGGATCCTAGACATGCGTTTCTCATAAACGTAGCCAAGATGACAATGTGAAAATATGCTATGAATATCAACATTAGGATTAATCCTCCTCGGAATTAACCTTTCTTTTGATGTTTGGACAACAACTTGCCCAAATCCTTGATTGAGACAACGTTTATCGTAACCGCCCTTAGACCCTTGTTTCTTATAATTCTTCAAACGCTTTTGAAGATTTGCGTCCATGCATGTCAACAAATGACATGCAACATTATTTGACTCCTTCTCAAGTTTGTCAAAATTCGGCTTTCACTAAAGCTTCGAGAATGTGAGCCGATTCCACCAATTTCGTGTCCAACACGTAACTCTTGCACTCTTGCCTAAGAACAATTCTTAGGTTAAGGTGTTAGTCAAGGCAGTTCCGTCTCACAAACTTTTCTTTCTCTAATATCGATCATATCGATATAATATCGGTGTTGCTTAAAGATATTATTCTACATGAATAATGAAAATTGACTACTAACCTGCGTACTTATTCTATATGCCTATATGATATTAAATATGTTACTTTTATCAAATCAACAACCCTAATATTGATTCAGGATTCCAAATCAAATAACACTTCAAGACTCCTATTTCGTGATCCTCCCACAAGTGACTTTGGCCAATAAGTGAGATCTCACTATTTAGGTAGGATAAATCCAATCGCATCCAATGCGACTTTTTACCCTTTATGGATTCCGGTATTGCATCATATCATATATATAATCCAAATCCCGTTTGTGCATCCTAACTATGCCACGAACTCCAATAGGATTGACTTGGACGGTTAAGTCACAACCGTGCCCACATATCGTTCAATTGGACTAAAACGCCCCAAACTTTGGCCTGAACCCACGTTTGTCCCCAATTAATGTGTGCCATTCACGTTGATACATACAACATTGCACGCCCGACTTTAGCCTGAAACCGTGCAAAGTGTAAGACCAACCTCGAAGGTTGTGAACACGGATGGCATTTCTATGACTTAAATATTATTACGGATTTTATGACATAATCTAATTATAACGATGAACAGAGATAATCACGATGAATGATATATATTTCGTAAAATGAACATAATTTTCAACTATTAGAACCAAAATGAATAATCAGCAAATATCACACAGTCCGTCATAACGGACACATAGTCCGTCACGACGGATGTATAAAGTCCATCATGATGTTGTGGTTAAGCCGTCATTACAGACCATGCCCATAATTCCTCCTGTTTGGATCCTCCTTGACTTCCTTCATGACGCACAAACCAGTGCGTCACGACGGACTTCACTTGTCCGACACAATGCCAGAACGTGCATCATGACGGACTATACAAAACTATTTTGTTGTCCCAACCAAGGGCTAATTCAAGGGCTTCCGTCATGACGCACAACGTGTCGTCACGACGGACTCCATCAGTCCGTCACAACGCAACTTCGTGCGTCATGCGGGACTGTGCCAAACAATTTTGCTTCGAGTTTCAAGGGCTAATTCAAGTCCATCCGTCATGACGCAGAGATTAGCATCACGACGGACTTCATGTGTCCGTCACAGCGCAACAATTTGCATCGTGACGGACTGTACAAAATAATTTTGTACCAATTTCCATGGGCTAATGCGTGCCATGTCCGTCACGACGGACCATTTGGTCCGTCATAATAGAGCTAGTTAACCCCGTCCGTCACAACGCACAACATTTGTGTGTCACGACGGACCATTATAACTTGTAACATTCAACTCTTGGACTGCACGATACACTTCGTCCGTCACGAATCACGATAGACCATATGGTCCATCTTGACGGACCTACCCTGAAAGCAGTATTTGACCTTTTATACTCGATGTGGTTCGTCTGAACGGACCCTATGGTCCGTTCGAACGAACCACTTTTTGTCACATTTCCATGTTAATTCAAAATCACATTCGTAGTAGTCCGTTCGAATGGACCCTAAGGTTCGTTCGAACGAACCACTCCTTTGAACTTAACTTTGCATAATCTTATTATGCATTTACTTAAACCCATGAACACTCATGTTCATATATCCTTATACGTACACTTTTAACATTGATCAAAAACTATATTTCCTTCAATTGGGCAGTCGGCACGTCGGATATTCCAACCCGTCGCAAAAAAGTGGGACCGACAGCCCGTTAGTGATAGTTTTGCCTTATCAATAGATCCCGTCCCTCTCTATCTTTTCCATTTCCTTCCATCCCCCTCTCTCTCTCTCTCTCTCTCTCTCTCTCTCTCTCTCTCTCTCTCTCTCTCTCTCCCCTTGCCTCTGATTTTCTCTCTCTCTCCTTCTCTCTCGTCCGTGTGTGCTCCCTCTCTCTCTCTGGTGTCTCTCTTGGGTGGGCGTGGTGTAGTTGAAGCATGGTGGTGCTTGGTGAGAGCTTGGTGGAAGCGTCGCTTGGAGTGTAGTGCAGATAGTGAGAGATTTGGTGGTGGTGACGAAGGAAATATAGTTATAAATCAACGATTCTTTCATTAGTAATTCTATTTCAAAAGATTTGGTTATTATTATCTCAATTCATCAAATATATGATCAAGTCCAGTGTCAAAGATAATCGCAACGGTATACAATACCATTTGGTGTGAATTGCATAATTTCCTTTTTGTTGTCTTTGAGAAAGATCAAAGAGAGAGGCTATGAGAGGGAATAAAGGACTGTCCCCGAGAAGAGGGTGGAGCTTTTAAAGAGGAAAATGAATTCAATAGGTGTTTTGCTGAATTGCAGATTAGAACTCGCCGGAGGTACTAGCTTTGCGTGAGTCCGTATTTTCAGTCAGATTATCTCATTTTCCTGACTCTGGAATTCATGCTTAAGAGAAAACCAAGTCCGTTTCGTCAAAGCATGGGTATGACTCATCCAAGAAGTCAAGGTTTGTTTTTTATAGTGAGAAAAAGCCCATCTCGGCTTCCCCACTGCATGCCCCTTAACCTATTCCTAGTCCATGAATGTCTAGCAGCTATTACTATCACGCATCTCGTGTCAAAACAACTATACCTGCCCCTAGTCCGATTGCGAAAGCCTATCTTCTGGCTTATCCGTGAGCCTCAGCCCCAACTGGATCTCTCAGTTTTTTCTCACTGCTTCCATAGTATGCCATGAGACCCTACCTAAAGCTTCCACATTTCCATTCATCTCTCTGTCATCGAGGGAACATAGATAGATCCAATCGACAAAAGACAAAACAAAACCCGAGATATGAACACACGCAAAGAAAAACCCATCTTAGTCGAAGATTGCTCTACTGGTTTACGAGATTACTGTTTTGCAAACGAGATGAGAACAATCAGTCTCACCTACGATCCTGCGATCAGCTCACCTCATCGATGAGGAAAAAGAAAAGAAAGGATGAGGCAATGTAGGCAGTTCCATCCACATCTATTCAATTCGTTATTCCATTCCGGCTCCTTTCAGTCGAATCTTCGTTCTCGGTAGTGGATTCCTAGCCCCCAGTTTGACTCACTTCGCTTTCCTTCTTTGATGCGGGCATCAAAGTGGAGGCAGGATTCGAGTCAACAGTTGACCCAGCATCCTTGTCATCACTTAAAGACCCAAAGCCCGTGGACGGGGTGTAAGCCATTGATCTATAACCAGTAGACCGGAAGGTGGGAGACGGGGAATATACTTAGACAAGTTCGCACTACATCAGTCTCACTGGCAATTTCGACTCAGCTTGCAGAAAACCGTCAAAGCCTCCTCCTTTGCATAACTAGATTATGAAAAATTGACATTTATTGTACAGTGCGTCATGACGGACCATATGGTCCGACGTGACGCAGTAATGGTATGAGATATAGTCGTAGAGAATACCGTCATGACAGACTAGTGCGTAACAGTGATGGTATGAGACAAGTTGATCTGTCCTGACAGACCAATGAGAAAATGAAAAGTCCCGTAACAGTGATGCTATCGTCATGACGGAAGGTTTTGACTGCCATGACGGACTGTAGTCCAAATTAGGGATTTTTTCAGTTTTCTATGAAGATACTCATTAATTCTATTAATTACAACCATAATATTAGATCTGATATTGCTTCTTCTTCTCTAGAAATCCATTCTAACAGAATTGAGAATAGTAAGACTTGAAAGAGAAGAAAACTCCATTAGAGAATTGAGAAAAGGTTTCTCATTGAATCGAGCAAGATTACGGCAAATTTGCTAGGAAAACTTGCCCATAATCGAGACACGAGACTCGCGGTAGATATGGGTAGAGAGATCTTGAAAGAAATACAGTTTTTTATCAACGGTAAAATGGTACGTAGAAAGACAAACGATTGCACGCGTTCGTGGGCATAAGAAACAGTTTTAGTAAAACTGGCATAACTTTTAGAAAACGACTCCAATTTGAATGGTTCAAATTGGGTTGGATAGATAATAAGATTATCTAGAACTTTCATGAAGAAATATATTTCATTTTAGCGATGTATCATTGTCGTTTTAATGAAATACCGAAAGGGTACGACAGTTTGACATACAGTTAGTAAAACCGTCGTAACTTTCGCATCCGAACTCCAATTGAGCTGGCCCAAACTGGGTTGGAAAGATAATACGATTATCTACAACGTTCGGGAAGGTTTGAAGTCGTTTGGAACGATTTAACAATTTCGTTTCAACAGAATACTGAAAGGGTGCATGCAGTTTTCTGTTTGAAAAGATGTATAGTAGATATACATATCTTTTGGCCCATCCTTATCCTATGTAGTATATATAGGATGTTTCTCTCTGATCTAATAAGTCAATAAAAGAGTTAATCCGGAATCTAATTCCGAATAGGCTAATTGAGATGATCATTCGAAAGAACACCATCAATAGTTGAATGGGTGTGATGAGAAAGAGAGAAAAGAGAAAAGGGGTTTTCTCGGATTAGAGAATCAAATGCGATCAAGCAAGTTCGCCGGTGCATCGTCTAGGCAGTTACATCCGCGACCGAGGTGCTACGACTCATGGTGGATACGAGTAGAGGAGCGACACATGTGGTTCTTAGTTGTGATTGATGAGCGGGTTTTTGGCGTGTTTAATATGTCGTTGTGGTAAAACCCCGAACAATCAACAAAATTTGTAATCTAAGTTTGTACAGTGGCAAATGTATAGATTCGTTCCACGGGGAGCAATTGCATCAAAATTTGGATCAAAATGGACTAGAAATAACGAAGAAACTTCACAGAAGTTAGTCCGTTACAACGGAATTATAGTCCGTTACAACGGACATTAGGGTTATGCCTACGTATGAATTGAAGTCAAGGTCCGTTATAACGGGAGTAGTTCCGTTACAACGGAATGAGGTAGTCCGTTACAACGGACAGAGGTAGCGTTATAACGGATTGGTTGATCCGTTACAACGAACCAGTTTGTCCGTTACAACGCACTAGTATGAGTGCTATTGAATGAAATTTTTTTTACTAGTCCGTTACAACGGAGTATAGGTGCGTTACAACGGAGTATCAACAGACTGAAAATCAGGTACAAACCGTCAAGTCCGTTGTAACGCAGTATGAATTCCGTTATAACGGAAGTACTTCTGGATTTCTGGTTTTGAGTTTTGATTTGAGACTTGAATTAAAGGTTTGTTTTGAGATTGAATTAAGTGAGATTAAACTGAGTTTAAGGCAGAAATTGAGAGCAAAAGATCAAGTAAAAGAACAAGTTTAGAACAAAGATTCAATTCAAACAAGGAATTCTCTTTAACACAACTAAATCCACAAACAACAAGAACTACAAGAATTAGAAAGAGTACACCTAAAAATGAAGCAAGTAGCTCGATGTGTCTTCCTTTGTCTTCTATGCCTTCGTACCGAATGGTCAATTCTCCGAGTCGTGGTCGTTCGTTTGGTTGGTACCGAAAAGAAGAGACACTCGAGTCGTGGATTCCTCAAGAAAGATCACCAAAAGGAGAAGCTCCTAGTCATGGTTAATGCCTTCTTCAAGCTCCAAAAGAGGGTTCTTCCGAGTCTCGGCTTAACACAACTTCACAACGCCAAAGAGAGATATATCCCTAGTCACGGTTAATTCTTGATTCACCGAAAAGGAAGGAGTTCCTAGTCACGGTTGAGTCTTGAGCGAAGATGATTCACCGAAAAAGGAAGGAATTCCTTGGTCACGGTTAATCTCCTTGGCAAATCACTTGGTTCTTGTAAGGTTCTTGAAGTTCTTGAAGGATCTTGGAGTGTTTTAGAGAGAGAGAGAGAGCGAGAGAGAGATGGAGCAGAAAAAAGGGTCAAAAGAACGTACCAAACTCGTGGCCCTTGTGGTCATATTTATAGCACTCATGGAGTCTTCTTATTGGCCACGAGTTGGTGGAGAGGATTGGGGGTAAGGAGGTAATTTCCACCAAAGGTAGGTGGGCAGGATAAGGGCTAAGGATTGAGTGGTTTTCGTGTAGACTTTTGTGTAAGTTCCTATCATGATAATTGTTTGCCTCCCGTCTCATTCATGTACCGAATATATCGGTGTAATATATCGTTTTCACTCCTCTTGACGTGTTGGAGACAACTACACTCTCCAAATTCCCAGAAATTCTTTCTAATTCCTGTGATTAAGCAATAAAACACACTTAGTGAAGAAATATTCATGTTATCTCAAATATGATTAATAAAGTATATAGAATTGCTCTTCACAAGGGCTAAAATCCCCAAATTAAGCATTAAATTTGTGCCTTATTTGCCTCACATCAAATACCCCCACACTTAAATCCTTGATCGTCCTCGATCAATTAGAGTATAAAAGTCAAACATAAGAGAGAATTGCATAAGATTTTGTTGAAGTTATATTGTTGGTTCAAAAACTAATTTCACAAAGCAAATTGGGGTACTCTCATTTCATCATGATTACTAATATTGAGAGAAATATAGTTTGATCAAATTTAGAATCTATTTCAATAAATTTCACAAGTTCGAAGAGTTTGATAAAGCAAATGATCTCAACCGAAAAAAATGATTAAACACCATCATTCAACTCTTTTCACTCCACTATTCACGAGGATTATCATTAAAAAGCATTAGTGAAAACCAATTTTTTCCGTTTTGCAAAAATCATTTCTTAAATGTAATTTGTCACTTTTAAACCGTTCGGTACGTTAGTACTTGGTTCATCTTCGATTTCTACCAAATTTTCCCAACTTGCGCTCGATTTTTGAACTCCTTTCTTTCCTTTTTATTCTTTTGTTTTTCTTCTTTTCTTTTATTCTTTTGATTTCTTTTTCTTTTGTTCGTTATTGCTTTCGATGGTCCCCATGTGTGTCCTTTGGGATAACAAGTGGTCATGACTCACACCACTCATTACTTAGTAAAACCCCATGGATCCGTGCAATTTTTAGCCAACAAGTGGTCATGACTCACACCACTCATTACTTAATCAATCGCACGGACTCGACAATCGAAAGCGCTTTAATTCGTGATTGTAGAAAACTTCTTTGATTGCTTAATCATGACTCACACCAAGAACCGGCTACTTTGGTTTACTACGACTCATGCACCCCTTTAGCCAACAAGTGGTCATGACTCACACCACTCATTACTTAATCAAGGTGCATGAGCTCATCGAATCAAGCTTTGTGCGCAAATTGGTTCCCGTTAGTGTAATTTCGAATCCCCATGAACGGTCGAGCTCTTTAAGTGCAATTGATCAAATTTTAGATTCAAACAAAACTTACTACATTGGTTCAAACAAAGCTTTTTAGAAATTCCAAGTTCAAAATGGGTTTATTTATTGAAAATGGTGTGTCATGTAAAACGAGGATCGATCAAATTGTCCAAAACTCATTGATTTGTGAAAATATTGATTAGGGCTTGAATCCCCGAAAGAATCTCTTAAAGATTTCAACCACAATTCTTCAAATATTATGTAAAATTAGAATTTTGAGAGTAGAAATGGTGGTTCGGTGAAAATTCGTTTAAAAACCAACAATTTTAATTCAATGAAGTGGAGAAAAATCTTTTTATGCATTTTATGCTTGACTTATTTATTATTGATGCTCAGGGTTCAAAAATAATGTTAAATATTCGAAAATTTTAATTAAAAGAGAAAACTTGCCAGAAACTATTCCGTTACAACGCAGTGTAAAGTCCGTTACAACGGACATGGAGGTCCGTTACAACGTACTAACTGCGTTATAACGGAGAACTATTCGTAGCTTAGTTTGAAAATTCAGAGTATGTCCGTTGCAACGGACATTGAGGTCCGTTACAACGCACATAGTTCTGGCAAATTTTGGGAATTTACCGTTGCAACGCAATTTCCTGTGTTTTTCATGTCCGTTGCAACGGTATTTTCACTCCGTTATAACGGACATTGAGGTCCGTTACAACGGAACTCTTGGCGCCAGTCAAATTTTTAAATTTCTGTACAGTCCGTTATAACGGACATTGAGGTCCGTTACAACGGAATTGCTGGCCAGATCAAAAAATTTCTATTTTCCCTGATTTTTTAAATTTTTAATTGGGCTCATACAGGTCAAAGATTGTATGTTACCCCCCCCCCCCCCCCCCCCCCCACACTTAGAGATTACTTGTCCTCAAGTATAAAAAATCGAAAATTCCAAAAAGAGGGATAATAGAGAGATACAACCTTTGATGCGTGGGCGTGCCTCCCTCGCTAGCGCTCTTGTTTAACGTCTTGAGCTCGACTTGGCCGAGCTCATCATTGTTGATTAACACGTCCGAATCGTTGCTCGTCCATCCAACCTTTGTCGAAATCGGTGAAGTAGTGTTTGAGTCGATGTCCATTCACCTTGAAGACTTTACTCGTTTCATCGCTTCGAATTTCGATCACTCCATATGGGTTAACACTTGTCACGGTGAACGGGCCAATCCATCGAGATTTCAATTTCCCGGGAAAAAGCTTGAGACGAGAGTTGAATAACAACACTCTTTCCCCTTCATGAAAATCCTTCTTTTGAATCATTCGGCCATGAAATCTTTTGGCCTTTGCCTTGCACAAGCTCGAATTGTCGTAAGCCTCTTGCCGGAATTCGTCTAGCTCGAGTAATTGAAGCTTACGCGCCGATGCGTCCTTCGGGTAGTCGAGGGCAAATTGCTTGATCGCCCAAAAGGCCTTGTGCTCCAATTCGACCGGTAAATGGCACGCCTTTCCGTACACGAGCTTGAAAGGAGTCATACCTATTGGCGTTTTGAAAACGGTACGGTACGCCCATAGAGCATCGCCTAATCGGGTGCTCCAATCTTTTCTCGAAGGGTTTACCACTTTCTCGAGGATGGACTTAATTTCTCGATTCGAAACTTCGGCTTGTCCATTTGTTTGGGGGTGGTATGCGGTTGAAGTTCGGTGGTTCACGTGGTATTTCTCGAGCAAGGTTTGGAGGATTTTGTTGCAAAAATGCGTCCCACGATCGCTTATCAAGATTCTTGGCACGCCGAACCTTTGAAAGATATTTTTCTTGAGAAATTTGCCCACCGTTTTCGAATCCGCGTTCTTTGTTGGCACCGCTTCTATCCATTTTGTCACATAATCTACGGCAAGCAAAACGTAAGTGTATCCAAAGGACGAGGGAAATGGCCCCATGAAATCAATGCCCCATGCATCGAATGGTTCGCATGGTACAATTTTATTGAGGGGCATTTGATTTCTTTGGCTCAAATTTCCCGTCCTTTGGCATTTTTCACAACTTTTCACAAAGCTTGAGGCGTCTTTGTGAAGAGTTGGCCAATAAAATCCACATTCTAGTACCTTGTGAGCGGTACGAGTTATGCCAAAATGCCCTCCGCATTGTAAATTATGACAAAAAGATAAGATAGAATGTACCTCATGTTGGTGAATGCATTTTCGGATGACTTGATCGGAGCACACTCGAAAAAGGATCGGTTCTTCCCATACGTAATATTGGGCGTCACTTTTCATCTTATTTCTTCGAGATTGTGAGAGATTCGGAGGAAATTTCTTTGTGACGATGTAGTTCACCAAATCGGCGTACCAAGGTGTGTCGATTCGGGTTGCGAGGATGTGCTCTTCGGGGAACTCGTCTCGAATCGGTACACTATCTTCTTCCTCCAATGGGAGCCGGCTTAGATGATCCGCCACAAGATTTTCGCACCCCTTTTTGTCCTTTATCTCGAGATCGAACTCTTGGAGCAATAAGATCCACCGAAGTAATCTCGGCTTACACTCCTTCTTTTTCATTAAATGTTTTAAAGCCCCGTGATCCGAGAATACTATTACCTTTGTACCCAAGAGGTACGATCGAAACTTTTCCAAGGCGAACACGATTGCTAGAAGCTCCTTTTCGGTTGTGGTGTAATTTCGTTGCGCATTGTCGAGTGTCTTCGAGGCGTATGCAATGACGTGAGGATCCTTACCTACTCTTTGGCCGAGAACCGCACCCACACTTGAATCGCTTGCATCGCACATGATCTCGAATGGGAGCTCCAAATTTGGAGGCTTGATGATTGGTGCCGAGCAAAGCTTCTCCTTGAGCATGTCGAATGCATTCTCACATTTCTTATTGAACTCGAATTTCACGTCTTTTTGAAGGAGATGGCACATTGGTTGAGAGATCTTCGAAAAATCTTGAATGAATCGCCGATAAAAACCGGCATGGCCGAGAAAAGACCTCACATCCTTCACCGTCTTGGGATAAGGGAGCGTTTTGATCACATCGATTTTCGCCTTGTCGACCTCCATGCCCTCCTTTGAGATGAGATGACCTAAAACAATTCCTTCGCTCACCATGAAGTGGCATTTCTCAAAATTTAAGACAAGGTTAGCTTCGATGCATTTTTCGAGTATTTGGGATAAATTGCCTAAGCATGAATCGAAAGAATCTCCAAATACCGAAAAATCATCCATAAAAACTTCAATGAATTTGGAAATATAATCGGAGAAAATAGAAAGCATACACCTTTGAAATGTGCCGGGAGCGTTGCATAGGCCGAATGGCATGCGTCGGTACGCGAAGGTACCAAACGGGCACGTGAATGTGGTCTTCTCTTGATCTTCGGGTGCGACCGGTATTTGGAAATAGCCCGAAAATCCATCGAGGAAGCAATAGAATGGATTTCCCGCGAGTCTTTCTATCATTTGATCGATGAATGGAAGCGGGAAGTGGTCTTTTTTCATCGCCTTATTGAGCTTTCGGTAATCGATGCAAACTCGCGACCCGTTTTGAACTCGAGTCGGTACTTGATCGCCTTCATCGTTTTCAACAATCGTCATCCCCGTTTTCTTCAGTACCACGTGTATTGGCGATACCCATTTCGAGTCGGCGATGGGGTAAATGATCCCCGCATCCAACAACTTGATCACCTCCTTTTTTACAACTTCCATCATAGGCGGATTGAGCCGCCTTTGAGGTTCGCGCGATGGTTTTGCTTCGTCTTCGAGAAGGATTCGGTGTGTGCACATGGAGGGGGAGATGCCCGGAATGTCGGAGAGTGTCCACCCGAAAGCCTTCTTATTCCTTTTTAGCACTTCGATGAGTTTTTCTTCTTGCTCCTTTGCTAGGTGCGAGGCGATTATCACCGGCAAAGTTTCCGCTTCATCGAGAAAAGCATACTTTAGTCCAAAAGGTAATTTTTTCAATTCTAACCTTGGAGCTTGTTCGATTGAAGGTGGAGCTCTTTGCATCGGGATTTCGAGGTCTCTTAGAAAGAGTACTTGATCTATGCCTTGTTCTTCTTCCAAATCCGGCTCGATCTCGAATGTAGGATTGTCATATCCTTCAAATTCCTCGAATAGTGGGTTCGAGCTCCATTGAAGTTTTTCGAATGAGCTATCCATGACCTCTTGTACACAATCGTCGATCACGTCCATAGCGCTTAAGTTGAGTGTACCTACAATGGGTTCCTTTAGTTTGTCAAAAATATTGAATTTGATTACCTCATCATCGAACTCCATTGTGAGCTCTCCCGCGTGTACATCGATATTTGTGCGCGCCGTCTTCAAAAATGGCCGTCCAAGGAGAATCGGGGTTGAATCGCTACTCCCCTCATTCATGTCCAACACGTAGAAATATGCGGGAAATAGCAACCCATTAACGGTTACTATCACGTCCTCAATTACCCCAACCGGTCGAGTCGTGGACCGATCGGCCAATTGGATTACAACTTGAGTGTCATCAAGGGGGCCTAGATCGAGAGTCTTGAATATCGAGTATGGCATCACATTTATTGAAGCGCCCAAATCAAGCATGCATTTCGGTAATTCATGTTGCCCGATTTTGCATGGAATGGCAAACATCCCCGGATCTTTGTGCTTTTGAGGGAGTCTCAAAATCGCCGAAACACTCTCCCCCACACTAATCAATTCATCTTCTTTTGTCTTTATTTTATTCGTGCACAATGCCTTGAGGTATTTTGCCAAACGAGGCACTTCTTTGATTGCTTCGAGTAGAGAAATGTTTACCTCCACTTTCTTTAAGATGGCAAGCACGTCGTTGTTCGATTCGATTGGCTTTGGGAGACGACTCGGGAAAGGTGGCTTGACTTGAGTCGATTCGGTTTCTAGTTCTTGAGTTGGTAATGTCGCGGCTTGAGTCGGACTCTTCTTCGGTACCGGTACCTCGAGCTCCTTTTCTTCTTGTACCTCCTTTCTCTTCGAACTTTCACCCACCTCTTTACCGCTTCGGAGCGATATTGCGTTCACATGCCTTTGCTCGGAAGGGGCCAAAGATTGAGATTGGAGTCGAGATGTACCTTGGGATTCGATTACGTTTACTCGAGTGGCAATTTGATTAATTTGAGTGTCCAAGTTGCCCACATGGCGATTCGTGTTCGAAACATCTTGCCTTACACTTGAGATCTCTTGCTTCAATTCTTGCTTAAATTATTGCTTCATCGTTTCCATGTTTTTATTGACCCCCCCGATTTCTTGCTTGATTATAGAGGTTATACCGTCCATCATCGCCTTCATATCGAACTCTTGTCCTTGTACCGGTTTCGGTATTGGTTGTGAAGCGTTCGGGTGTTGGTATGTGGCCGGCTTTGTAAACGGTTGGCGATACGGATCGGGTTGAGCGTTGTTCGTGTTTGACCATGAGAAGTTCGGGTGATTGCGAAGGTTGGGATTGTACGAATTGGAGGGCTCGAACTTCTTGTACGCGGCGTTTACATCCTCGATTAAACTCGGGCACTCGTCCGTGTAGTGAGCACTAGCATTACAAACCCCACATTTCTTGGTTTCTTCCTTGCCCAAAGCTTTCATTATGATCTCGAGTTTGTCGTTAAGCACGTCGACATTGAGGTCGGTACATGCGTTAACTCGGAATTCCACGTTCTTCCTTGATTGCGAATTGGTTGCCGTGAGCTCTAGCAACTTCTTAATTTCTTCGAGATCCTTGTTGGAGATACTTCCCCCCGCGGATGCGTTGAGGAATTGACTTTCCGAGTAGCCGAGACCGTTAATGAATTGTTCGTAGAGGAATTGCGGTTCCACACTATGGCTTGGGCATTCTTCCTTCAAGCGCATGAAACGATCGTAGTATTCGTGGAATGCTTCGTTCGGTTTTTGCGTTATTGCCAAAAGTTCTCGCCTTATAGCCGCCAATCGAGAGGCCGAATAGTACCTCTCCTTGAAGAGGTTTGCAACTTCGTTGAATGCGAGAGGGCCTCTAAGCGTGTAGAACCAATCCTTGGGTCCTTCACCTAACACTACTACAAAAAATGCAATTAGGGACAAACATGTTTAGTCCCTAAAACCCCGTCTGGAGTCGCTGTAGATCTTTAGGGACTATATTTAGTCGTTATGACTTTGTCATAACAGGCCCGACGCAGAAAATCAGGGTGACAAAAGTTTTTTTGATTTTGGTCCCTGATAACCGTATTTCTTGCGACAAGACTAATTTCCGATTTTTTTCCTCATTTTCTTATGTAGTCCCTAAAAATGGATTTTCTGTGACAAATTATTGTCGTAGAAAATGTGCTTAATGTGACTAACTTCCGTCCCCAACTATGATTGTTCTATGACTAAACTTTGTCTATGAATACTCCATATATGAGACAAATTTTAGTATCTGAATATATACTATATTTGACTCAGTTTTGTCCCCGACTATATTCTTTTCGTGACTAGTTTTTGTCTCAAATTTTTTTTTTTATGCGACAAACTTTGGTCTCTAAATATATTATTTTATATAGTTTCTAGAATGATATTAGTGTCTAATTATACCCTTATGAGACTAAATTTTGTGTCAAAACTGATTTTAGTCACAACACATATTATATTAATAAAATTAATAAAATAATATTTTTGCCATTTAAATAAAACAAAAATATCGCTAAAATACACATAATCGTTTCATTACGATACTAACTTAGAGTACAACAAAATAACATAAACCAAAATGTCAAATACTCGAGAAACAAAATCGTCAACATTACTTTCTTGATCTACCACATCTCTATCGACAAGTTCTAGAAGCTTCTCGAGATTCGCCGACCATCCTTCAGCACGTTGTTACTTGTTAATATCCTTCTCAGCCTAGAAAGAAACGACTCCATTGGACGGTATATTTTTGCTATCGACGCTTTCGATACAACCATCTCTGACAAATACTTCTCCATGTCCTAACATATCAGGGGCATTTACATAAATAAGAACATGTTCTAGTACCCTGAAGACATTTCTGCTGAAAAAATCAAAGGAAAAAATCAATAAAAAAAATTGAAAATATCCCAATAATCGACCATACTTATAAAAAGGCCTAACTTTAGAAATATAAACTACCTGTAATTAATTAGCTTGCTAAAGCGGGCGTGCTGAAATTTGAAGAAGAAGAATGTCACTAAAAGCTTCATAATTCGAATATATGTTTAGTTGAATTTTGAAATCCTTTAAGTGTTTATGAGGGTTTTCCGTGGCTTTCCCATGAAAAATAGGCAATGAGCCTATAATGCTCGGATCCGCTTTGAAATTCGGAATATTGGGCCTAATAAAATTATAATTATCCTCCATATTTCTAGGTGCTACTAATTCTCTCAAGGTTTTTGGCCTTGGAGCTCTTGTTTCATCACCCATATTTGAATTTAAATGAGTAGAGAGAGAAGAAAAAGTTTGAGTTTGAAGTTGAGGTTCGTCTTGATCTTCTTGTGTCGATTCCTTGCTCTTCTTAGAGCTCTTGTTCCTTCTTTCGATTTCCTTGACAAATGGAAGTAATTCGCCTTTTCGCGATCTTGTGTTGTGCATAAAGCTTTCTTCTTTCACCTAGATTGTCACAAAAGAAACAAAGAAGTGAGTAAACAAATTTATGAATTTAAATCTCAATTTTAGATCTAAAATATTGACTTAAACACCGCTCCCCGGCAGCGGCGCCATTTGATGAGCGGGTTTTTGGCGTGTTTAATATGTCGTTGTGGTAAAACCCCGAACAATCAACAAAATTTGTAATCTAAGTTTGTACAGTGGCAAATGTATAGATTCGTTCCACGGGGAGCAATTGCGTCAAAATTTGGATCAAAATGGACTAGAAATAACGAAGAAACTTCACAGAAGTTAGTCCGTTACAACGGAATTATAGTCCGTTACAACGGACATTAGGGTTATGTCTACGTATGAATTGAAGTCAAGGTCCGTTATAACGGGAGTAGTTCCGTTACAACGGAATGAGGTAGTCCGTTACAACGGACAGAGGTAGCGTTATAACGGATTGGTTGATCCGTTACAACGAACCAGTTTGTCCGTTACAACGCACTAGTATGAGTGCTATTGAATGAATTTTTTTTACTAGTCCGTTACAACGGAGTATAGGTGCGTTACAACGGAGTATCAACAGACTGAAAATCAGGTACAAACCGTCAAGTCCGTTGGAACGCAGTATGAATTCCGTTATAACGGAAGTACTTCTGGATTTTTGGTTTTGAGTTTTGATTTGAGACTTGAATTAAAGGTTTGTTTTGAGATTGAATTAAGTGAGATTAAACTGAGTTTGAGGCAGAAATTGAGAGCAAAAGATCAAGTAAAAGAACAAGTTTAGAACAAAGATTCAATTCAAACAAGGAATTCTCTTTAACACAACTAAATCCACAAACAACAAGAACTACAAGAATTAGAAAGAGTACACCTAAAAATGAAGCAAGTAGCTCGATGTGTCTTCCTTTGTCTTCTATGCCTTCGTACCGAATGGTCAATTCTCCGAGTCATGGTCGTTCGTTTGGTTGGTACCGAAAAGAAGAGACACTCGAGTCGTGGATTCCTCAAGAAAGATCACCAAAAGGAGAAGCTCCTAGTCATGGTTAATGCCTTCTTCAAGCTCCAAAAGAGGGTTCTTCCGAGTCTCGGCTTAACACAACTTCACAACGCCAAAGAGAGATATATCCCTAGTCACGGTTAACTCTTGATTCACCGAAAAGGAAGGAGTTCCTAGTCACGGTTGAGTCTTGAGCGAGGATGATTCACCGAAAAAGGAAGGAATTCCTTGGTCACGGTTAATCTCCTTGGCAAATCACTTGGTTCTTGTAGGGTTCTTGAAGTTCTTGAAGGATCTTGGAGTGTTTTAGAGAGAGAGAGATGGAGCAGAAAAAAGGGTCAAAAGAACGTACCAAACTCGTGGCCCTTGTGGTCATATTTATAGCACTCATGGAGTCTTCTTATTGGCCACGAGTTGGTGGAGAGGATTGGGTGTAAGGAGGTAATTCCCACCAAAGGTAGGTGGGCAGGATAAGGGCTAAGGATTGAGTGGTTTTCGTGTAGACTTTTGTGTAAGTTCCTATCATGATAATTGTTTGCCTCCCGTCTCATTCATGTACCGAATATATCGGTGTAATATATCGTTTTCACTCCTCTTGACGTGTTGGAGACAACTACACTCTCCAAATTCCCAGAAATTCTTTATAATTCCTGTGATTAAGCAATAAAACACACTTAGTGAAGAAATATTCATGTTATCTCAAATATGATTAATAAAGTATATAGAATTGCTCTTCACAAGGGCTAAAATCCCCAAATTAAGCATTAAATTTGTGCCTCATTTGCCTCACATCAGTGATCAAACCGGAGGCGTTCATGGAGTTCAAACGGTGGGAGACGTGTGATATGGGACGCACGGGCTAGTCACCAACGTGACACCGCAGAAGGGATGGATGCGAGCGATCAACCCGTCATGCATGATCAATTTCACGCTGGTAATCGTCTATCCTACTTTGCATCGTATTCTCGAAGTCGAGGCGTGATCTCGGAATTTGGGAATCGGGCCGGACCTTCATATCTGTTGCGCGGGCCCGGGGTCGGATCGATTCCCTTCAGTGGTATCAGAGCGAACGCCATCGATTCGAGGGTCGAATCATAGTCGTATATTATATATACGCACGGGTTATCAAAGTTCGTACCCTTTTGGATAATGCTAGATATTTAGAATGTCAATTTCGTTAAAATCACAAGTGGAATTCACTAGAGATCAATCAAAAGTTAATTGAGAGTATCTAGGAATGATCGTGAAAAAGTTTCATGATTTATCGTTTTGGAAACGAGCTAAAACGGAAGAAACGGCGAAAATTGTAGAAAAACTGTGTTTTTTGCGTCCCCAGGGACAATTTTTTCGCCCCCCATCGTCCCCAGGGGAGTGAAGGGGTGCGTAGGGGTCCCCTGGGGGATGAAGGGGTGAGCTTGGGGCTTGACAGTCACGCCCCCAGGACCTATTTTCACGCCCCAAAGCCACTTTTCACGTTCCAGGGTCCTCAAGGGGTGTGGGGGTGCGGGGCTGCATTGGGGGCTTGACAGTCACGCCCCCAGGGTCATTTTTCCACGCCCCTGGACCATTCTGCATGGCCCCTCGATGCTGTTTTTGTTTTCGCGATAACTTTGGCTACGAAACTCGAAATTTTGAGTTATTTATATCAATAAAATCGGCATCATTCATACTTGCATATAAAATGATTATTAAATGTTAATTTTCAATAAAATCTTGTGATATTGATATAATTATATTATGTCAAAATTCAACATGCATTGGCATGATCCCTCATAATACTTAAGTCGTGGAAATGCCTTCCATATTCACAACCACTATGTTGGTACTACGTCTCACATGGATTAAGGCCAAAGCCGACATGGGTTATTGTAGCTATCGACGGGGTGACAAGCGTTAAATAAAGACTAATAAGGGTTAAGGCCAAAGCCGACTTGTTAGTAGTTCATTTGAACGATACGTTGATTATGGTTATGACTTAACCGTCTAGGCCAATACGATTGGAGTTCGGGGCATAGATAGAATGCACACACGGAACTGGGATTGTATATGATACGATCCGTCACCGAAATTATATAAAGGTTCAGGGGTCGCATTGGATGCGATTGGATATAATCCTACCTAAATAGCGAGATCACATCCGTCTTCCAAAGCAACTTGTGGGAGGATCGTGATATATGGGTCTTGGGTGTTATGGACTTGGAGTCCCGTATCTGCATGAGGGTTACCGTTCGATAAAAATAACACATTTATTTATTCATCATATAAGCATACAGATTAAGTACGCACGGTTAAGGAGCTTAATCTTCATCATCCGTTTAGAATTATGTTTTCTAGCAACACCAAATATATCGATGAGATCAATATGATAGATGGCTTTTGGACCGGAATTACCATAATTAACCTTGATAGTTAAAGAATCTTTCTTAGACTTAAAGGAACGTGTTGGATACGAAAATGGTAGATTCAGGGCTCGAGGTTTTGGCTTTAGAGAAAGTCGGGTTCGATAAACTTAAGAAGGAATCGAACGATATTACGTGCCTTGTGGTGGCATGTATAGACACTTATTTCAAAAATGTTTTGAGAATTCGGGTGCATACAAAAGTAGAACACAACGCTCATGAAATAGTTTCAAGAGCTAGAGCGCGTTGAATGGTTCAATGCGGCTCAAAGAGTAGGTTAAATTTAAGACGCCTTGCGGGTCTTTAATTAACACTCGCGTGTTCATGGTACATGATATGATCTACGTGACAGAATATCATATGCATTCGATAGATAAGTCGATCCCGAAATTGCATGAGATGCGATGTAAATTTGAATTGAGGATGCTTGGAGCATCCGAAGAATCCAAAGCATAGAAATGCGTGGATGTCCTTGTAATTCAAGGGCGGGATCGAAAGAAATAAAGGTCTAAGGGTATTTTGGGAAAATGTTTTCCAAAGAGAAAGTTCGGACAAAGAGTTGTCCAAACTAAAAACTCAAAGAACGTTGAAATCCGAGGAGGATTAAACCTAGAAGTTGATTGCTTCTTTTGGCATTGCCGTCTTGGCCATATGAACGAGAAACGCATATCTAGATTCCATGAGACGGATTGCTACTCATTCGAATTAGATTCGATTGATTAACACGATACTCATTTATTAGGCAAGACGACAAAGGGCATCATTCTCCAAAGATTGGAGAAAGATCCAACGAATTATTGGAAATTGCATTAAGATGTAAATGATCCGATAAGTTCTGAGGCAAGAGGAGGCTATCGGTATTTTGTAACGTTTACGGACGGTTAAAGTAGATACGGTAATATCTAGTTAATACGTGCCGAAATAGAGACTTTTGAAAGGTTCAAAGAGTTTCAAAAACGAAATACAAAATCAACTAAGCAAAAAAATCAAAGCCCTTTGATAGGATCGAAGAGGCAAATATTGAGCTACGCGCTTCGATAGGATCGAGGAAGCGATATTTCAGTTATGAGTATTGATGATCATTTATGATCGTTTCATGAATATCTTCATTTCGGAACATTGAGATGTATCAGAAAAGAGGAAACGAACGCATGTTAGACATGATTCGATAAATGATAAGTCAAACGGATCTCCCAACAATGTTTTGGGGATACGCCCTTGAGACAGCGACACTAATGAATGGTTGAATATAAGATATGGACGATAAACCTGAAGGGAATCGATCCGACCCCGGGCCCGCGCTGCGGATATGAAGGCCCCGTCCGGTTCCCAAATTCCGAGATCACGCCTCGACTTCAAGAGTACGATGCAAAGTAGGATAGATGATTACCAGCGTGAAATTGATCACGCACGACGGGTTGATCGCTCGCATCCTTCTCTTCTCCGGTGTCACGTTGGTGACTAGCCCGTGCGTCCCATACCACACGTCTCCCACCGTCCGGTTTGATCACAACTAAGAGCCACATGTGTCGCTCCTCTACTTGTATCCACCGTGAGTCGTAGCACCTCAGTCGTGGATGCACCTACCTAGACGATGCACCGGCGAACTTGCTTGATCGCGTTTGATTCTCTAATCCGAGAAAACCCCTTTTCTCTTTTCTCTCTTTCTCATCACACCCATTCAACTATTGATGGTGTTTTTTCGAATGATCGTCTCAATTAGTCTAATCTGAATTAGGTTCAGGATTAACTCTTTTATTGACTTTGATTGACCTCTTAGATCAGAGAGAAACATCCTATATATAATACATAGGATAAAGATGGGCCAAAAGGTATGTATATCTACTATACACTGTTTCAAACAGAAAACTACATGCACCCTTTCAGTATTTGTTGAAACGAAATTGTTAAATCGTTCCAACGGACATCAAACCTTCACAAAAGTTGTAGATAATCTTATTATCTTTCCAACCCAATTTGGCCCGGCCCAATTGGAGTTCGGATGCGAAAGTTATGACGGTTTTACTAACTGTATGTCAAACTGTCGCACCCTTTCGGTACTCCATTAAAACGACACTGATACATCGCTAAAATGAAATATATTTCTTCATGAATACGATAGTCCTCGCAGGTTTCTCATTGAATCGAGCAAGATTACGGCAAATTTGCTAGGAAAATTTGCGGGTAATCGAGAGACGAGACTCGCGGTTGATATGGGTAGAGAGATCTTGAAAGAAATACAATTTTGGATCAACGGTAAAATGGTACGTAGAAGGACAAACGAACACACGCGTTCGTGGGCATAAGAAACATTTTTAGTAAAAGTCGCATAACTTTCAAATAACGACTCCAATTTGAATGTTTCAAATTGGATTGGATAGATAATAAGATTATCTAGAACTTTCATGAAGAAATATATTTCATTTGAGCGATGTATCAGTGTAGTTTTAATGGAATACCGAAAGGGTGCGACGGTTTGACATACAGTTAGTAAAACCGTCATAACTTTCGTATCCGAACTTCAATTGTTCTGGGCCAAATTGGGTTGGAAATATAATAAGATTATCTACAACTTTCGTGAAGGTTTGAAGTCCGTTGGAAAGATTTAATAATTTCGTTTCAACAGAATACTGAAATGGTGTATGCAGTTTTCTGTTTGAAAATGTGTATAGTAGATATACATACATTTTGGCCCATCCTTATCCTATGCAGTATATATCGGATGTTTCTCTCTGATCTAATAAGTCACTAAAAGAGTTCATCCTGAATCTAATTCATATTAGACTAATTGAGATGATCATTCGAAAGAACACCATCAATAGTTGAATGGGTGTGATGAGAAAGAGAGAAAAGAGGTTTTCTCGGATTAGAGAATCAAACGCGATCAAGCAAGTTCGCCGGTGCATCGTCTAGGCAAGTACATTCGCGACCGAGGTGCTACGACTCAAGGTGGATACGAGTAGAGGAGCGACACATGTGGCTCTTAGTTGTGATCAAATCGGAGGCGTTCATGGAGTCCAAACGATGGGAGACGCGTGCTATGGGACGCACGGGCTAGTCACCAACATGACACCGCAGAAGGGAAGGATGCGAGCGATCAACCCGTCGTGCGTGATCAATTTCATGCTGGTAATCGTATGTCCTACTTTGCATCGTACTCTCGAAATTGAGGCGTGATCTCGGGATTTGGGAACCGGACCGGGCCTTCAAATCTGCTGCGCGGGTCCGGGGTCGTGTCGATTCCCTTCATATCTCAACTGAGATCTTTCGTTGTTATCTAACGAGAGCAAGTTCGAGTAATGTCGAGGATTAACCGGAAGCTATCCGGCTGTATACAACAAAGCGAAGCTTCATCGACGTTGTCGAATCATGCGGGCTTGGGATGCATGTGTTTCCGAGGATTGGAGCAGCAAAATAAGCAATAACAAAGCGCGTCTACCTTCGTCGTGATCAATTTCATGTGGTATGACTATCTTTAATAGTTATTTTCGCTTCGCGCGTCTACATTCCGGAATCGTCGACATGGTCCTCAGGATCGGATATGACCGGATCCGTATTTTCGCTTTGCGGGGCTCGGTAACGATGCCGGTACCCAACAGGTGGCCTACTCTTTTCTTCCCTTCGACTTCCGTAGAATAAGCTATGTAATTCTTATCTCTTGAAGTAGGTTTTTTATGTAGGTTATTTAGAGTTTTTTTAACTATTAAGTAGGTTTTTTGAGTAGGGTTTCTTAGTATGTTTTTTAAGGATTTTAACTACTATTAGTTAGATTTTTTGAAGTTTTTCTTTTTAGTTTTACTAGAATTATTTCATATTTTGTAGGTTTTTTTTTGTTCTGTGATGTGTTCTTTTTCTTTTTTTGTTCTGTATTTTATGACCAACTTTTCATTGGTTAATTCTAACCTAGAGGGGGGTGAATAGGTAATCCTAGTGTACAATTTTCGACTATGGTATACCGATTCTAAATTCGAGCGGAAGCTAAAATGATATAATTGAAATTAAGAAAATACCGAACAATTTGAACACGCGATGTTTGATAACGGAGTTCGGTAGGTGGTTGCTTTGTAGCTTTAACTCACCGTCTACTTGCTCAATCGACCGATTCGATTGAATACAAGTACCTACGTCTCCGGGGATGCCTTGCGCCTTTTTCGGCTTTCGATTGAATTCCCGAATCACTCTTACAAGGTTTTGCCGAGATTGATTTACACGTTTTTCTATCAATCTCTAGCGGGCTTTACACTCTTGATGCTAGCCTATTACAATATCTAATACGAACTAAACGTGATCGGTCACGCAAGTTGGGAATCGTATTTGATGGAGGAATGGAAGGAAATAATCTCTAAGAATGTTTAGATGATTATAAGCTCAAAGGATTTTGCAAGTATTCTCTCTTTTGAAAGTGGAAATAAGATTGTCAAAGTTAGGAGAGAGAATGAGGTAAGGATTCTATTTATAGAACACATAGACCCTTCCCAGAATTTACATTTTCTGCATAGTCCGTTATAACGGACTGCATGTCCGTTATAACGGACCATAAGTCACACTACAACATATAAGCTTGATTGGGACAGGGAAAAACCGTCCCAATAAGACCCCAAACCGTCCCAATAAGCTATTTGGGACGGTTGGCCGTCCCAAACTCACCGTCCCAATAAAGGGCGTACGTAACTAGGACGGGACGTCCCAATAAGCTTATTGGGACGGTTTTTTTTGGGACGGGCCGTCCCAATAAGGAAGCATGATGCGACAATGTGCAGGAAAGTACTATGGCCGTCCCAATAAGCTTGTTGGGACGGCCAGAGTTTTGGGACGGCCGGTCCCAATAAAAAATATATTATTATTATTATTATTGTTATTATTATTATTATTATTATTTATTAATATATATGTATTTCGTATTTATTATTATATTTATTAATATTGCTGATTATTAAATAATTATATATATATATATATATATATATATATATATATATATATATATATATATATATATATATATATATATATATATATATATATATATATAATATTAATTAATAATATATATAATTATATAATAATATATTACTTATTAATTAACATATTAATTTAATTAATATGAAATAATCAAAATAAAAATATTAAGTACTAATAAGAAATACATAAAACATCACAAATCAAATATAAGAGCATACACAAACAAACACACACAAATAAAACATAACATAATCTACAATACACACAAATAAAACATAACAGTCTACAATACACATTACACACACACACTCTCTCTCTCTCACACACACACTCATATTACAATCTTCTCGAGCTCAAATACACACACTTTAAATCAAATACTCCTGCCAATACACACAGACGCAACACACACACACACAAAATCAAACACTCGAACTCAAATACACACACACACACACACACAATCCCTGCAATCCGAAAATCAATCAGAAAAACAGAAAATATTTGTATTCATTTTATTATTTTTTATTAATCGAATACCTTTGCGTCGGGTTGGAACTTGACGGAAGTGATGATGTGGAGAGAGTCGACCCAATCAAACACTCGAACTCACTTGTCCATACTCCATTTTCCTCGCTGGCCGCAGCGAGAATCTCGATTATTTAGAATTAAACTATAAAAATAAATTTATTCAAAAATAAAAAGAAAACAGATTTATAAAAACTAAAAAAATATCCTATTTAAAAGTAAAAAATAAATAAAAAGAAAACAGATTTTAAACAGATTTAAAAATAAAAAACAGAATTTAACTAAAAAAATAAAAAACAGAATTAAACTATAAAAATAAACTTATTCAAAAATAAAAAGAAAACAGATTTATAAAAACTAAAAAAATATCCTATTGAAAAGCAAAAAGTTAAAAGAATTGCATTATCAAAACAAATTTTAAAATCTAAGTAAAATTGAAAAAAAAAAGAAATTTGGACCTTGGCTTCGAATGCGAGAAGATCGGCTCCGAATTCTCGCTCTCTCTTCGCAGATTTGGATAATCGCCCGCTTCTCGCTCTCGCTTCTAGGGCCCGCCTCCTGCCCCTCCCAGACCCGCCTGCTGCGGATGCACTGGTACGCCCCTCCGAGACCAACACATAAATAATTCAAATAAAATATAATATTACATAAACTACACATAAATAATTAAAAAAAAACAGAATTAATACATAAATATTTCACATAAAATATTTCAAAATATTACTAAATTAAATATAAAATATTTCAAAATATTACTAAAATTTGAAAATAAATGATAAATATATAAATATAAAATCCTAGACCATAAATTTTTACTAAAATCTTATGACCCATTTAGCAAGAGATGAAGAAAAAATACCTTGTGATCAAATTCGGCCATTCTCAAAACAATAGCAATAATTAACGGCTCAGAAACTCATTTTTCTTTCATCTTACTTTGCATTAAAATCCCTCATTAAAACACTCGAAATTAACAGGAAATTAAAACTTTCCAACAAAAATCCTAAAGTTCATCTATTAATTAGAGAAAAATCAGAGAGAGAGAGAACAGGAAAAAATAATTAGTTCAAAAATAGTCCATTAATCAGTGCGAATCGATATGAAAGAACAAAGAAAAAAAAAGGAAAAAATAATCCAAAAATCAGAAAAATAACACGAAAACAGTAAAAAATAAAAAAAACAGTCCAAAAAATGAAAAAAAAGGAAAAAAGAAGTCCAAAAAATCCTGAGTTTCGGCAGATCTACGGTTTACGACCAAAAAACAGTAAAAAAGACCAAAAAAATCCCAAATAATATTGGGGTATTGGATCCACACAAAAGTAACTCGAAATCAGAAAATCACGAATAAAACAAAAAAAAAATCGATTCAAAATACTCAATAAGCACGAAAATAATCTCATATGGTCTTCTTCTTCGTTCGTTTGTGTGGGCGTGGGCTGCGACAGGAGAGAGAGGGAGAGAGAGATAGAGAGGAGAGGCGGCTGAAAATGAGAGAGGAGGGGGCTGCGCCATTAGGGCTGAGAGGGAGAGACGAGGGGGCTGAGAGGGGTGAGTGAATGAGAGAGAGAGACGACGACAGTGGAAGTGAGAGAGAGAAACGAGAGGGTATAGAGATAAAAGGGGGGAATGAAATTCAATTTTTGCGACGGCCCGTCGGAAAACACTTATTGCGACGGTCAGATGCTTTTGCGACGGCCCGTTGCTAAATTTTGGGACGGTTTTTCTCAGTTCCTACGGCCCGTCCCTAAATTTTGGGACGGTTTTTCTCATTTGCTACGGCCCGTCCCTATATTTTGGGACGGTATATCCAATTTGGTACGGCCCGTAGCTAAATTTTGGGACGGTTTTTCTCAGTTGCTACGACCCGTCCCTAAATTTTGGGACGGTTTTTCTCATTTGCTACGGCCCGTCCCTTAATTTTGGGACGGTATATCCAATTTGGTACGGCCCGTAGCTAATTAGCTAATATTTAGCTACGGCCCGTCCCAAATAAGCTCATATGTTGTCGTGTCAAAACTAGCCGTTACGGCTGATATATTCGAATTGTTACACAGTCCGTTATAACGGACGTCTGTGTTATGCAGTTCGTTGCAACGGACTAACATGTCCGTTGCAACGGACATCATACTGGGACTTCACTTCAGTTTGAATTTAATTCCCGTTATAACGGAGCATACTCCGTTACAACGGACATGGCGAGAAAGATGTAGTAGTGAAGTGAGTTCAATGTCCGTTGTAACGGACATATATGTCCGTTGTAACGGACATACTTCTGTGACATCCTTCAAGTTTGAAATTAATTAGCGTTGTAATGGACATTATTCCGTTACAACGCTTTTATGGCGTCCGTTATAACGGATTGGTTAATCCGTTATAACAGACTATACTGTGTATTTCATTCTCGAATAGGACAAGTATGTCCGTTATAACGGACACAGAGTTCCGTTGTAACGGACATCCTTATTTCAGCCTTTTTCATTAATTCATCAATTTGATGGATTTCGAATATATTTATTTGACTTTATTTTGAGCTTAGTCATACATAAACAAGTTTAGGGATACATATAATGTGTTTTGGTGATTAGATTGATATCCCAACTTGCGGAATCTTCGATGTTTTGATTCCGTGATTCTTCTACGTCTTGATCTTCTTCGCGATTCTTCGACGTCTTGATCCTTACTATTCTTGATTTATTTTTGCTTGTTTATCTTGATATTCTTATTACATTTTGTACCTATGTATCCTATACAATATTCTCGATAGATTTTGTTAGTAGTATCGATATTGTTTTTCAGATAATCAAACAACCGGAAATTTGAACCAACACTTTTCTATTAGGTTTTTATGAACTATTATTACGTAATTGAATTAAACGTTTGTCGTTCTTTTAGGTTTTTCTAATTCTTTTATTTGTTTTTTTTTATTTGAACTAAGTTTTTTGAATTATTATTATGTAGGTTTTTAATATCTATGTATTTTTTACTAAAAGAATTAATTTTTAAGAATAGGAAATTTTACAAACTCTTTCCCTGGTTATTTTAGGTTTTCTATTTTTTTTAAATACTTTTTTCCTGTTTTTTTAATTCTGTTTTAAATACTTTTGTAAACTGTTAATTTTTTACATTCGTTTTTTTAATATAATTGTTTGGGTTTTTTTAGTGCTTTTAAATTTTTTATGGTATTTTTTTTATTTTTTTCTCTTTTAATTCTGTTTTGAATTAATTTATTTTATTGTAATTTTTTAATTTTTAAAATTATGTTTGGTAGTTATTTTTAAATTATATTATTAGTAATGTTTTTATATAATTATTTACATGTATTATTTAGGTTACACGTTGGTTGGAGAATGACGGGAATTCGAGCAAGTTCAAGTGGTGTCGGAAAAATCGCACCTCTTCACGTTTGAATAAAGGTTAATAATATTTTCATCATCATCATAATCTTATTCCATTCTTTTAATTCCGCCGATGATGTATAAAAAACAGACAAATTTGACAATAATAACCGTTTAAATTGTTGAAGATAGCCGGCTCTTGAACAAGTCATACAGTTATTGCTCTAAAATTAATAAAAATAATAATTTACTGAGGCAAAAGATATCGTACTTAGATATTTTTATGCTTCAATGAAACCATTTATTACTTTGGATGCATTCGATTGCGTTATTTTTTAATAATTCAATTAATTAAATCTTGGCATTGTTGTAATTCTTATGTTTATACAGCTATTAAAAATTATGTAATATTATTTGTTGTTTTGTTGTGAAATATTCTTATTTGGTGTATTATGTTCTTATATTTATGTTGTAATTCTATCTTATGTATAAAGTTACAAGAATTCTTGCATTTCTAGAACTCCACGTCATCAGGGACCTTTGTGTAAAAAAAATATTTTTTAATTTATATTTTGGTCCTTTTAATTTATATTTTGGTCCTTTTTAGTTTAAAAAATTACATTTTGGTCCTTTTTATTTATATTTTGGTCCTTTTTTATTTACTTTTCGGTCCTTTTTTAGATTTTTGAATTTAGATTTTGGTCCTTTTTATTTACATTTTGGTCCTTTTATTTTTAATTTACATTTTGGTCCTTTTTATTTACATTTTGGTCCTTTTTTATTTACTTTTTGGTCCTTTTTTACATTTCAATTTACATTTTGGTTCTTTTATTTACATTTTGGTCCTTTTTAGTTTTCATTTATATTTTGATGCTTTTTATTTACATTTTGGTCCTTTTTATTTACTTTTCGATCTTTTTTTACATTTTGATCATTTTTTCTTATTTCACATTTTGGTCATTTTTTACATTTGGTATTTGTTTCCTATTTTACATACATATTAAAATTTGCGAATATGTCCTGATTATATTAATCAATTTTAGAAGCACATGAACAAATGATATTTATACAAATTATATTAGAAAATAATATCCGTGATAGACTAATTTTATGAACCTTATCCATCTATTGACATCATGATATTTGCAAATATGTCATGATTAGATTAATTTAGTTCAAACGCATGCGCTTTGATTCTATTTAAATAATTATATAAAAAACATCCCGCACAATTGCGCGAGGATAAAGCTAGTATCATTAAAAGTTATGTAATATAAATTGTTGTTTTGTTGTGAAGTTTCACATTTTTTGTATTGTGTTCGTGTATTTTATATAAATAAACTAATAATTTATTCATGTCATTGCGAAACTTATATATAATGTACACCTAGGAGATTACCCGCGCTCCGTGGCGGTTTTGTTTCATTTGTTTTACCGTACACATAATATATAGTTATGATTTTTCGGGATCAAATATAAGACTTTATGAAAATAAATATCATATTGATTAAGGAAGTTTGATGATGAGAAAATTATTATACTATTTTTGAATATGACACATTGCGAAATATTTATTTAGTACTTTAATGCAACACACATACAAAAAATAATAAATGTCACTATAAAATAATTAACCAACATGCGTGGACATAAACAAAAATCAAAACCATATGATATTTTAAATTCTCATATCTAAAATTAAGAATAATAACATTGTAAAAGTTTAAAAAAATTATTTGTGTCTGTTAAATTTTATGTGTCATGTTTATTATTGAAAAATATTATATAAGTTATAGAAATTATTTGTGTTTAGTAAATAAATATCTTTCATTATTTTTTTTTTTAAAGATTAACATGAAACTGTTTTAAGTAAAAATACAAATATAACATAATTGTTTAAATAATTATTATTATTATTAGGATGTGCAATTTTTTTCAATTATATTTTTAAAAATAATAATAATTAGGATTACAAGTCATTAAAGTAATTATATTTGTTTTTATATCTTTTTTTACAAAATTGTTTTCATAATTTTAAGTTAGCGAAAAATATTGAATATATAATAAGAACATACTTAGTAGTATGTGCAATTTTTTTTCAATTATAGTTTAAAAAATAATAATAATTAGGCTTACAGGTCATTAATGTAATTATATTTATTTTTACATCTTTTTTTACATAATTGTTTTCATAATTTTAAGTTAGAGAAAATATTAAATATATGATAATATGGATCTCAAAATAAAGATAAAATTCAAACGGATATATTTCTTAATTTTTTTAAATTATATTATGAAAATACTAACAATATGTGATGTATGTTTTATGATATTATATATTAATTTATTAATGTTAAATATTTAAACTCTTCACATTCTATTTGTATTCACAATTGATCTTGTAACATATTGTGAGAAAAATTCAAAATCAAATACAACTGGTACAACATGAACCTAACAAATAATATTTTGACACGTCATCAGTGTAAGGTGATGTGGCTTTTTAAAATTGCTTAAAATTATGTGTCAAATAAGGGACACATAAATATCTACAAATAAAACATAATCACACAAAATCAAAGGTCAATCCATGGTTCATATGTTGCCACATATCATAATATAATAGTTGAAATAATTGTGATGATGTGGCGTGAATTGTGATGATGTGGCATGAGGAAATTGCATAAAAATGAGTCTAAAATAAGGAGGTTGGTAAATTATTTTTAGAACTGAGTTCAATCGTGTTAAGATAAAAAATAAAATAAAAAAAGCATATTACAAAAAAATGTATATCATGATGAATGCAAAACTCCAGCGCAATCGCGTGGGGAAAAAGCTAGTTATTGTATAAATCCAAGGGGTGGAGTTGATTTTAAGTGGGGTGGTATATAGATATTATTATTGAACTATATATATAATTAGACTGTTGGACTCGTGCACTATTTAAGCGCGAAAAAACCATTGAAGGCTTGTTTGTGTTGTGTGTTGTGTGTTGTGTTTAGGGTGGTAGTAGTGGTTGTTTGCGTCTCTGTCAATCTCATCATGTTGTTGTTTGATGAATAATAATATTATGTGTCTTATTTCGGAAGAGCATTAAATGCTCTGATTATCTATCTATCTCATGTTGTTGTTGTTGAGTTTTTTTTTACAATTAATTTATCATTTTAACTGACTTGAAATTTATGTTATTTTTTCAATTGGTTTTGGGTCCTTGAGCATTAATACTGCTTTATTGCCTTGAGATTACAAAATGAATGCAAATCAAACTACCATGTACTTAAATAATTAGGTGGAAGTTTATAGATTGTTTGCTTCATAAAACCTTGAACATCTTTGTTATGTTCAAACTATATATTGATTGACACGTTAATTGTTACATGCATACAAATCGGATGGAAACATAACAACATTCTGCTCAATGATTAATTATTATTATTTTGAACATTAGAAGTTTAATTTTAAGACAAACAGACCTTAATATGATCACATCTTCTTTGAGCATGCATTTTTTTTTCCAGGTCCGAGTTTGACACCCATCATAAATTCTCTTTATTTTATCCAACGACTTATCCGGCTTGTGCATTTAGCAACCACCAAAAGTAGGAATATTGACTTGTTACTGACCTATATATACATGAATGGCCAGTGAATCTAACACAAGAGTTAATAATAAGATAGTAGTACTAGTGAAGAATGAGTTACTCAAAGAAGTCAATATTTATGTTGCTTCTCCTTTTGGGTGCATCAAATGAGTTTATCGTGAATGCTAGTAGTTTTGGTGGCCGTCACTGCCGGTTCGGATGTAGTCGTAGTCCCGGTTTTGGAGGTGGTGTTCGAGGTTTAGGTGGCGGTCATGGTGAAGGATTCGGTGGTGGTGCTGGTCTGGGTGGTGGACTTGGGAGAGGCTTTGGTGGTGGTGGTGGATTCGGCGGTGGTGGTGGTTTAGGAGGTCTTGGTGGTGGCCATGGTGGTGGATTTGGAGCTGGTGGCGGTATTGGTGGTATTGGAGGTGGTGGAGGTGGTGGCGGCGGCGGCGGCGGGGAAGGTGGTGGCATTGGAGGTGGCAGGGGTGGAGGTTTTGGAGCAGGAGCTGGTTTTGGTGGTGTTGGAGGAATTGGTGGTGGCGGCGGAGGTGGAGGTGGTGGTGGTGGTGCTGGTGGTGAAGGTGGGGGTTTTGGAGAAGGAGCGGGTTTTGGTGGTGTCGGAGGAGGAGTTGGTGGTGGTGGTGGTGGTGGGGGAGGCGGGGGTGGTGGTGGGGATGGGATTGGAGGTGGTCAAGGTGTAGGATTTGGAGCTGGTGGTGGTCTAGGAGGTGGAGGATTTGGTGGCGGTTTAGGTACTGGTCATGGATTCGGTGGCGGATTGGGCGGAAATCATGGACTTGGAGGAGGCGGACTTGGAGGTGGATTTGGGGTTGGAGTTGGAATTGGAGTTGGCATTGGTGTTGGAGGTGGTAACGGCGGCGGCTACGGTGGAGGAGGAGATGATGGAGATAGACACTGACATTTTTTTCATTTTAGTTTGATGTTATGAATTTAAAATGTATTTTTTTTTAAATAATTATCAACAAATTCATTTTGAAATTTTTAATATGTGCTTAAAAATAAATAAAAAATAACACAACTAATATTTTCGAAGTTTGTGGATACACAATTTTTGAGGAAAAATATACTTGCATTTTTCTAATTTTTCTACTTCGAATGATTTGTTGACCGTTAATGGTAAACCAAAAAAATGAGACAAACACCCGTATTAAACAAATAGTTGTTAAACCAGATTTATTTACTTATTTAATATATATTTATTTAACACATACAAATCACATACTCATGTGTTAAACCAGATCTATTTACTCATTTATCACCTAAACAATACATTCAACAAATAACACATCATCGGAAGAATGATGATTTTCTCAAATAATTAAGAACATATAAGGCAAATCGAGATATCTGAGATCAAATCATTAACATCATAATACTCATAGCATTATCATCATTGTTACTATCATTATCATCATAATACTCATAGCATTATCATCATCATTACTATCATATCATCATCATCATCATCATCACCATCATCGTCACACTTGCAAACAATACGTCGTCTTTGGAGTTGTGCTTTCTTTGCTATCCCTGAAAATAAATCTGAACAAGAACAAATGATCAAAATGCCAACATGGACAAAATTCAAAAAAAAATGTAATCTTTCTTCTTTGCAATACCATGTTTAAAATGAACAATATAGCGATCATTGATATGTCTTTGGGTTTTTTGTCAATTGTTATTTTTTTGCTTGAAATACATATCAAATAAAAGTTCTTTGCAATGACTTGACATTATTTTTGAAAATATGTTGTTGTTTAACATTGCCTATGAATTAACAATTCGACAAAAAAATTTATGCAACGATGAAAGCTAAACAAGAAGAACAGTCAAAATCAATCAAAATGATTCATGACTATAATATCTTTTCACAATGATTCATGACTTTTATATCTTTTTCAACAAAGTGAATTTCAAAAAGATAATACGAATATAAGTAATGGCAAAGCCATCAACAAATGAAAACAAGATATGAAATCAATTACAAACGCAATTACGAATACAGAACACAAAATACATTGGAAGCAAAACCTAAAAAAAATAGGAAATAATATTCCAAACCCAAAAGACACAAAGCTAAACATTATAGACAAAAATACAATTAGACAGAAGAAAAAATACAATTAGACAGAACTATGCATTGCAATTACAAGAACAAAAATACAATTAGACAGAAGAGTGTAAACACAAAACACGCAGACAAAATAGAAACTAGAAAAAAAACACAACGAGATGAAATACAAACATGAAATACAAAGTCCAAATATGAATGTATATATATAGAATCGCGGTCTGGTATTTAGAATCGCAATTTCGCAATGAACTAATGCGGCCAATATTGTTTTTGTGGTATTGCGGAAATTGCGGGCGAGATATCGGTTAAATTGCGGATATATCGGACTATTGCGGATCCATTTACAACCAAATCCGTTAAACAAAAAATATTAATATTCAAATTCATTAAACTTTATAATACCCAAACCCATTAAATCCACTAAAACCATATAAACCATTAAACTTTAATATTCAAATCCAGTAAGTCTCTTCTCTTTCATCAGAGTCAGAGAAGGAAGCCGACCAGACTCAAAGAAGAAACACTCGCGACTCAAGAAGGGAGCCTTATGCCTCCCTCTGTCGGGTTTGTGGCTGAAACCGGTGAACCCTCGTCGCCAGGTGGAAGGGAAGGAGCCAAGGAATTTTCTCCGAGTTGCTATTTCTTCAATTTTGCCCTATTTCCCCTAATTACGAGTTGAATTAGGTATTGATTTTTTTTGCTTTTTTTGGAAAAATTGTTTAACAAATGATTGTGTAATGTATGTATAACCTCTAAATTGTTTCGATTTCGTCTATAAAAGTATCAATTTCATAATTTTGAATTAGATATTGAATTAGATATTTGGATTTTGAATTTTTGTAGGATGTCCAATTTGGATTGTGAACAGTAATTTCATGGTTTTGAGAAGTAAGTAAAATATTAATTTGAAATGATTTGAAAATGAAAACAAATCTCACCAAAAGAAATTCATTTGGCCAATGCCACTAAGAATGGCGAAATTAATTTCAAAATGATTTGAAGTTCATTCATCCCTAATTAGCCACTTGCCGAGAATAAGTGCAAAATAATTTGAAGTTGATTTAGCCACTGCCATTGCCACTGCCACTAATTAGTGTTCAATATTTTCTTTTGGAGAAGTAAGTTAAATATATTTTTTATTATTTTAGAATTAAAATTAAGATTGAAATATTTAATTTGATGATATAATTTTGACAATTTCTTTTGTGAAATATATATATAATATCATACTTATTAAATAAATTAATATTATAATGGTCGTCCGCAATAAGTTTATTGCGCCGCAATTGCCCCCGCAAACGCAATCCGCTACAAAAAAAATGTCCGGCCGCAACGGACCGCAATATCGCAATTTAAAACATTGATATATATATAGGGGAGCTAAGGAGAATTTTTTAAAAAATTCAAAAAAAGATCCATGCACTGTTATGAATATTAATATGTGTGAATATATATACACATGTATATAGGTTTTGGGTATTATTATTAATATGTTTAAATGTAATTAATGTATTTAGGATTTTCATTCCTTATAAATAGAGGCCATGTTATATATTATGGATGGATTAATTTTGAATAGAAAATTTCTCTCTCCTCTCTTTTCTTGTTATTTGTATTTATTTATAACAAGTTATCAGCACAAATTGCTCTATTGTCTGAAAATCAAATCGAAGACACAAAAATTTAAAGGTACATGTTAAAATATTTATCGATTTTGTATATTATTTTTAATCACGAAATTCTTGTGATTCTTTAAAATATTTATATGCATTTTTTTTTATTTGGATTGTTCTTTGAATTATAATTCGTATGTAATGAAAAATTATGGAATGCCGGAAAGATAATAGTATTGGTGAGGTTACTTTTGTCAACACTAGACTCCATTGTAGAGAATTCATGATAGAATGCCATAAGCACATTTACATGAACTTAATTTTTGACTCTCATGTGATAGATAGATATTACCATGTACGAGAATTCGTGGTACTAAATTACTGGTACATGACTCCAAATTTTGAATTATCAAATTGGATATAGACTATAATAGTTTATAGTTTTAAAATTTCAGGGTGAATGTTCTATTATTTTAAAACTATTTCTTCTACATAAATGCATTGATATATGCATAATGATAAAGTAACTGATAAAAAGGAAATAAATGTGAGAATATTTGATGGTACTTCAGGAGCAAGAAATGAGATTATTTTGGAATTACTATCATAAATGAAAGCAATTAGGAACTCATGCCGTTTTACTTGAGCCAAATCATGACATGAAAACATTGATAAAATCTCAATACAAAAAAAAAAATCTCTGATGTGCCCTCTCTTTATTCATATTATTTACATTGAATATTATTATTTTTGACATAACACTGTTATATAACTAGAAGCTTTATAACTAGAAGATATTATTGTTTTTGCACTACTGCAACCAGAAGTAATACATAAGCTCTTTTAATACGTGTATAACCAGAAGTTTGCACTATTATAATATTTGTATATGGAAGTTACTATTTAAGCAGAAGTTATATAAATTTATACTAATTAAATTGTGAATGTATCGGTATATAATCAGATGTTACATAAAATTGTTATTTAATTTTAGAACTTGGACTATAACCATAAGTTATAAATTAGATGTCTCTATATGTTTGCTTCTATAACCAGAAGTTATATCGAATTTAACTCATTTTGGTATCATCAATTTAATGATATTCTTTAGAATTTCATATTATTTATTTACTGGCAATTTGAACATAAACACTACAAAACAGTGTAATAAACTCTCCTTATTGTTCAGAGGCATTAAAATATATGTTGATAGCCATAATTAATATATATAGACTGATATTTAATTTATTCTTTCATAAAATCATGATTTAATAATAATCAGACCTTTTTATTTGGAGGGATATTTTGTAACAGTTTTTTTCATTTATTATTGCAATGTCCATTTAGTCATTGTTTTGTTGGTAATTAAAAGTGTACCATGCAATTAAAGGTACCATAAGTACACAATTTGAATCACCGAACATCCACCAAAGTGGTACATGACTTGCATTTAGTGGTAAGAGAAAAAAAAAAAAGGTACCAAAAGTACACTATATTGAATTAGAGAATTATTATGAATAATTGTATTTCATGATATTAATGATGAAAATGTATAACCTCTAGCAATTTATGTACAATATTGAATCATTATGATCATCATAAACAATAGTACAACTTGTTCGCCAAGTTTTAAATGTGATATTCATCTTAATATTATAGGACCTCAGAAAAAATAAAGTCGTTATAATAGAAAACTACATAAAAGAGAAATGCAATTGTTGCTAACATGTTTATCAACAAGTAATAACTTACGGAAAATTTCTCCACGGCTATATCATTCTTCAAATTGTCATGGTTGAATATTCATAATGCATATTAATGCATATTAATATTTATCATGCCAGGAGCATAATATTCATGCAAGAAATTTAATAATTTTATTTTGACCAGAAGTTTATTAAGATTAAGTTTATAACATTAAATTTTATGATTTTTTTTATACACGAGGCGTTGTATATTAACGCACCTGAAGTTGCTCGCTTAAATTATGCACCTGAAGTTGTAAACATATTTATCTTTATTTTGTGTATATTTAATTTTACGCACATTTATTTACTTACGTTTATTTATTATGGCACATTTTTTTATTCATCTATGCATTATGTAGTTGCAATCCATTATATTAATGCACATAGTTTGAGAATTGATCTTATTGAAGCCTAAAGTTTCGATATAAATGCGAGAGGTTTAAATTGAAGATTGCCGCATTAAATTACTGATGCTTTTGAAAGCACCTGGAGTTGCGAAAATATAAAATATATAACTTGATCTAAACGAATATATTTGATCTAAAAGAACATAATATATATTATTTACAATAGCATATGTTTATGATTAATGACTCTAGAAGAGTCGGCATGCGATTTCTCTAGAAGAGACATTATCGATATTGCTCCTAAAGAGTCGTTATGTAAATAGAAACATGTTTGTTTATTTTTAGGGGAATTCTTCAAAAACACCCCAACTTTTCTGAAAATTCTGAAAAATCCCCTCTACTTTTAGAAAATCCTCTATCTTTTTTAGATTCCCTCAAAAATCCCCTATATTTTTTGCTTCTTCAAAAACCCCCTAACTTTTTTAGATTCTCTCAAAACCCCCCTATATTTTTATTATGTTTTTTAAAATATAACCATTATACCCTTTAGTTTTATTTTTTAAATTTCTTTAATTTAATAAATAATGAATATATACAAAACTATAATAAAAATAAATTAAAAATAAATAATACATGATATTATAATATTATAATAAATAATATATAGTATTAAAATATTATAATAAATAATATATTGATATTAAAATATCATTTTCAACAATTATTATAATATTTTAATATCAATATATTATTTATTATAATAATTTAATATATATGTATTATTTATTATAATATTTTAATATCATGCATTATTTATTTTTTATAATTCTATTGATACTAAAATATCAATAAAAATGTTATAATAATATAATATCATGCATTATTTATTTTTTATAATTTTATTGATATTAAAATATCAATAAAAATATTATAATAATTTAATATCATATATTATTTATTGATATTAAAATATTATAATAAATAATACATATACATTAAATTATTATGATAAATAATATATTGATATTAAAATATTATAATAATTGTTGAAAATGATATTTTAATATCAATATATTATTTATTATAATATTTTAATACTATATATTATTTATTATAATATTATAATATCATGTATTATTTATTTTTAATTTTTTTTATAATAGTTTAATATGTATTCATTATTTATTAAATTATAGAAATTTAAAAAATAAAACTAAAGGGTATAATGGTTATTTTTTAAAAAACATAATAAAAAGATAGGGGGTTTTTGAGAGAATCTAAAAAAGTTAGGGGGTTTTGAAGAAGCAAAAAATATAGGGGGTTTTTGAGGGAATCTAAAAAAGATAGGGGGTTCTCTAAAAGTAGAGGGGGTTTTTCAGAATTTTCAGAAAAGTTGGGGGGGTTTTGAAGAATTTCCCTTATTTTTATGACATGCACTTTGTAAAATTGAAATCATGTTATTATGAACTAGAAGTTCAATATATAAAATAAAAGGCAATTTTATAATTTGAATTAATTGCTTATACATAGAATATGCATGTCACGATCATGACTCGATTAAGACCAACTATTTATGTATTCCCCAATCTTTATTATAACTTGTGAGTGACCGGAGCAGAAAAAGCATTCACTGAATTTTGTAATCTGTAGCAGATGTGTGATAACACATGGACGAGTTAAAAGAAGTGTTTGGTGTATATATGGTTGATTTATTCTTGAAATTGTATATCTTGAATATTTATTTAGTTGAACCAGAAGTTCCGAACAAGAAGTTAAAATATGTACATGTAAACTAGAAGTTCACATTCAAGAAAGCAACAAAGTTGAATATGTTTGTTCAAAATATGAAATTCCCGAAGAAAAATATTACATACACAACTAAGATGGTGTTAGTAAATAACCAAACACGAGTGAAATTTTTCAAAATATAAGATATCATGTTAGTCTCGAAGAACTTCATTAGATAGTAATAAAAATATCAGCAACTCGTGCCTAAATCAAGGGGAAGAGATTGAAAACTGGAAAAATGACAAATTATACGCATCATCATATCAGATCCTCGAACAAGTAAATATGAACTAGGAGTTCATAAATTAATTATTTGCACGGAATTGCAAATCGGTGATTTGATGCATTTATCAATACAAGAATGATTAATAGATAAAAAAATTCAGTCTAAATGCTCATATTTGTAGTATAATATCCTTGGATTATTTTAAATTTGATATAAGCCTGAAGCGTGGTCGACCACTCGGTTCCAATATTAAAATCCAAAGGAATAAGAAAGAGCATGATAAAAGGTTGGCAATAAAGAAGTTGATAATACTTCTAATAATAGATATCCTTTTTAATGGGATAATGAAAGATTAATTAGGAGATTTGACATAAATATAATCTTTGAAAAAGATTCAGGTACCTGACAACTTTGAAATTGTTGAAAATAATGAGATTTCGAAATAATGTCTCTACTAGAAGAAAATGGAACCGAAATGAAACTATAGTTACTAAAGAGTTGGCATGGGTTGGCTTTCAATTGATATTAATAAAACGAGGATCCGAAATTATGGCCATAAAATAATTGATGGATCCGAAGTTCGAAAAACACCATGGTGATGTAAATTATATTTACTTATTTTTTTTTTTTTTTTTCAAATTTGTTTTAAGGTCTCGGAAGGACTAAAATTGTGTCTTGTATTCATTATAACAGATTATTCATATGACTCATTTAATTACAATGTTCATGAAAATCCCCGTAGGATTCAATATGCCTGACGCATACAATTCAAACTCTCGAGAGATATATTGTATTATGGTGTTTTGTCCTAATCTTCTTGTTTGCTATGGTGTTTTGTCCTAATGGATTTTTCCTAGCATGATTTTTATTGAGATGGCTATTATTGTCCATAATGTAAATTTTTTAGATATTCAAGGGGGAGTGTTATGAATATTAATATGTGTGAATATCCATACACATGTATATAGGTTTTTGGTATTCTTATTAATATGTTTAAATGTAATTAATTTATTTCGGATTTTCATTCCTTATAAATAGAGGTCATGTTATGTATTATGGATGGATTCATTTTGAATAGAAAATTTCTCTCTCCTCTATTTTCTTGTTATTTGTATTTATTTATAACATGCACAAATATATCGATGAAATTGACAAAATATATGTTTCAAATAAGCAAAATATATCGATGAATTCAACGTGCTCACACAGCGAAATGATATTAATATAAAAGCGGAAGGGTCTTTTTATAATTTTTCTTAAAAACGGAGGGGCCTTTTTACAAAATTTCAAGCTTTGTAATTAAACCCTGATGCAACCAAACCATTTCTACGCCTCTCTCTCTCTCTCTCTCTAGCTCTATATCTAGCTCTAGCTCGCGGGTGAGGAAAGCAAAGAGGCGACTTACGAGGTTGAGTCGCAAGAAATAAATGCGGTACTCGTTGTACAGCCTTGTCTGCTAGTTGCCTCTTCTTGAACGAGAAGTTTCTGGTGAAGGCGAAGTTCTTCCGTGGTGAGGCTCACGCATAAATCGAACAAGGCTTCATGGCGGTAAGAACCTGGAGACTTCATGGTGATCAAACCTGCTTCTAGCATGGATTTCGATTGGATATTGCACACAAAGACTGAATTAGGATCAATTATTTAAAATTAGGGCTTACTTGGGATGGATTAGGCTCATTTATGACGAATTAGGATTCACGGGGGCTGAATTGGGTCATTTACGCTGAATTTGAGGCATTTATGCTATATTTAGGTCAATTGAGTGAAGGTAATGATCTTGATTAAAAGTTATGCACGTTTGATTTTTAGATTTACTAATGAATGAGTTATTCCCACTTGAAATTCGAAATTCGAAATCTGAGAACAATCAAACAAATTGAAATTCGAAATCCCACTTGAATCTCATGATTTCTTTAGATTTGCATTCTTTAGAAAACTTAGAAGTGAATCGTTCAATACACTTTCGAACCAGTTCGGAATTTAGAAAATAAAGAAGTGGACCTGAGGAGGTACGTTTCGAGTTTCGTCGAGATCAGCTTTGTTATCGACCAAGGGCACAACTATAAGTGCGTTCCCATGTTTTTGTAATTCCTTCAACAACATATAAATAATAATTAATTAATTATATTAACCACAATTAATTTTGTATATGTTATTGATGAAGTAATTAATTATACCTTTGACCCGAAATATCGAGCTTTGTTGAATGATTGAGAATTTGTTAGTTCCACCTCTCATACAATCTAAAACTGACAATGCAGCATATTTTTCCAGGGAAAAAAGGAATTAGTATATAAATAAGTATAAAAAAAGTACATGGAAAGTACCCAAAAAATTGAAATGAACCTTTCTTGGTGAGGAGTATTCCAAATTTCCTATATAACAGTGGCGGTGTCTTGCAAAGCTTGGGTTTGTGAGAGAAAAAGACGCGCCAACAATAACCTGAAATTAAATGAGAGCGAACCTTTTTTCCTTAGTAATTTAATGAATAATCTATAAGATAGACGATTATATGAAATTGAATGTTTAACCTCGGTTGTGGGGCCCAACTGGCGAGACACATATCGAAGAGCGATGCAGCCTTTGCTCAAACCCAAATCTTTTCAATTTGGAGCGCCGACACCTCGTACTAATCAAAGGAAAAAAAAATTACATGTTCGTTGTCAGAAATAGGAACTTACGGTGACAGTATATCAATATCTTTGTCCGACTGAACAAATAACGATACAGAAACCTCCAAGTACAGCAACCTATGAAAAACTTTGAACGTCTTCCCTCTTAAATTCTGATTTATTCTCAGAATATATGTTCTTTTTTGTTCGTATCCGTTCATAATTTTTCTTTCGTCACAGAATTACGAATCAAGAGGAAAGAAATCGAGATCAACATAAGTCGAAGCATAACCAAGCCGAGCCAATGAAAAAAAATCTAATCCATACCGGCACCATACCAAAATGATCGAACAGATTAAAAGTTGAAAACAAAATGACAGAAGCAACATAATTCCGAAAGTCGGAATCGGAATCGGAGTCGTCCGATGTCCGTAGAGTAATAGTCAGCCGAGTCGATCGGAATCGCCCGAGTCGGATCGGAGAGTCGGATTTTGTTAAAAACATATTTTTTTAACATAAAAAATAGAAAAACACAAATAACACTTAATTATATATATTTATACTTATTAACTAAAAATGAAAGAAAAAATACATCATAAAATATATTAGTGCCAAAAATGAACTATATATTTCTGAATTGTATTGTGCTGTTTTTGAACTTTCATTTTCTTCCATTCTTTATACTATGAACTATATTAAAAACTAAAATATCATATTTACTCTTTCAAAATTCAAAATATAATATTTACCATCTTAAAAATTAGCATCATAATAATTATTTATAAAATTAAGTCTAAACTCTAATATAAATTCTACTTTAATATTTATTATAAAAAATTGATATAAAATAGTAAAAAGTTTCTTCCATTGAATACATAAATAAATTAATATATATTATAACAAATTGATATAAAATAGTAAAAAATTTCTTCCTTTGAATACATAAATAAATTTTATTATTTGTTTTCAATTATGCTGCGAGAAACAATTGCTGTAAACTTTGTCATTCACAGAGGCATTATTGTTAGGGAAATTTTACTGTTTAGACCAAATAAGTTTCGTATTACCAAAAATAGACCAACTAGTTTCAAAATTTGGGAAATAACACTCCCGACCTTTGAAAAGTCGAGAGATTGCTAAACTGCTCGACTTTTCAAAAGCGAGCGCTTTTATTCCTTAATCACCTGATCACATGGCAGGATTAATTATTTCCCCAAACTGCTCGACCTTTGAAAAGTCGAGCAATTTTGCAATGATTTGGTCCCCCACTCTCTCTCTCTCTCTCTCTCTCTCTCTCTCTCAAGTCCTCGACCTTTCAAAGGTCGAGCACTTTGTGCTATTTATACCCCCGTTTGGTCCCCACTCACTTAAAATGTACCCGCCGAATTATCCATTATTTAGTTATTACGTTCAATTATGTTGATAATTAAGAAATATAATTAAATATTCAGTAAAATTTATTCAAATTTATGAATTCGAACAATTATTAATTGCGTATTAAATTAACAACTAATATATATTGGTTATTATTTTAATTAAATATACTAATTTAGAACATAGATCATGTTATGATAAAATTTGGTATTTGTTTTCGAATTTTACCATAACATTATCTATGTTCTAAATTGGTATATTTAATAAAAATAATAACTAGTACATGTTGGTTGTTAACTTAATACATATTTAATAATGATTCGAATACTTAAATTTGAATAAATTTTACTGAATATTTAATTATATTTCTTAATTATCAACATAATTGAACGTAATAACTAAATAATGGATAATTCGGCGGGTACATTTTGGAGGAAATTAATTTTTTTATTTTAATATCTGACACACACACGTGCCACTGTTGAAAAAATATATAAAAAAATTAAACCCCTCCAAAGTGTACACGCCGAATTCTCCATTATTTAGTTATTACGTTCAATTATGTTGATAATTAAGATATATAATTAAATATTCAGTAAAATTTATTCAAATTTATGAATTCGAACAATTATTAATTACGTATTAACTTAACAGCTAACTTGTACTGGTTATCATTTTAATTAAATATATTAATTATAACACAGAAATGTTATGATAAAATTTGGATAATTTCGATTCGTATATTTAATTAAAATGATAACCAGTACATGTTAGCTGTTAACTTAATATATAAATAATAATTGTTTGAATTCATAAATTTGAATAAATTTGACTGAATATTTAATTATATATCTTAATTATCAATATAATTGAACGTAATAACTAAATAATGAAAAATTCGGCGTGTACACTTTGGAGGGGTTTAATTTTTTTATATATTTTTTCAACAGTGCTGTGGGTCAGATATTAAAAATAAAAAAAATTAATTTCCTCCAAAATGTACCCGCCGAATTATCCATTATTTAGTTATTACGTTCAATTATGTTGATAATTAAGAAATATAATTAAATATTCAGTAAAATTTATTCAAATTTATGAATTCGAACAATTATTAATTACGTATTAAGTTAACAACTAACATATATTGGTTATTATTTTAATTAAATATACTAATTTAGAACATAGATCATGTTATGATAAAATTTGGTATTTGTTTCCGAATTTTACCATAACATTATCTATGTTCTAAATTGGTATATTTAATAAAAATAATAACTAGTACATGTTGGTTGTTAACTTAATACATATTTAATAATGATTCGAATACTTAAATTTGAATAAATTTTACTGAATATTTAATTATATTTCTTAATTATCAACATAATTGAACGTAATAACTAAATAATGGATAATTCGGCGGGTACATTTTGGAGGAAATTAATTTTTTTTATTTTAATATCTGACACACACGTGGCACTGTTGAAAAAATATATAAAAAAATTAAACCCCTCCAAAGTGTACACGCCGAATTCTCCATTATTTAGTTATTACTTTCAATTATGTTGATAATTAAGATATATAATTAAATATTCAGTAAAATTTATTCAAATTTATGAATTCGAACAATTATTAATTACGTATTAAGTTAATAGCTAACTTGTACTGGTTATCATTTTAATTAAATATATTAATTATAACATAGAAATGTTATGATAAAATTTGGATAATTTCGATTCGTATATTTAATTAAAATGATAACCAGTACATGTTAGCTGTTAACTTAATATATAAATAATAATTGTTTGAATTCATAAATTTGAATAAATTTGACTGAATATTTAATTATATATCTTAATTATCAATATAATTGAACGTAATAACTAAATAATGGAAAATTCGGCGTGTACACTTTGGAGGGGTTTAATTTTTTTATATATTTTTTCAACAGTGCTGTGGGTCAGATATTAAAAATAAAAAAAAATTAATTTCCTCCAAAATGTACCCGCCGAATTATCCATTATTTAGTTATTACGTTCAATTATGTTGATAATTAAGAAATATAATTAAATATTCAGTAAAATTTATTCAAATTTATGAATTCGAACAATTATTAATTACGTATTAAGTTAACAACTAACATATATTGGTTATTATTTTAATTAAATATACTAATTTAGAACATAAATCATGTTATGATAAAATTTGGTATTTGTTTCCGAATTTTACCATAACATTATCTATGTTCTAAATTGGTATATTTAATAAAAATAATAACTAGTACATGTTGGTTGTTAACTTAATACATATTTAATAATGATTCGAATACTTAAATTTGAATAAATTTTACTGAATATTTAATTATATTTCTTAATTATCAACATAATTGAACGTAATAACTAAATAATGGATAATTCGGCGGGTACATTTTGGAGGAAATTAATTTTTTTATTTTAATATCTGACACACACTTGGCACTGTTGAAAAAATATATAAAAAATTAAACCCCTCCAAAGTGTACACGCCGAATTCTCCATTATTTAGTTATTACTTTCAATTATGTTGATAATTAAGATATATAATTAAATATTCAGTAAAATTTATTCAAATTTATGAATTCGAACAATTATTAATTACGTATTAAGTTAATAGCTAACTTGTACTGGTTATCATTTTAATTAAATATATTAATTATAACATAGAAATGTTATGATAAAATTTGGATAATTTCGATTCGTATATTTAATTAAAATGATAACCAGTACATGTTAGCTGTTAACTTAATATATAATTAATAATTGTTTGAATTCATAAATTTGAATAAATTTGACTGAATATTTAATTATATATCTTAATTATCAATATAATTGAACGTAATAACTAAATAATGGAAAATTCGGCGTGTACACTTTGGAGGGGTTTAATTTTTTTATATATTTTTTCAACAGTGCCACGTGTGTCAGATATTAAAAATAAAAAAATTAATTTCCTCCAAAATGTACCCGCCGAATTATCCATTATTTAGTTATTACGTTCAATTATGTTGATAATTAAGAAATATAATTAAATATTCAGTAAAATTTATTCAAATTTAAGTATTCGAATAATTATTAAATATGTATTAAGTTAACAACCAACATGTACTAGTTATTATTTTTATTAAATATACCAATTTAGAACAAAGATAATGTTATGGTAAAATTCGGAAACAAATACCAAATTTTATCATAACATGATCTATGTTCTAAATTAGTATATTTAATTAAAATAATAACCAATATATGTTAGTTGTTAATTTAATACGTAATTAATAATTGTTCGAATTCATAAATTTGAATAAATTTTACTGAATATTTAATTATATTTCTTAATTATCAACATAATTGAACGTAATAACTAAATAATGGATAATTCGGCGGGTACATTTTGAGTGAGTGGGGACCAAACGGGGGGTTTAAATAGAACAAAAGTGCTCGACCTTTGAAAGGTCGAGGGCTTTAGAGAGAGAGAGAGAGAGAGAGAGAGAGAGAGAGAGACCAAATCATTGCAAAATTGCTCGACTTTTCAAAGGTCGAGCAGTTTGGGAAAATAATTAATTCTGCCATGTGATCAGGTGATTAAGGAATAAAAGCGCTCGACTTTTGAAAAGTCGAGCAGTTTAGCAATCTCTCGACTTTTCAAAGGTCGAGAGTGTTATTTCCCAAAATTTGAAACTAGTTGATCTATTTTTTATAATACGAAACTTATTTGGTCTAAACTGTAAAATTTCCCTTATTGTTATTAATAGTTTCATATTTGTTTATAGCATAAACTTCATATATATATATTAGTCTATTAGTCTATACCATATAAAGCCCTAAACTCTCAAATATCTAGTGTGAAAAAGCAGAGCATTAAAAACTCTACATGTACCCTATTAAACCTCTAAAAGTACCCCTATAAGACCTAAAAGACCTAAGTAATAAGTGTTCCATAGAGCCTAGAGTCTATTGTCTTCTGCATTAGTCTCATTTGCTTCTTACAAACTTGCGAAATATACAAAAAAAAGTGGAAGAATCGGTAAAATTCGACCGGAATCGGACGGAATCGGGTCGACCACCGCCGACTCCGGCTCGAGTCGGCTGACTCCAAGACTGAGTCGCCGATTCTGCGAAAAATGAGAAGCAAGTAACCATAAAAAAAACAGCCAAACCCCAAAGCAAGAACGTAATACAACATTGCCACTTCAAATCTTTACACGATAAGGCCAGAATCGGCCACCAAAATCGGCCACCAAAATCGGCCACCAAAGAACACAAAGCACGAAGAGGCCATAATCGGCCACCAAAAATACATATATGTAAGTGCATGAGAATAAGAACAAAATCGGCCACCAGAAAATATCAAGAAGGTAAGAAAAGTACTAATGGAAGCAACAAAGAGGTGCAAACAAACCGAAAAGAAGATGGTAAGCTCTTTGGCGCAAGATTGGCCTAATAAATCGCCAGTCCGTCGCTTAGGGTTAGGGTGTTAGGATCGTTGCCGCAAACAAACCCACAAAAACACACACGAACACAAAGATTTTTACGTGAAAACCCCGAAGGGAAAAAATCACGGCCACCGACGCTCAAACTATTTTACTATACTGGAGAAAGAGAGAATACAATTATTGGTATTTGTTGGACTGAATAAAAACTTTAGTCTAGCCCCCCTCTATTTATAGCTAAGCCCCAACCCAAAACAAGAAAATAATACAAAGAAATAATCATTGTCTTAATTATCATTCAAGCATCTCCATTTATCAATTTCCTAATTATTTTGGGTTGCCATAAAAAAAATATCCATACCATAACATAGGGCTTATGTCGCGGCGCCAACAAAGAGAATGAGAAAGCAGCGCGGGAGAGTGATATAGAGCACGGCGAGCAAGCAATCGAACGACCACAAAGAATAGCGAATAACTCATATCGAACGGCATAGAGAGCATGAGCGTCGAAGGCTATCATGAGAGCGATGAGGAGCGAGAGAGGGGAGGGGGTTTCCGCCGCTAGGGCTTCGCGGTTTTTTTAAGAGAGAGAGAGAGAGAGAGAGAGAGAGAGAGAGAGAGAGAGAGAGAGAGAGAGAGAGAGAGAGAGAGAGAGAATCCCAGATTGAATGGCTCTGATTGCTCGGTAAATAATGAAATCGAACGGCTAAAAGAGGTGAATCGTGGAAGACTGTAACAAATGCCCATTGTTGAACTTTAGTACTTAGAATAGATTTGATTTTTGTTTTGTTTTGTTTTGATTAAATTTGGGTTCTTAATTGAGAAATTCAAAGGATTTCAGTACTTTTTTCCCCAGTTTGTTACTTCAATTACCAATTCAAAGGATTTCAGTACTGCATTTCAGCTCAAATTTGTGTTTCACGATTACCAAGGATTTCCATACTGCATTTCAGCATACACGGTTTGTTTCACGATATTTTTACCAATTTGTTCTTATCAATTTATTGTTGTAATGTGAGTATTCTTCTGATATGTTTGCAATTTCAGCGATATTTATGTTTCACGATATTTTTCAGCATACACTGTTTGCATTTTTGCGGAGATTGTTGGGAATTCACCCGTCCCCGGGCCCGCACAGCGGATATGAAGGCCCGGTCCGGTTCCCAAAATCCGAGATCACGCCATGACTTCGAGGGTACGATGCAATAGAAGGATAGACGATTACCAGCGTGAAATTGATCACGCACGACGGGTTGATCGCTCACATCCTTTCCTTCTCCGGTGTCACATTGGTGACTAGCCCATGCGTCCCATACCATACGTCTCCCACCGTCTTGACACGCCTCCGATTGTCTTTCGTGCGTCCCACGTCCACACTCTTCCACATCCCACAGTTTTGCTCCTTCGGTTTGATCACAATCGGAGAGCCACAAGTGTCGCTCCTCTACTTGTATCCACCGTGAGTCGGAGTTCGTCGGTCGAGGATGCAACTGCCTAGACGATGCACTGGCGAACTTGTTTGATTAGATCGATTCTCTACACCAAGAAAAACTCCTATTTCTCGGTCATTCTCTCTTCACACTCTTTCACTCTCTTGAAAGATGTCTCTTTATATTTCTGGATTATTCTGAATAATACCATAGATTCATCTGAATGATCTGATCTGGAGAGAGAGAGAGAGAGAGAGAGAGAGAGAGAGAGAGAGAGAGAAACATCCTATTTATATCATATAGGATAAGGATGGGCCAAAAGGCATGTATATCCAATATACACCCTTTCACACAGAAAACTGCAGACACCCTTTCAGTATTCTGTTGAAACGAAAATATTAAATCGTCCCAACCGACTTTGAACATTCACGAAAGTTGTAGATAATCTTATTATATTTCCAACCCAATTTGTCCTGGCCCAATTGGAGTTCGGATACGAAAGTTACGGACGTTTTACTAACTGTATGTCAAACGGTCGCACCCTTTCGGTATTCCATTAAAACGACACTGATACGTCGTTCAAATGAAAAATATTTCTACATGAAAGTTCTAGATAATCTCATTATCTATCTAACCCAATTTGAACTATTCAAATTGGATTTTCCTACTGGAAGTTATGACCACAAATGTACGTTTACATTCGTTCATCCTTGTGTACACTTTTACGGTTGATCCAAAACTGTATTTCCTTCAGAGATGGCTAAGATTCTTCAGATAGGGATCTATTGATTCTTCCAGATATATATGTTTGCGATACCAATTAAATTGTGGTAATGTGAATTTTGTAATATGAGTATCACTACAGCAAAACATTACGTTAGCTACAACGAGAAAGTGTTGGCTACAACTATGTAGCTAGCAAGGGATCATTTGCTACGGCTCTGTCGCTAGAAGATGTTCCTTGCAGCTAATACACGACTTGTTAACTACACCTTGTGTCGCCAATACTTTCCTGTAGCAAATGATTTTGTTAGCTAGAATTTGTCACATCGTTAACAAGTCTTGGTGCCAATAGTATTATTGGCTACATAAATCTTCTTTAGCTAATATTTTTTTAATATATTTAATTCTCGAAACGAAAAATGTGTTTGAAAAGGCGGGTGAAATTTTGTGCCAAGTATTGGCGACTGGACTTAAAAGACTATAGGCGACCCCTAACGTCCAACTCGCGGCTCTCCAGTTTAGGCACTACTGGATGCCTCCTATTCTTTACTCGGTTTGCGCTTCTTATTCGCTAACCCTCTAAGCACCAGGCTTCTGGTGATCAACACTCGTCCAAGCTTCCCCTTGCACCTATCCGGGCCAGCTTCCTCTTGCACCAACTACATAATAAAGATTAATACAATGTAATATTAAATGTGGGGGAGGGGGTTGCTAGATCAGTTTTGTATACAAACAAGAATTAATATTTTTTAAAATAATACGAATGGAAAAAAAATATGGCACATACTTTCAATAAAATTAAGAATAATAACATCGTAAAATTTCCAAAAATTATGTGTGTCTGATAAATTTAATGTTTCATGTTTATTATTGAAAAATATTATATAAGTTAAAGAAATATTTAAACTCTTCGCATTCTATTAGTGGTATGAAGAGATTGCACAAAGATGGGTCAAAAATAATGGGGTTGGCATATTATTTTAAAAGGACGGAATAAGACTGTGTGAATTACGAAAAGTTTATTTGGAAATTTGTGGATAGTTTCAGAAACAATTGTCAGAAGTAATAATCGTAGTATTTTATATATTTCAGTATAGTAAGAAAAAAATTGTATTTGTAATTATTAGAATTACATACAAACATTAAAATAATATGACAAAAAAACATTATAATTTGTATTCATAATTAGTTGATAGTTACGATACAATGCAAGTAATGATAATTGATAAGATGAAACGATGCATTTCTTGTGAATGCAAACAAGTTGCATTCTAATACAATGAATCAGCAGGCACTCAAAAAGACTATTTGACTTCGGAATACGAAAAAGTACACTTCAAATATTGATTTGGTGTCTTCACGCTACTCAACGCAGAATGGTTATATAAACTGGTCCGAGTCTTCCCAAATGGCTTTGGACAAAATTCCCTCCAGAACCTTTCAAAATTATAAGATTTTTATATAATCTCAATCAATTTATTCTTATATTTGATTAAATAAGATAAAATTACATGAGTTATCAAATTTTCACACAAAAATTTGAATAATTAATATTATTTTTTTGGACATTAATGATTTTTTGTAATTTTTTTAAGGTAAAATTTTGTTGCAACAATTATCCATCTTTGGATTAATAATCACATGGTTGTGAGATGGTATTGGAAAGAATCTTTCCCAAAGCCGTTTAGGCTAGATCCTCTCCTTATATAAACACATTTATTTACTATTGTTTCATATATCTTCTTTTAACATTTCTATTGAAAAAATGAACAAGATGGAGAAAAAATCTTTGGACACAGAATAAGCCAATATAGTAATGGAGTTCTTGTGTCATTTTTATCTGGAATGAAGACAAGAGAACTACTACGAACTAGAGTTCAATCGAAACGTTGGCTAGAAATTTGGAAGAGTGTTCCTACACTTATTTTCGACCTTGAAGATTTTACTGGGGATGACAATAAGCGATTTAATGATCCAAAATTTAAAGAAGGTATTACAAACTTTGGTAATTTAGTTCAGTATTTTATAACTAATAGCGATCATTTAGTTCACACTTCGGAAATAGTGTTGAAATATGATATTCTTGCTTATGAAGGACCAATAAATTTCAATCAAATGACCGAGTCAGTTATAAATTAATGTATGAACCACAACCCTTAAGACCTTCTACATGGATATTTCTATTAACATACCTGTTTTTTTTTTCATTTGCCATTCTACAGAAGAAGTTCGTTTCTTTGCTTTGGATAAATATGGTGACCATAAATTCAGACCTAGTACCGTTGATATGCCAAATCTAAGAAAAATACATTTTAAATGTGTTTCTTTCATTGACTCTAAGATGATAGAGTTTCTTTCCGGGACTGGCAATCTTAAAATTTTAACACTGTAAATGTGTGAACTCAAAATGGATGGTATTTTTCTGAAAATTTGGAATCCTTTGATTTTTTTCATCGCCCTATTTAAAACCCCAACATGAAGAGGGAACATTTTCAATTTCTGCCCGAAAATTAAAATTTCTAACAATTGATGGGGATATTGATGTTCCTTTCATTTTGACCGATACACCGAATATTGAAAAATCGATAATTAAATCTATGAATATTGATGACGGACTCCGATTTTCTAAGTTCTTTAAGATGGGTTTATGATCTTGAATTTTGTTTCGAGGAGGATTTGGTCGACATTCTACAAAACACACCATATGACGCAACTTTCCCCAATTTGGCTTTCCTGACACTTAGTGGGAGCTGCTTACTACGCTGGTTCAAAGAAATCAGGTATTTCATTACAGATTGCAACAATTTAGAGGAGTTAAACTTATTCCAGCCAAATTGTGGGAAAATACATGTAAGTTATTTTAATATTTTTTTAAGTTTTATATATATATATATATATATATATATTTAATTTATAACTTATATTTGAATTGTTTTTTGAATATACAGCCTCTATTTTGTTACATGGTTGGATTCGAAGATGAAGACATGGGTTACTAGAAATTATTCTCTTGCCCCATACTTAAAACTATGAGAGTCAGTTGTTCTAATACGTACATTTTTTTTAATTTATTTGAAGAAATTATATATGAGTGCGCGTCAGAACAATATCATATTGATAAACTAATTATGGTAGATCAATAGTTTCTATTTTCGAATGTTGTTTTTGCTGAAATATTATGCTTTACAATTAAATATATTGAATTAATATTTATTATGACATTAATTTAATAAAAGTACTAGTATAAGTTGTCATTACAACAATATTGAATCCACAAAACATCAAATCAAGGCCAAACACATAAACCCTAAAAACAATAAATGAACGTATAATAAAGCAAAAAAAATACCATCTATATATGCACTTAATCATAGACCATAACGTTGCAATGAAATATAATATAATATACTATATTTTATATCTTAACTACACAAGTTTATCAAAATCCACAGAAAACAACATATACAACATCATCATGAGTTCACAAATAAAAAATAAAACAACATATACAACAACATCAACATATACTATATTATTTTCATCAATGTTAACCATAAGCACCAATGTTAAATCAATATTTAATAAAGCATAGTTAACCCAAACATACTGCAACATCAGGATCAAATGATCAAAACTCAGTCATTACAACTCGAACGTCCAAATCATTTCTTCGTATCGCGAGATGATTAATTGTACATTGGAGGATAACAAATAGATTATTACCATAAGCACCGACCAAACAAACCCTCCGCAGTTTATCGCCAGAAATAAAATGACCTTCGCTGAATGCATGATCATCTAATTCTTCCAAATCATATATTAAAAATAAAATTCAAATATAAATTACAAGTCACATACAAGAAAATAACAATTAAAACCGACTTACATGCACTTGATCACTATTAGTCTGGCACAAAACCAATTCTTCCAAATTGGTGCAACGGATAGGAAGTTGCATATTTCTCTTAACTAACAGAGTATGCAACTAGAAGAGAGGGTTAGGAACTTCAGATTTTCTACTCTTCCCATCATAATATCAAAACCCAGATCGAAAACTAATTCAAAATTTACCACACTTCCAAAACACTCATGACCTTCGAAAACTGGTTTACACTGCCGTTTAGAATCACAGATTCCACATAATTAGCAGGAATATCGGTCAACGTTAACGGGTTAGGGATATGACCATCAATTTTTAGAATTTTGATATTTGGGCCAGAGATTCAGATTAGTGGGTGGTTAAGGGGAGGTAAAAGAAAATTGCAGTTTACAAGGCTAAATGATTCCACATATTCCAAAAAAATACCATCCATATCGAGAGACAACGATGCAGTGTTAAACATTTCAAATTGGGAGACCCGAAAGAAATTCTATCATGTTCTCATTGTCAAACGATATACCGTTAAAATATATTTTCCTCAAATTCGGAAGATGTACACGATCAGGTAAAAATTTATAAAAAGCTTGACTGTCATAAATTGAGAAATAAGCCTCTTCTAGTGAGCTAGACGCGAATAAAGTCTGAGGTATTCTTAGAGAAAAGTAGAATGTTGAAATTTCCAAATTTTCGGTTAATTCATGCACTAAAATAGTATGTATGTATGTATGTATGTATGTATGTATGTATGTATGTATGTAGGTAGGTTTTCAAATTCGTAGAAATGGTATTTGAACACAAAAAGTTTGTTGTGTAGATAGCAGTACCACGACAAGACAAGAAACTCGAAACAAAATTAGCAAACCTAGTAATTGTAGTTCCGTACGACTCTTCCTCATTACCACCACCTCCCCCCCCCCCCGAAAATCTCGAAGATTAAAAATAACACTACGGACGGACCTCCAAAAATAACGCCACCTACGGGATAGAACGTAAGTTTGTACAAGTTCTCTTGAGTTCAACGAAGATATAACTATTGCCAAAACATCATTTTGCAACGGGCAAATTATGTCCAAACTCATTGTGTGACTAGAGTTGAGAAATGAGTATATTTGAGAAATGAGTACATTTGGGAAATTAGTAAAATGAGTAGAGTTGATAAATGAGTAGAATTGCGAAATGTGTAGAGTTGAGAAAGGAAGCTTGCAAAAAGATATAACAAGCTTATCCAATTTTTAAGAAATCAATAAAACGGTATCATTGCTATAATTTCTTGTCAGTTAACATCTGATAATGGGCATGGAGTTGCAATTAAATGCATGAACCTTACAACTAATAACTTCAATCAAAAGGCACATTCTACATTTAATAATTTGGTCCAGGGTAATTTTTGATATCAAAAGTTCATTGTATTTGTAACTCGAAACGAAAAGTCTTTTCCTGTCTAAAATATGGCGCACTTTTTCCATAGTTTTTTGGTATTCTCAACTGTTGCCTTTTTTGGGAAACCATTTGTTTCAAATAAAAATATTTATATTGATTTTTTTTGGAAACCATTTGTCATCACAATTCATTTCATAACTATATGTAAATGTTTTTTTTTAATATGTCTGTTAAATGTTATCATTTAGAAAATACAAATACTTCTACTCAATTGAAAATTTATTCTTAGAATATTTTTTGCCACATGAATACATCCTCAATGTAAGCTCATTCAACAAACCATCAGTGTGTATGTGTGTGTGTGTGTGCGCGCGCGCGTGCGTGCGTGCGTGCGTGCGTGCGCGTGCGTGCACGTGTGTGTGTGGGTGGGGGGGGGGGGGGGGGGTGTGCGTGTGCGCGTGAGTTCGTGTGCGCGTGCATGCGTGAGTGCGTGCGGGCGTGCGGGCGCGCGTGTTAATTTGCTCATTTTGACTTTCTCGTGTATCATGCAAATTATGTAGTTCTACAATTTGTCTCATTGAATGCCCAATTTTATCTCTCTAATTTCATTTCCCGGGCAATTCGTACCTCTGGTTGAAAGCCCAATTCGTTGTGCAATTCGTCTCTCCAATTGAATGTCCAATTTCTTCAGTTATGCAATTTATGTTGGATAATATGGCTATATTTCTTTGGAGAAGAGGAAGAACAAGGGATAATTTCTTTAATACTTGTTTTGTTTCTATTTCTCTTTCTTATTTTTTACAAACACAAATGGGTCTCTATTTATAGACTAACTGGTTCATGTATACATGAATCATATTAACTTATACTCATTAACTCACACTATTTATAGACTAACTGGTTCATGTATACATGTATACATAATTTTATGCAATGGATACATGTATGACCTTTCACACCAACATAATAAATATCCAAACATGAATCTAATTAATATTAAGTCTATATAAATATTCAACAATTTCTCTGATCGAGTCTCATGCACTTTAGTTTCTTCATTATTTGTCCAGTACTTAGTATCTTCATTATTTCTGCATTTTAGTTCCTTCACTATTTCTTCATTATTTGTCCGTAATTAGCCTGCCTTTGCCTGCCTTTTGCCTGCCTGTTGACTAATTACAACACTATAATTCTAATTAGCAAATTTTGTTTCTGTTTGTAGATGCAGGATATTTCTTCATTATTTAGCCGATGCAGGATATTCCACACATATGGGATTTATCTCTCCTTTCGTTGTGTTCGATGCCATTTGAAAGAATTTTCTAGTAATCCTCTGAAAACCGATAAAGGGCTTTTTAACCTTAGACATTCATCTTTACGCACAACAATTGAGCGAGCGTTTGGTGCATTAAAAAATTGATTCAAAATTGTTACCGGTCCGTCTTTCTCTCCTAGATCTATCCAAGTCGATATAGTAATTGCGTGTTGCATACTTCACAATTATATTATAGCTGACGAACTTGATGGATTTGTACCAACCGAAGAAGATGTGGCTATGCGTCCTTCCCAAGGACATAGGAGGAGTGGATCACGAAGTAGAGATGACGTAAGGAAATGGGTTCAAATTAGAGAGTAAATCATGAGAGAGATGTGGGTTAGACACGGAATGTAGGTTTTAGATGAATTATGTTTAGGAAAGTATTTTGTATGTTAATTTTTCATAGTTTATTTTGTTTCAAATGTACTTTATATTTTGAGTTTATCGATAACAAGTATTTGCATATTTAATTATGTTTGAAATTTTAATTATTTTGGGATTTAAATTATGTTGTGTGATTTCTTATGCTGATATATAATGTGCAATTTTTATGTTAATATTTAATGTACAATTATAGTGAGAAATAGTTTTCACAAAAAAAAAATTTATTACATTCGTAACAACTTTAACTAATTTCATATTACAACAACAAAATTCCAGAATTTTTCAAACAACCAAACAAAAAATTATACTCCATCATTTTATAATTCGGACATTCAAACAAACTGTGGAATTACTAGTTCCAGAACTTTTTATTCCTCCACCAAATCCAATTCCACTCTACTAATTCCGCTTGCCAAAACGGGCCCTTAATGTTCGGACTAAAATGCAAAATTGCAGAAAAAATTGTAATTTTGAGATTTTTGTGGATATGGAAATATGTGAATTTGAAAATATTGTTTAGTAATTTGTGAAATTTTGAACTTTAGGGTATGGTAATTTTGCACAACAATTCTTCATATGGTACGACTTTCGAAAACATTTGGAATTTTTTTTTAATTTCTTTTTTTTGGATTTGGTGAACTGAAATAACAAAATTTTAACTGTGCTATCATGCATGAAATCGGGTACCGGATCTTGAAGTGTTGTATCAAAAACATCTAAAGTTTATGAAAACTGTCTTTCTAGAAATTCTCAATATTCACAACTCCATAAAAGTCGCATTATACAATTACAAATGTAATTATAATTTATTACATCACAAATTTGCAAATCATCTTTGTCCAGCATTACTACCTTTGATAATTACCTAACTAAAAAGTAGAAACATTTTCACTCGATATTTCTCCTCGACGCCAGATGGTATTAGTCGTCTTTGTCCAGTCTAGTACCAGTCCACATTCAGCCTACATGACCAGATTATTATACCCCCAAATTTACTACACTCCCCGAATTTCTCCTGCTCTCTCACATCATGCTCCAATTTTTTTAACAAAAAAATATTGTGCATATTTTACAGAAAGATTCTGAAATGAATACTCGTTCTGGAGAGAGATAAGACAACTTCGAAGCTCGTCTTCTCTGGATCCGACGCCTTGAATGCTTCTTCGAGTTGGAGATTAGTGATTAAATGGGGCTCGAGCTCACTCGTAAAGCATCCGAGACCTGAAATAAATGGACAAATTCAATTCAATTAACAAATTGAATTTTACAAAACAAAAATCAACAATTTAACTCATACATTAATATATTATTGATTTATCTAGTTAATTAAAGGGTTAGATTGTTGGGTTCAATTTCTGAACTTAATAAAGAAAAAATATTCAATTTTGTACAGGTGTATACATAATTTTTGAATTTAGAGAGAACATACATCATGACAACATAGAGTCTAATAACGCGAAAGAACGACTCGATAAGGGATGACTGGCCTGCGTGTCCGGAATTTATTGACATGAAAACCAATCCCACAATCAAAAACTTAGAAAAAACCATAGAAGACCTTGAATGTTGAATCGGTTTTGAGAAGAGGATTTAGGGTTACCTTTAAGCGATTTTAGACTAGATAATCTAAAGACCAACCAATCTGACCAAGACTGCCAACTTCGCCAGATCGCCTCCTGCTGAAGCTTTCATGGGAAGATAGAGGAGAGCTTCGTATTCATATGGATATCGTATGGAGATAAACAAGAGGGTTTAGGATGACGAATATTATCGGCTTAACGGGTTAAGGGGTTAAGGATCTGAACTAAAATTTTGTTGGATTGAGGGTTTGTGAAGGGGTAAATGAGTCAATTGCAATTAATTTTCTGATAAATTTAACAAAATAGTTAACTTTGGATAAATTTGATACTAATAAATTTTAGTAGGGATAAATATGTTATTTGAAATTAAGAGTGACAAATATGTAATTTATGAGTTTAGTAGGGATATAGGAGAATTTTTCTCATAATATTATGACTCTTATTTCGGAAGTGCATTAAATATTCTGATTATTTATCTATCCATCGCATGTTATTGTTGAGTTTTTCTTTTAGAATTAATATTGGGGATGGGATTGGAGGTGGTCAAGGTGTAGGATTTGGAGCTGGTGGTGGTCTAGGAGGTGGAGGATTTGGTGGTGGTGGTGGTGGTGGTGGAATAGGTGGAGGTAACGGTGATGGTGGAATAGGTGGTGGTTTGGGTACTGGTCATGGATTCGGTGGCGGATTGGGAGGTGGATTTGGGGGTGGAGTTGGAATTGGAGTTGGCATTGGTGTTGGAGGTGGTAACGGCGGCGGCTACGGTGGAGGAGGAGAGGATGGAGATAGACACTGACATTTTTTGCATTTTAGTTTGATGTTATGAATTTAAAATGTATGTTTTTTTAAATAATTATCAACAAATTCATTTTGAAAATTTTAATATGTGCTTAACAATAAATAAAAAATAACACAACAAATATTTTCGAAGTTTTTGGGTACAAAATTTTTGAGGAAAAATGCACTTGCATTTTTCTAATTTTTCCACGTCGGTTGATTTGTTGACCGTTAATGGTAAACCAAAAAAATAAGACAAACACCCGTATTAGACAAATAGTTGTTAAACCAGATTTATTTACTTATTTAATATATATTTATTTAATATATACAAATTACATACTCATGTGTTAAACCAGATCTATTTACTCATTTATCACCTAAACAATACATTCAACAAATAACACATCATCGGTAAAAGGATTGAAACGAAACTTCATATCATCACTCCATTAAGATATCAATGTTAACACGTGTACGAAACAATAAAATTTTGCATCATAAGAAAAACATGACGAAATTTTGGTGTTTAAAAAATAATCCGTACCATCTATTTGTGCTTTGGAAAGTCTAAAACATGTGTTTTGAAAAAAACTTATTCCCGGACCTTTTATGATAAAAAAACTTCTCATGACGAGAAGTTGTTTTTTCGGGATAAATGATTCTAAACAACTATTTAAGCATGGAGGAATACCAAACTTTATTTTTTGCGAAAATTTGTTTCACTATTTTGAAGAGATATCTTTTTGCTGGTTAGATAGAACATTATTAAGTTGTGTTTTTTTTTACAACAAAGTGTTATAAATAATCTACATGTGGTTCTACAAAATGTGTTTTTTAGAAAAATATGATATTTACAACACAACATTAATGTTAAAGAGAGAGGAGGAGGCCAGCGGGATATATAAGAAGGTGTATACAACATCACCGACGGGCCGTCGGAAGGGTATTAGCGACGGCTCTATTAGCGACGGGCCGTAGGAGAAGAGCATTAGCGACGGTTTCGCGTAACGACGGGCCGACGGAGAATTTTTGAAAATTTGGCGATTTTTTTGAAAATGTAGCGTAACCTTTCTGCGACGGGGATTCTTTCACCGACGGGCCGTAGGAAGGGTATTAGCGACGGGGCTAGCATCACTGACGGGCCGTTGCAAACTATTAGCGACGGTTTCGAAGTTTAGCGACGGGCCGACGGAAAAATTTGAACATCACCGACGGGCCGTGGCTAATAAAACCGTCGGTAATGCTCTTCTGCGACGGGCCGTCGCAGAAAGGTTGTTTTATTTGCGACGGGCCGTCGCTGATGGCATACCCCCGTCGCTAATACTCCCATCTGTTGTAGTGATTTACCTGATTTAAAATCATTAAGATTTTTTTTTTGTTTTCACAAGACATGTATCAAACAAACTATTGATGCCTTGGGGAGTCTAATTGAGAATTATTTTTTTGAAACTTTTGCGACAATATTTTTTATGTTGTGAGAAAAAATATGACAAATATTTGAATTTTTTATACAAATGGTTCTAACTATTAATTTACGTCTTGGGAGTACAAAAAGTGTGGATTTTGTGCGAAATATTTGTTTCGCAATTCTTACGACACGATTTTATGCATATTCAGAATAAAATTATGAACTTCTGTTTTTTCACAAAATGATTACAAACATCAATTTAAACCTTGGAGAGTCCTAAAAATGTGCTGGTGGGAAATTGTTACGTAACTTTTACTATTTCGACACTTTTACAACACAAATCAAGAATGAGAAAAAGGACTCCCAAGCAACAAGCCCAACGACTTTGCTTGTCAATGGAATTATAAAGGAACCTTTGTTTTTCACAAAGGGTGATTGTTGGAAAATCGCCGGCCCCACGTCCCGCGCCCCCCGCAGCGGATGAAGGAAGCGGTGCTTTTTCCATAATTCAGGATCACGTCATCGAATTCGGAAGAACATGCAACCATACCACATCAAATTAATGGTGAACGAAGGATTGTAGCGTTTCTTCCATCTTGTTTTCCACTCCGACTGAAGCCTTTCACCCGTCGTGTTTTCCATCGTGATTTCCACTCCTGCAACACGTGCATCCAATTCCTGCACGACTATGCATCTCATTCCTGCACGACTTGACACCGTCAAGAACACATACTTTTCATTTAAGGTAAACCGAAACGATTTCGGTCATACCCCAACTTCCGTTTGATCACCATCTAAGTCACAAGTGTCACTTATTTACTCGTATCTACCGTGAGTTGTGGTCTAACGGTTATAGACATACTTGCCGAGACAACACGTGTATAAACTTGCTTAATCTCCATTCGATATTCTATGATGGAGAAAAACAATTTTTTTTCTCTTCCTCTCTTGTTCACACACACACACGCATGCGCACGCACGCACACGCACGCACGCACACACACGCATGCACCCGCACGCACACGCACGCACGCACACACACGCATGCACCCGCACGCACACACATATTAATGATACTAATATTTTTTGAGAAATTCCTGTTTTTACAATCTGCCACGTCACCCGTGCCTTTTCAGCCGTCCGATCAAGCATTAAAATTTGATTTTTCATCCTGATCGTTCGTTTTTAAATGAGCTCGGCGTTTGTAGACCCAAGCTATTTTCCTCTATGTTCCATGGTGTCCCAAGCCTATGTTCATACCCCTGTATAAATGTCTTCGCTCTTTCTCTCTCCCTATTTTTCTCCGCTCGACCCAATCTCGCGACCGCCACAGAGAAGGCGATTTCTAGGGTTTCGCCGGTTTCGCTCTTTCCTCTCCCCGTGGCGACGCCTCGCTTGACAAAATCTTCAATCTGCTTTGTCTGGATGAAAACTTCTTTGTGTTCCTCCGGTCGCGATAAAAAACTAACCTAGGACGACTGCAGCTCATATGTATGGCGATTTGCCGCCCGCCAACAGTGAAGAAGATGTTAGCAGCCTCGATGTTGTTATCAGGTCTAAATTTCGAATTGTGAATTCAATTTTTAGTTTTTAGATGAAACAATCACTTATCTAGGGCTAATTAGTTGATAATTGTGGTTGTGACTTCTCGATAAATGATTTTCATTGCTCATTTTTTCCGTTAATTTTTGGTCTGTACAGTGGCTGCTACAGCACAGGAGGAGCATACTGGTACGGGTTTGGGTGTCCATTGTTCTTCATCTTCTTCTTTACAGGGTAAATCCAATTTTGTTTTGATTTCAATCTAGCATATAATAAGAATCATTATTGAGTAAATTGTGACTTATGTCTCTTTCAATTTAGCTAAATACTTATGTCGATTTAGCATATAATTTATTATTATTATTTAGCATACTGCTACTTAATAAATTTGATTTTTGTGATTCATTATTGAGTAATCCAATTATGTTTCGATTTCAACTTCCTGTTCTAATTTTTTTTGCTTGATTCTTTACAGGGTGCAGTCAGAGTAATGGTGAATGATTTGATTCGCACAAATCGTTAGGTTCTGGATTAAGTATGTGGGGAGTTGTCACAGGTTACGTGTGCTGGATTGAGTACACGGGGGAACTAATTTGGGTGACTCGGGTTCTGCAGTTTCGACTGAGTATGAGGGGGACCGAACGAGTTGCCGCGCGTTCCGTGTTGTGGATTGAGTAAACGGGGGAATTGATTTTGTTGCCTTGATTTGAGCCGCCTTGATTTTGTTGCCTTGATTTGAGTTGCCTTGATTTTGTTGCCTCGGGTTTCTGTGATCTGGATTGAGTACGCGGAATTGAATATGTTGCATCGGGTTCCCGTGTTCTGGATTGAGTACGCGGGGAATCAAATATGTTGCCTTGGGTGAAGGGAATTATCCCGACCCCGGGCCCGCGCAGCGGATATGAAGGCCCGGTCCGGTTCCAAAAACCCGAGATCACGCCTCGACTTCGAGAGTACGATGCAAAGAAGGATAGACGATTACCAGCGTGAAATTGATCACGCACGAAGGGTTGATCGCTTGCATCCTTCTCTTTTCCGGTGTCACGTTGGTGACTAGCCCGTGCGTCCCATACCGCACGTCTCCCACCGTTTGGACTCCATGAACGCCTCCGGTTTGATCACAATCGAAGAGCCATAGATGTCGCTCCTCTACTCGTATCCACCTTGAGCCGTAGCACCTCGGTTACGGGTATACCTGCCTAGACGGTGTACCGGTAAACTTGCTTGATTGAATTAATTCTCTAAACCGAGAAAAACCGTTTTTCTCGTTTCTCTCTTTTCGCACCCTTTCACTCTCTGAAAGACGACTCTCTATTTCTGGATTAATTCTCTGGATAGAATGAATTGGACTGTTAGAGAGAGAGAGAAACATCATATTTATACAACATAGGATAAGGATGGACCAAAAGGTATGTATATCTACTATACACCTCTTCAAACAGAAAACTGCACACACTCTTTCAGTATTCTGTTGAAACGAAAATATTAAATCGTTCCAACCGACTTCAAACCTTCACGAAAGTTGTAGATAATCTTGTTATATTTCCAACCCAATTTGGCCTGGCCCAATTGGAGTTTGGATGCCAAAGTTACGACAGTTTTACTAACTGTATGTCAAATTGTCGCACCCTTTCGGTATTTCATTAAAACGACACTGATGCTTCGTTCAAATGAAATATATTTCTACATGAAAGTTCTAGATAATCTCATTATCGATCTAACCCAATTTGAACCATTCAAATTGGAGTTTTCTATTGAAATTTATGCTAGTTTTACTAAAACTGTTTCTTATGCCTACGAACGCGTACGTTCGTTTATCCTTGTGTACACTTTTACGGTTGATCCGAAACTGTATTTATTTCAGTCTCCCACTCAATTTCAGATCTACCTAAAAGGTACTCATGCATATCCAATATGCACGATCTTAGAGAATATAGGTCGCGTATCAAAATACCAAGCCATGCACATCCTATGTGCCAATTCTTGTAATCAAGCCCGACATAGTACGACTCGTTGTGTGACCGTGTAGATTCGTTTAACGATGGCAGTAGGCTGTTTCCAAAGCTCTACAAGCCCATGAGCGGGATCTAGTCACTCCATCATGACTACCCATGTTAAAACGAAAAATGATTGTGATCATTGTGCCTATCTCGAATTGGAGTCGTTATCTGAAAGTTATGCCAGTTTTACTAAAATTGTTTCTTGAGCCCACGAACGCGTGCGTTCGTTTGTCCTTTTACGTACCATTTTACCGTTGATCCAAAACTGTATTTCCTTCACATGATTCGTTCATATAATGCATGCAATCAACACATACCGTAGAACTATTCAATTCGAGATAAATTGTGTCTTCGTTCATAAATAAATGCCCATAGGCAATGCAAACAGTAAACAATCAATGAAAATAGGATTTCGAGAATCTAAAAATTGGTATCCACGTTAGTCATGTAAATTCCTCGGTTTCTAAGGTCCCGCGCAATTATTCCGTCTTTTAGAGGTCCCGCGCAATTGCTTTACTTCGCTTCCACTAAAAATAATTTTCGCGACACATGTGCACAAATACACACTACCAAATAAAGAAAACGAGAACATGATAAAAAAAATAAACCCGCGCAATCGCGCGGGAGCAGTGATAGTTAGATATATTTTACATGCTTCAAATTTAGTTACATATTTGTAATTGTGAATTTGTGTTCACGCAAGAATAAACAGTTGTGCAAAATAATTAAATAGCATAACAAATAACAAATTATAATTAACAATAGTAAGCAATTAATTAAACTATGAACAATAACATAAATCACAAATAAAACACAATGACTTATTTAATTAAGTAACAGCGTTATAACATCATTATAGCGCCGGAGTCAAAATCCAAATTACAGCCAAACAATTAGGAATCATTTTTTTTTTTTTTTTTTGAAAGAAACCTAATCCGCGAATGGTGGATATATTTGGTTTCATATTTTTTATTGATAATACCAACGGGACTCAAACTCAAGACTTATTGTATCATGTGTTGAGCACCTCACCACTATGCTATGGGACCGTTGGTATGAACCATATACATTATCATTTTGAACATTGTAGCAAGTAGACATTCTGATATTCAAACATATAACGAACACAATACACATCAAAATTGGTGAAACACAGAATGAATACGTCATTCTAACAAAATTAGACTATTACGCAACACAAATAGCGGAACAACTTCCTCTTCCTGTTGAACTGTAGAAACAAACACACACATATACATTAAAATCATGAAATGTACCCTTCAAATCAAACAAACAAATTAAACTCATAAACAAATAAATGTACTGAAGAAACAAACATAGAAAGCATACCTTGATGGGTTCATCATCGTCGTCGTCATAATTGCGACGATTCAGAAGATCGGCTTCATTGCTGTAACTGGCTGGTCTCGCCTCGCTCTTATGTTGTTTCCTGTTAGCCCTTGCACGCGAAAACAGCATCGAGTAGTCCGTACGGACCGTACCAGCTTCATCCTCCCATCCTCCAAATTGAGGAACGGCCATCGAGTTACCCTGAAAAAAAGGAAGATCAAATGATTCAATTTCTAAATTTTGTCGAATATGCTTTTAAAGACGAAATTTGGAAACGTTGTTTTTACCTCCTTGTGGTATTCCAATTCTTTGTGGTATTCCATTGCAGACATATCAAAGAGGAGAGAGAGAGAGAGAGAGAGAGAGAGAGAGAGAGAGAGAGAGAGAGAGAGAGAGAGAGAGAGAGAGAGAGAAATCAGAGGAGAGAAAGAGTGGTAAAAGGAGGAATTCTCAAGAGAACACAGCAGCACTAGAAATTATGTATCGTGCATCTTGTTTATTTATAAGTTGGTCAAGACCGAACAAATAGATTTCCATCTACTATTCCGTATCCTTGTTGTTATTATTTGTTTAATTTCTTTGCTATTTTAGGATTATTACCGTTTCGAAAAACCAAATACCGATAACAATTATTGAAAATATTATTAACAAATACAAATCAACCAAAAAACATTCAACAAAACATTCATCAGTAAAAAGAACAAATAAAAACACTACACACGTGTCGGTTCATAATTGCGTAACGAATATCAAATAACCCACCGAAAACACCTAAAATACTAATAAACATTTTTCAAAGTTAAAACATTCCACTATTAAAATACAAATTGGGTGTGCCTTAGTTATACCAGAGACTTGAATCAAGTCCCCCATTTCATTATATTCTTCATATTACAACCCCACATAAAGAAAGAACACTAATAAAAATGTTACGACCACTAATTTACATTGTACCTCACAATTCCCCCCCTCGAACATTTGCAAAAAAACCCGAACAAATCGAGCAATTTATTTCCTACTCACGAGGGCGAGCAAGCCATAGAGAACTCAATGCTCTCAATCTTGACTCGTAATCCGTAATTACCAAATGCGCCCGTGCCGATTGTCGCGTTGTCAATATTCTCTGCATTTGTTGCAACGTTTGCAATCTCAAATTATCCGCCTACAAAACCCCCAATACTAAATACTCAATACGATATTTCAACCAAATACCCAAAAAATAAAAAAATAAAAAGTGGTTATGACCTGGCGAAGGAAGTTTTCTAGAGTTCCGAGTTTACCCATAGCCATGGCCATCTGGCCCATGTAATTGGCAACATTTCCTGACGAGCCTGACGGGCCGAGCGAGCCCGCTAAGGTTTCGGCAAGTGATTGTTGCAGAGCTTCCATTCCTTGGGACAGAGCGTCTTCGGCTTCTTGCGACGATTGTTGAAGACTCGATATCCCACTTGTCTGCTGCTCCGTCAACGGCTCCAATTGCGTACTCAACAACTACAAAAATAAAAATTAAATTATTAAATTATTAATATAGTTTTATCTTTCTACAAAACTGTAGAAAGAATTTGACATTTCGCATGATTTGAGGGGTATATACGATATTTTCTATATTTTAAAGGGGTAAATTTGATATTTTGAGAGAATTTGACACCTTGAGGAGTTCTGAGGGGCGAAAGCCGCCGAGCCAGAGGAAGCATCGTTCGGCAGGGGTCTTCCACATGCCGGAAAGGACGTGGAAGACGTCGCCTTTGGCGGCGATTCCTTTGAGGCGGAATATTTCGTCGTAATGGGTCATTATCGAGTCAAGAATTGCGCGGAGATCCGTGTCGCTTGCGTGGGCGTTGACTGCCGTTCGTAGCTCGTTGACTTTTCGGTTGTGGTCCTCTAACCACCTAGCGTACTCCATGTCAAACGCCAACGCCCCTTTTATTTTAAGTTAATATTAAATGATTATTTTTGTGGAATTTGCAAAAAGGTCCCTTAATTATTGCTAAATTGCAAAAAGGTCCCTTAATTATTGCTAAATTGCAAAAGGAGTAAGAATCCTATATTTAAGCAAATTGAAAAAAAAATATTGATGCTTGTTCAGCTAACTGTAGGGGTCTTTTTGCAATTTTCCATAACATAGGGGTCTATTTGCGATTTAGAGATAATGAAGGGTTTTTTATTATTTTGCAAATTTCAATATTTTTTATAATTAGGTGATACCGTTGCCACTAATGGAGTGAGTTTGATCTACGGAGCTGGAGATAAATATGCCCTGAAAAAAATGTGAAAAAAACATTAAAAATATTAATAAGTATTTAGTTTAATATATAATATTATTTTTGTGAAAAAATTATGAGGAAATACTTGTTGACGAGCACGTTGGAGTTCTTGTTCGAGTTGAGTGAGTTTTAACCTGCTATTCTCTAATTGTTGCACATATGCCTTTGGAAATAAACAAAAAAAAATATTAAAAAAAAATTCTAAAAGTTTTAAATAATTAAGTCATAAATCGAATATTGACAAGTGTATAATGATGCCTTTTTTCTTAGACGACTTTTTCTTGCGGCCTCACGATTTTGAGCTAGTCTCCTTAACGTCTACGAAAATAATTATTAATTAAACATAAAGAAATTTGAAAATTATATAATATATGAAGATAATAGGAGAATATATACTTTTTGATCTCCAGGTTTATCCTTCGACTTGTCAGAGTCTGAAGCTCCTATAACCGCAAGTGGGCCTTGCTCTAACTAAAATTAGTAAAACCCAAAATAAAATTAGGATGAACTTGTAAAAACAATTAGTGAAAAAAGAGATTAAATATATATATATTACCATATTATTTCTTTCATCTGTATCGACATCTGTGGAAGTATCGGTTCTAGGGCTACCATCAGCCATGTTGGACTCGCCCCAATTCTCGAATTGGGTATTATTATGAATATTCGCCAGATTTACTTGTCTAACCGTACTTAACTCTACAGGGTTGAATAGAGGGTTCGTTTGTGTACTCGTGTTTTGTTGATTACTGGTTTCAGCTTGTGCTCCAATTGATCTTTCTATAGCAGCGAAATTAGACGTATTTGGAATCATTCTATTATCTTCTGCACTGGTATAACGATGAAGTGAAATTAAGAAATAAATTCACGAGGAAATTGATCATCTGAGAGACGAAGTCACTAAACAGAGATAAGGAACTAGAAAGTACAGTGATTGAGCAACAGGAAGCGAAGAAGAGAAGCTCGGCATCCCGTTACCATCTTCTGCAACTCCACTCACACCTCTCCTACTCCCCATCAAATCCCTTCACTGCCATCATGCCGCCAAATTCAACACAGCAACAAATACGATGAAAGATCCCAACTTTCAAGCTCGAACACCACTCCAACAGCAACCAAGTAAGGAAATTGTTGGATAGAGTAGAACAAGAAAGGAAAGAGCCGATCTTTTCGGGTGAAGGGGTTGTTAGAAACCCTAGAATTTAGGTGGGGTTGGTTGTTTGGGTTTGGATGTTAGTTTAATCGCAGCTAAAATCAACTCGAAAGGGGGATTGGATTTTTGGAGGATTTAAGTCTTTACCCTTTAAAATATTCAAAATATCATATTTACCCTCCAAAAGAATAAAAAATATCATATTTACCCACTAAATTTTTTTACATGGATCGTATATGTTATGTCGGAGGATATGCATACGAGTACGATATGGTTTGGATACGTCATGTGACGTATCTTATTGATTTAATATTTATTTTTTCAAACACGGCGAGAATGTTTGAGGATACGACAACTTCCAGGCAGGACCGGTCCTTTGTACTATGAGGCTTTAGTCGATCATTGACACGCAGAAATATATTGATTAAGTTGTACATTTTAATAATTTGAAGCTTGGTATTTTAATATATAAGTAATTTTGATTTGAACATAACATAAATAACCTGGATAATACCAATACAAAGTTATGAGAATTTTTATTTTCAACAAATCATGAGATCAAAAAAAAATTTAAGAATGAAAACATAGTACTTAAAAAAATAGATTTTCAATTTGTCAATACTAGAATTGATTTAATTATGAATTTTTGTTTGAGTATGAACAATTTAATTGATTGTACACTTTATATTGTCTCTTATATTGATATTTTCATTTTGTTTTTCATTTTATTAAAAAATAAATAAATAAGTACATGAATATGTGGGGCCTTGGACTTTGAGGGGCCTTAGGCAATAGCCTTTTTTTGCCAAAGTGCAAGCCCGACCCTGCTTCCAGGATACGAAGATACTATATTTAGAATAATTTGATTCATTATATATTTTGGTTCATAATATTTTTAGGAAATCGACTAATGCACGCCACTAATAAAAACACGACACGTGACAGTGTCCTCCAAGTGTAGAAAATTTGGTCAAAATTAAAAATCCATTTGTCATGTGTCACTCTCCTATTAATGACGTGTACATGAGAGTGCATGCATATATATGGAGTGCATAATATTTTTTCTAGTGCACGATATTTTTTCTATTTTCTTTTTAAATAAATTATATATGATATTTCTAGATTAGTTTTAAGATACTTATATAGTTTGGTTAATTTATTTATTGTCGCACTATTTAATTTAAAATATTATAAATTAATGAATTAATTATTCATTTTATATAATATAAATATATTAAAATAATAATTATATAGTCGTATTCGTATCCGAGATTTTTTAAAAATTGTCATACATGATCATAGTTTTTTTAATTTGTAAAATTAATATATTTTTATATTTATAAATTTTTATGTTTAGTTTGGGAAAATGTACTTTGCCGGATTTCAACACAACATCTGTATCCTATTAACATAATAATTCACAAGAAATACATAATTAATAATTTTTATATTAATTATAATTATCTTAATGCTGATGAATGTTAATTATATATTATAAATTAATTAATTACATGACATGTTTTAATTATTATGCTAGTTAAATGTGCTAGCTAGGATATAAAGTAGGGCCTTAATTATATTGTGTTGAAATTTGGGGGCACGGTAGATAATATTTTTTAGTTCTTCGAAATTAGGGCCTTCAATTTAGTTCGTAGTTTGGTGTTCGTTTTAGTTCGATTTAATGACTCATTTAAATTAACTCCTTCAAATATAACTCGAATTAACTCGAATTCGTTTTAATTTGGTGTTCATTTTAGTTTGATCGTTCGCAAATAACTCCTTCAATTATAGCCTGATTCGAGCTTAACTCGAATTAAGTATGACTCATTTAAATTTGACTCGTAATTCTACTCAAGATTAAAAACAAAATTAATTAAGGGAAATTTTCAAAAAAAAACCCCTATCTTTTTGGAAACTCCAAAAAATCTTCTCTACCAAACTTTTATTTTCAAATACCCCCCTATGGGGTTAAAATTAACTATGGATTGTGTTAAATATTTTTTTATGACCAAAATACCCTTCTTTTTACATATTTAGTAATTAAAATAATGTTTTTGTTATTTGTATTAATTTTAAAAAAGTCCTAATTTTTTTTTAGCTTATAATAATTTTTAAAAAATAATTATCATATGTTATATTTATATAATTTTAATATTTCATACATTATATATATTTGACTTTCATATTTTTTTACTGAAAAAATAACATAAAATAATAATAAGATGAACAATAATATTAAAAGAACACCTTGCAAATATTTAAAAATTAAAATATCATGAATCTATTAAAAAACATACATAAAAGAAGAACGAAAATAAAAATAAAATAGATGTTTAAATAAATATTTTTCTATCACTATATTTTCAAGGTGTTTATTTTATCATTATCTGATCTTAGTTTTTCATGAATAATAAAAGAAATATTAAAATTATACAAACACAACATTTAATAATTTTATTTTTGTGAAACCATTATATGTTAAAAATTATTTATGAATTTTCTTAAAATTAATAAAATCAATGAAAAAATAACAAAAATATACATATGAAAATAGAAGGGTATTTTGGTCAAAAAAAAATTTTAACACCATCCATGGTTAGATTTAACCCCTATAGGGGGTATTTGAAAATAAAACTTTGGTAGAGGGGTTTTTTTGGAGTTTCCAAAAAGATAGAGTTTTTTTTAGAATATCCAAAAAAAAAATAGGGGGTTTTTTGAAAATTTCCCATTAATTTAATTAACCAAGACAATTACGGACCATACATTCCAGACATGTGCCATAAATCCAATAAACATTGATTTTTGTTTGAAGCGAATTTGTAAGAAAATATTTCATTTTGATTGTTGTAAGATAATTAGTGGTTCGAATTGGTTCGATCAAGTTGAGCTAAAACAATTCATAACTGACGCCTGAGTTCGAACTGCAAAAAAAAATCGAATCCATGCATATAATTCGAGCCGAGCTTCGTGCAATTAGATCTTGAACTGAGTTGAGCTAGTTCGATTCGATCTCGATCCGAACCGGAGATGATATTAGATTGGCTTAACCTCCGTCAGTCGGTCTTTATCGGCCAAAGGGTAAATATGACATTTAATTTTTCATGATAAATATATGATATTTTGTTTTTTTTAAAGGGTAAATACGATAAATAAATATATGATATTTTGCGTGGGTGGAGATGCAGTCAACTTCCTTATAAATCATATTTATATTGCTTCGTGTAAATAGTTCGTACAATAATGAACTTTTTACTCGTTACATCTTCTTTATATAGACGAAGATTTAATTATGTTTGGTCCGTGAAGATGTATGTGGTCGTCTTATATTGACAGTGATTCGGATTCCTGCTCGCAATGGAATTATATTTGTTGGGTCTTAACTTGGGAAGTCCATGATAATTTGATTGAGGCCCATTTTGGCCTAAATAATTGTAAAATTATTTGTTTTTCGTTGTGCTGATAGAATGAAATTCTTTGTAATGATCTTAACTTTTTAAGTATTCAGGGGTTTAAGAATTCACACATAATAATGTGTACAAAAAAACCTGTGAGAATTCATAACTTTAAACTTGTTATTGCACAAGTCATGATCATTGATTCATTATATGATTTTTTTTATTTTATAATAGTGTTTCGTAAAGTACTTTCAAAATCAATATATGATGTTCGCTGAATCGTTATCAATATTAAGAAAACTGAATACAAAAAATAATGGTAAGCTAGGAAAAATTGAGTTGATATTTTACTTGATTGTAGTACATTGGACCCAATAATCTCCTGCTGCATCATGAAGTAAGTTTATATATGAACTTGCTTAGCATTGTATAGATATCGTAAAAATAGGCCAATTTCGGAATTCGATTTCATCGTCATGGAAGTGAAAATGAGAGGGATGGAGAGATAGAGTGTGTGTGTGTGTGTGTGTGTGTGTGTGTGTGTGTGTGTGTGTGTGTGTGTGTGTGTGTGTGTGTGTGTGTATTATGAACGGTATTGAAGTACAAAATTTAGTTATGCTGAGTTTATGTATTTTTGGGGATATATATATTGATATTTGTTGCTATCTTAACTAAATACTAGATAATCATGATCAATTTGATTTCTTCCGATATTTCATCAAATGAGTCTTAATTGTTGAAAAAATATGATCATATTTTTTAATCTTACAATCTATGCACCATTTTTAAAAAAAATACTCTTTAATGTAATAAATGGTCATGAATAGTTCATGACCCCATCATTCACAAATTGCTAGTCCTCTTCTTTTTAACTACCTATTTTGTGAGTATGAAAAAACAATAGATTCTCTATGATATTATCTTACATCATTGCGAGTTGAAAAAATAACAACAAATTCATGGTAAAGTCATAAATATGAAGAAAAAAAATATGTCTTGATTGTTGAGATTATTTCAATTATCTCACGTTCAAATAATTTCTACAAAGCTTATATTCAAAAGGAAAAATATATTTGTTACCTCTAAATTCTCTCGTACTTACTAATATATTGACAGTTACTAATAACTAAACAAATAGGTATATTGTATTAAATTATAATATTTTATATGTTAAATTGGAACTATTTACTAATTTATTATATCTTTGTTTGATACAATCCATATGCATGTGTTAAATCGGGTCCATTCACTCATTAATCACAAAACATTTAACATCACATTTAACATTACGTGGCAAAAATCACATCATCAATCAAATAAGAGATTGTAAATGACTTTCATATTAGGGAAATTATACTTCGCCACTATGTTTTTAAATATTGACAAGATAAATAACATGAACATTGAATTAATATTTTTTAAATATTAATTAGAAATTATCAATCCAGATAAATGTTAATTATATTAATATTAATCCAAATGAGTGCTAATTATCATGTTAATTAATTGGGTTAATTCGAATATAAAAATGTCTTGTTGAAATATGGTGGCACCGTATAGGCCCTCTTCATATTATCACTCTATTCAAAACTACAAATAATTCTACAAGGCAAACCAACACAAGTTATGCGTAAAATGAAGAACAATCATGACAAATGGGCAACAACCAACAAGAAACATCGGCTTTGTCAACGACAAGAAGGACTGAGGTGAAAGAATCACTTACCGTTCTCGACAAAGCAGAAGAATTGTGCTCTTTCACTGGAAAAAAATTCTTCAAAATTTCCTTTTAGGAGAAAGAGCTCACAAATATGGAATGGTTCTCCTTCTTTTGGTTGAAACTAGGAGACAAAACATCTCGTATTTTCACGTCATTGCTATGGCAAAAAAGAGTAATAATTATAGGGAAATTTTACTTTGTTTCCACAACTCATGTTTTCCCTTCTTGATACAAATTTCGAGGAAAATTAATAGAATTAATTAACAATCCAATTAACACACTAAAATGAATTTACCCACCCTCTTATTTTGCACCTATCTTTGAGTCACCTCATGAAACCACATCATCATGCTTATCATGATTATTAACCATTGGATTGTGTAATGTAGCTTCATCATATACATTAATATTATATTTGATCATTTAAGACATGCATTTTGTATGATTATTTTTAAGTATTAATTTGAACAATTAGATGTAATGATGTGGTTTAATCTCAATCACTAATTTGTTGTTAGATTTTTTGAAAATCATATTTTGTGTAGTCATCTATGTGTCATTATTTTACACAATATTTTTAAGCATTCTTAGAAAACCGCCACATCATCATACATTAATGATGTGACATATTTTTATTGGTTAGAATCACATTAGACCAAGTCCAATCAATTGCTTAACATTTCACATAAGATTGCATGATCAAATGTGAATACAATGTAATATGAAAAATTTATATATGAAATACTAATAATTTAATATGTAATATTATAAAACATACAACATATATTAGTATTATTTTTAGAAATTTCATTTTATAAACTCATCAAATATTTTCATTTAATTTTCTTTTTATTTTGACACCTATATTAGCATAGTTCATACATATCTTCTTTTTCATAATTTCAGTTTGTTAAGATATTATGTAAGAAAATACAATGTAAAAATTAATATTTACATAATAGATTTTTAACAATTTTTTTGCATAATAGAATTTTTAAATATTAATTTTTTTTTAATTATAACAATAAGAATCTCATATAATACTAAATAGATTATATCTGTGTTTTTAAGCTAACAAAACTTTTACAAAAATAATAGAATTAAAAAATATTTTATCCATCCAAATAACTTCTTAAACTTATAAACACCTATCAATTTGCATTGTTATTTTACAAAAATTAAAAAAAAAATCATATGATATAAAATAATTTGTATTTATGTTTATTATAAATTAAATTTTGATATTATTTATTAAATTACTTTCACTGTTAAGTTTTGCATTATTTTATATTTTTCATTGCATTTTGAATCAATAAAAAATATTACTACTATATAATTAATAATGTGTTACTACATATGTTGTATGATTCATTATTTTAATATTTGATATTGTATGAAATATTGTGAACAATGATATAATATTTGTTGTTATATTTTTTCATAAAATTGTATCATATCATATTCTTATATATTATTATATAATGAACTAATATAAGTATTATTATTTGATTAAAAAATGAGATTTTTTGTTATCATAATGTAAAATAATTGTAAAACATATGAATAATCATAGATAATTGAATTCAAATAACTTTATTTTAAGATGATATAATTAATATTGTCATACAAATGTTTAATTTGCATTACAATGAAAACATAATTTACATGCTCGTCGCATAGCGCGAGTATTCTCCTAGTTAATTATTAATTTCAGCATACCAATAAAAGTACATGTTAATTAATCATTAATTCATTTTTACATATAAATTTGATATTAATCGAATTAATTAATCATTAATCATGGATATCATAATGTTCATGTGATAACATCATGGGTAAAAATCATTAATATATGGCTTCGTTATTATATCCAATCAATAACGAGTGGAACCTCTACTATTTCGTTGTCTTCTCTAACGCAACAAATTTTTTTAACCACTTCCCAAATTGATGACAAAAATAAGTCATTCAATCACAAGCTTATTATGGCCTCATAACTATATCCAATCAAAGATTTACCAAGTACTACGTCCGATCACGTGCCTCTCAAATTGACAATCACACCTATAATCCGTAAACCGAGATGCTTTAAATTCGAGCGATTTTGGCTTTCGTTCAAATGAAATAGAGGAGGTTGTCAAAACTGGTTGGAATATGCCAACGCAAAGAGATGCAATAACAAATTGTATGACCAAATTATCAAATACGAAAAAAGCCCTATGTGAGTGGTCAAAAGAAAATTTTAGTGATTAAGAGGAAACCATTAATCACTGTAAAAAGGCCTTGTTATTGTTAGACAGATGGAGGGAATTAAGGCTCCTCAATAATCCAGAGTTTAATCTTAGGATTAAAATTCGGGAGAAACTTTACGATCTAATTAACTCGAAAGAGATCGGTTGGCAACAAAGAGCGTCAATTAATTGGCTAAAACTCGAAGACAATAACACGGCCTACTTTCATGCATTTGCGTCAAATCGAGGACTCCAAAATACAATAACTAAAATTATCGTTCAAGACCGTGAGGTAACCGAAGAATCCGAAATTAACGCGCTCTTTACATCTTACTACAAAGAATCACTAGGGACCCAACGGCCTCACGAGATGTTAGTCGACACGATAGAGTTATACAACCCATTGTCTAACTCATCACACATTACACCCGAGCACATTACTTTGGATTCGCTTGCGACCATTTTCGGAGAAACCGAAGTATTGGAAGCGGTAAAAGCTCTAAAGAAGGGTAAGAGTTGCGGACCCGATGGAATTCCGAGTGAGTTTATGCAACAATTTTGGCCTATCATCAAAGGCGAAATGCTCGAAATTTTACAAGGTTTGTATACTATGTCATTACAACTAAATAAAATTAATAAAGCTTCCATACAATTACTCCCAAAAAAAGATGATCCGGTGTTGATTGGCGACTACCGCCCCATTAGTATTATATCAACACCTATCAAATTGATTACCAAAATCCTAGCGATGAGACTTCAACCATTTATGCCTTTACTCATAAATTGATGTCAATCGGCTTTTATTAAAGGTTGTACTCTTAACGAATTATTTATTACCTCGAGGAAAATCCTAAATTTTTACCATAAATCAAAAATCCCGATGTTGATGTTGAAACTCGATTTTAAGAAATCCTTTGACAATGTGTCGTGGGTTTTTTTCGAGAATATTTTAATTGCTCGGAAATTCCCATTAAGATGGATCGCATGGATGAAGTCATTGCTCACCTCGGCAAGCTCCTCAATCCATACAAACGGTCTAAGGAGGCGGTATTTTACGCATAAAAGAGGACTTCGTCAAGGCGATCCGTCATCACCCCTCTTATTCAACTATTTGTGCGCGACAGAGAGAGAGAAGAGAAACGGAGCAGATATGGTTACGAGAGAGATGATGTGAAATTTTTCTTTGACGCTAAAAGTTTCCCTCATTTTGGCGCTCCAGCTTTTTTGGAATGAAAATTTGTGAAAGATTCCGATAAAAATATATTCTATTTATTTGGGTCATCCAAACAAGAAATTAAAGTTTTCTTCATTTTAAAAACCAATTTTCATCAAAAATCCTTCACGCCAAACAACCCCTAAAATATTTCATTCCTAATACTCGTCATTTCTTCGTGAGTTATTTCCTATTTTTTGAGTTGATTGGTTAAGAATTTACTAATATCCACTAGCTCGAGTCTCGATAATAAGGATATATAAATGGCACAAATAGTAATCAATTCTTCCACCCGCTACGACAAAGGGACCTTCTATCATCGCAGACACTTGACAATCCATGCTCAACAATTTTTGCCCGATTATTATTCTCGAAAAACACCAGCTATTATACAATACATTATCTTTTGCTCGAAGAATTATAGATAAAATACTATGTTGCGCGGATACTCCAAAAAATCGAATTTAGCCGTATCGCCGTATTCGTATCGTATTCTAAATCATGTGTTAAATTGTCGTATCGCCGTATCCGATACGCGTCGCCGTATCCGATACGCGTCGCCGTATCGCCGTATCGGCGTATCCGTGCAACACAGATAAAATACTTTAAACTCCCTCTTTCCATCAAACGGCCAACGGAAATCACCTTAATTCCTCTTTAACAAAAGACTCAATTGCAGTTAGCGCCTTGGAAAGAAGACAAACGAGGATGCCTCACCTTGACCGACTTGCTACTCTCATCTTTTTCATTTATTACATTCAAGCGAACATGTTACTTGTTTGGTTAATTGATCATCATGATCCATTAACTAGTGTTTGTATGGATGGATTCCAACGTATGCAAGGGAATCTTGCCTAGTGAATTCGGTTGAAACCATACCAAAAAGGGAAAATATACTTGACCCCCAAACTACAAAAAAAAATCTTGATGAGGCGCAAAAAATGAGTTAAGTGAATTGATTAGATTTTTTAATTGATACGTAAATAATTTATAATATGTTAAAATTAGTATATGTTAATTGACGTGTCAATTCGATTAAACGACCAATTAAATTGCTAATCAAATTAATTAATAATACTAATCAAACCACTTAACTCATTTTTGTCATCTCATCAAGATTTTTTTTTTAGTTTGGGAGACTGAATATATAACCCCTGTCAAACCCCATAAATATGAAGGGTTAGAGTAGAGTCTTAGGTGGTGTTCGGTTGTGACGAAATAGCATGTAATAGAAATTTAACTATGGTATTTCATTCTTTTCCAGTCGAATAGAGATGAAATATCTTAGGAAATTTTTTGGATATAACCAAGTTTTTAAACGAAATTCGAAAAATAACCAAGTTTTGAAAATATTTCTGAAAATGTATTTTGCGCTGAATGGTTCAGCGCCTTTTGTAAAAGGCGAGGTATGGTTCCGCGCCTTTCTTAATTTCAAATTAATTACGTCGTTGGTTGGTTAATTAGTAATTAGAGAAAGGCGCGGTATGGTTCAGCGCCTAGCGAGGTATGGTTCCGCGCCTTTCGTAATTTCAAATTAATTCCCAGGCTATTTTCTTCCTTTCTTTCCCTCTTCTCTCTTCTTTCATCTTTTTTGGGAAATTTTCAAAACAACCCCTATCTTTTTTGGTAATTATTTTACATAATTAGTAACTATTTTTTTGCGCAAATATTAACTACTTTTTTTTGGGTAAATATGATATTTTATAATTATGAAAGGATAAATATGATATCAATGATACTAATGAAACATTTTTAGAAATATGATATTTTAGAAATATTTTAGAAACTTTTTTAGAAATTATGAAAGGATAAATATGATACTTTTTTTAGAATTATGAAAGGATAAATATGATATTTTAGAAATTATGATATTTTAGAAATATTTTAGAAACTTTTTTAGAAATTATGAAAGGATAAATATGATATTTTAGAAATATGATAATTTTTTTAGAATTATTAAAGGATAAATATGATATTTTAATTTTAAGAAGGATAAATATAATCTTTGACTTTTTTTTATATGATATCAATGAAACTGAAAAACATAAATTAATAATAATCGAAATATCAACACAATCAAAACATACGAAATAAGATCGAAATAGTCTAAATATCACAACACAATAACAATAACAATAACAACACAATCACAACACAATAACAATAATCTAAATATCATCTCTCGGTGCATTTTGTGTCGGATCGAAATAGTCTGGCTGACCACCATACGAAGTACCGCCACGACCATACGAAGTACCATACTCATTTTGAAAGCTCGTGTTCATGAAGTCCATGAAACCGGTACCGACTGGAGCGTCATAATTCGGTCGCGAAGTGGAAACGTAATCGGTGAATGGTGGTTGGACAAAGTCATTCGGTGCGCTAGGTGGAGGATTCATCGTGTGTGGAGCCGGTACGTCCTGACCGTGCGAATAGTTCAACGACAATTCATCAAGTAAAACCGTCATTCTACCACCCATTTGATCTAAGATCATGCGACATGGGCAAGTAGGGGCACAAGGCGTGCCTTCTCGCGCACGACGAATATCTAGCTGCATCTCGTTGACCTATAATTACAATAAAATTAATTTCGATAACTTCAATTTGATTTAATATAATTACAATAAAAATAATAAATGATGACATACCATGGATCGCAAAAGCGGACCACTAGGTCGAAAGCTCAAATCAGGAGGACTAATCTTGTTGATGATCCACCGCCTCGTTATTCGCCAATACCATCTCATGTAATCCTACAAACATACATGTTATTAGAGAATGAATGTTTAATAAAATATGATCGAACTAATTAAGTTTTGTACCGTTCTAGTGAACACGCCGGTCAATACAATATCGTCCTCTCTAACAACATGTGTATCCCGCTGCTCCCAAAAATCCAAGTAAGATGTGATTTGTGCGTTCTTCAATTTCCCGCGACGCGTCATAATCGGGTTCGTAGGGATGTGTTGGCGATAACCAAACTGCAGCATAACCCTGTCTGGTAGGTGCATCTCCGCGGTATTATTGCATATCAACGGGACTTTTGCCATCCAAATCTCTGAACCAACAAAACATGCTGGCGGTAGATTTGCCGTAAGCTCATCCGTATAAGGACTCCAAGTAATCTGAAAAATACAATTGTAATTAAAAAATATTAAAATATTATAATATTATAATATTAAAATATTAAATTTCTTACTTGTTCGGATTGTAGTTTGTCGAACTGATCAGCATAATACATGACTGTACTCCCCCTGTTGTTCTCAGTGTACGCGTGGCCACCGACATAATAGTTCATGAGTGGCACCTGAACAACAGATCCCGGCGCAGTCATGATGGGCCGTCCAATGGCTAAATGAAACCAAGCCCAAATCTACAAACAAATAAAAAATATTAAAATATTAAAATATTAAAATAAAGAATTGAAAATTACCTGAACGAGAGAGAACCAACCCGATGCCGTAGTTTGCCCAATCTGGCATGCATTTCTTAAAGACCTGTACAAATGGCCGAGGACAGCAGCTCCCCAAGCATAACGCCCACATATGTCGAAATCCTCCAAAAAGTAAATGTAATTCATACTCAATCGCCCTTTCGTGGGATTTGCCAAAGCCATGGAGCCTAGGAAGTACAATATGTACGCTCGCGTAATTCGATCCTACGCCTCCTCTGTGGGATCCTCCGGTAGTCCATGAAGATTCCTACGCAACCATGCTAATGTGAGACGATTATCGGTCGGACACGCCCCAAGTAACCGGGTCATCTCGGCTGCGGGGTCATCATCCCTTGTCGCGGCCCTAAACAAGGGAGCACCGTCAATTGCGAAACCGGTAAGTAAGGAAACGTCGCGAAGTGTGATCGTCATCTCTCCGTGAGGCATGTGAAACGTGTTCGTCTCCGGACGCCACCTCTGAATCAGTGCAACGATGAATGTCTGATTCAACTGCACGTAAGCCCCCCTGGTCGGGAAAAAAAAACCCGCTCGCCTCAATCGGGCCTCCATCTCAGGAGTCATCATCGTCCAATGACTCCAATCACGACCACCCTGATGGATCGTCATCGAAGGCTTGTTCACCTCGTTCGACACATGATTTATTTGATCTGTGAGAACGGACGTATCGATAGGTCCTGGATGTTGCATCTGTCAAAACAAAAATACAAAACATACATTGATTAAGTACATAATATCTTCAAAAAAACTTGAAATACATAATTAAAAAACACAAAGTTACAGCCCATAAAGATTTTTGACCCACGCTTCAATACACCGTTAAAACACTCTGAAATGTTGGTAGTCGTAATACCCAACCTACGACCACCATCATGAGATACAGCCCATAAAGATTTTTGACCCACGCTTCTATCCAAATATTCAATCACTTCTGGTTTCATCAGTCTCATTCGTTCCAACCGATTTTGCAATCCCTCATTTCTTCTTTGAGTGGCCGCTGTCCAAAATAATTCACCCAACGCTTTATTACCAAATTGTTTAGCAATGTTTTGTTGAACATGTCGAATGCAATATCGCATCGCGTGTCCTTCCTCACTCGGAAAAATTTGGTCGATTACCGCTCGATGACCTGACCATCTATCCGTAACTATACAAATTGGTAATCTTTTAGTAATGTAACCTTTTACCCGAGCCAAAAACCATTGCCAAGAAGAACTATTCTCATTCTCAACAATTGCAAATGCTACGGGAAATATCCCCCGATTTGCATCCATTCCAGTAGCTATTAAAAGAGTACCTAAATACGTCCCATGCAAATGTGTACCATCGACACTCAAAACCGGACGATAATAGTTAAATCCTTTAATTGAGGCCCCCAATGCCCAAAACACGCGTTTGAAATGTAAGTTACCCCGACGGCCGTCACCGTAATCGAAATCGACAACGGTACTTGGATCTCTCATTTGTAACATCTTCATATACGATGGTAAATCGGCATAAGAATCCTCCCATTTTCCATAAATTATGGCAATTGCATCTGACCGTGCTTGCCATGCAACCTTATAACTAATTTCGATATGATATTCCTTAAAAACGAATTCTTTAATGTTATGAACACTAATAGTTATATCTTGACGCAAATTGGGAAGGATCATCAAACAAATGTGTTCGGCATTTAATTGACGATTTTGAGATCCAAGACCGGAATTAACACACGTATGTCCACCTTTGAATTTAGTAATTTTCCACGAGATTCCATATTTCGGCACAATTGCACGCAATCTCCACTCACATTCATTTTGAACACATCGAATTTGATATTCACTCGTATTACTTTTCTCTACCCGAAACTGGACAAAATTCTTAATCGACCAATCTCTCAATTGGTTTTGCATTTCTTTCTTCGTTTCAAATAATAGCCCGTGCCAAGATTTCTCGGATGATAAATCATTTTTTTCATCATTGTCGTCATCTTCTTCTTCACATACCATTAAATCCACCCATTCGTCATCTTCAAAAATTTCGGGGATATCCTCCGTCATATTCATTCCATTTATCCACGTCCCGCCTTGACTAGATTCACGAATCACGTAATCTATATCAATTTCTGGAACACTATTTTCACTACTACCATCGTCTTCCTCCATTTCTTCTTCTTCTTCTTCCTCCTCCTGCATATCTTCTTCTAATTCTACGCGCCTTGAGGGTACTGAGGGTCCGGCAAAATGTTCGGATGACCCGGGATGACCCGAATAATTAGCTCTTTGTTCAACAAACAATTGATTGTAACCTCCGGTAATATTTGCCATCATCATGTTTAAACTTGAATCACTATTAATTTCAACAATATTCCAAACTCCTGATTGAAATAGCCAATTCGTTTTCAGTATTATATCATACATTTCTGTATTTATTCCAGTGTAATTACGAACTAAATTTATCAAATCCGTAAAATTACTTCCGTTTGGTAAAATTACTAACGTACTTCTGCCTCCTTCATAACGGGGTATATTTCCGTCCCTAACAATATAACCCCCCCAAAAAATGCAAAAAGACGCCCCTTCCATGCTTGCACTACAAGTTGTTCTTGTGTCAAATTTATTTTCAATTCTTAATTTTTCAAATTATTTTTTGAACAATTTTTAACCCTAATTTAAATATCATTTTTGCAATTTAAACCCTAATTTCATTCATATTCTAACTAATCCTAATTTAAATGTCAGTTTTGCAATTTAAACCCTAAATTAATTCCTAATTTAACTCAAATAATTTTTTGCAATTTAAACCCTAACTCAATTCCTAATTTAAACCCTAACTTAATTCCTAATTAAAACCCTAACTTAATTCCTAATTTAACTCAAATACATTTTTGCAATTTAAACCCTAACTCTATTCCTAATTTAAACCCGAACTTAATTCCTAATTAAAACCCTAACTTAATTACTAATTTAAATGTCATTTTTGCAATTTAAACCCTAACTTCTTTGTAAATCCTAACTTTTAAACAAAAAATTCATATCTAGCACAAATATAACTAAAATAATCTAAGAAAAATAATTAAATATAAAAAAATGTACCTTAATAAGTGAACAAACTTCAAATCTGGTCCGAATCTGAAATTTTCAATTCTCTAAATCAAAATATGTCTAAAATCTGTCATTTTAAACAAATTTTCAATATAAATAAGAAAAAATAACAACACATACCTTAAAATCTCTTTTTATCAACAAAACTCCACCAAATCTGTCCCAAAACTGCACCAAACCGAGGAGAAGAAAGAAAGAAAGAAGAAGAAAGAGAGAAGGAAGAAAAAAGGAAGAGAAGAAAGAAAAGAAAAGAAGAAGCGGCGGTTTTAGGGTTACAGAGGAAAGGCGGGGTACCATTCCGCGCTAGGCGCTAAACCATTCAGCGCCTTGTACACGTGGCAAGATCTGGAGAAAAGGCGGGGAACCATTCCGCGCCTGGCGCTGTATCATTTGTCGCCTCTGATTAGTTAATTATTAACCGCCACAATCAACCAATGAACACGTTATTAAGGAAGGCGCGGAACCATACCTCGCCTTTTACAAAAAGCGCTGAATGGTTCAGCGCAAAATACATTTTCAGAAATATTTTCAAAACTTGGTTATTTTTCGAATTTCGTTTAAAAACTTGGTTATATCCAAAAAAATTCCAATATCTTATTTATATTCATGGAAAAGATTATTCCATATTTGAGATGAAATTGGTTTAATTCACGAAATAGCATATTATTAACAAGACTAATATATTCTTATTTATTTCATCTTCATATGTTTTTCATTTTATTTTACTTCGATGTATGAAAATGATGATTTAGGAGGTATGTTATGGCCCATTTGTCCCAAAAGATAAATATTGCTTTTAAGCTATGTTGCACGGATACGGGTACGGGTATCGTATCCGATACGATACGGATACGGCGATACGGCAATTTTTGAAAAATCACGGATACGGATACGGCTATATAGTTATTATTTTAATATATTTATATTATATATAATAAATAAATAAATAATAAATTAAATAATATTTTTAAATTAAATATCATGACAATAAAAAAAATAAACATAACAATACAAGTATCATAAAATTATCTTAAATTATTTTAGAAGTATCCTAAAACTAATTTTAGAAGTATCCTAGAAGTATCCTAGAAGTATCATATACAAATTATTTAAAAATATTATGGACCAAAACATATATTGGGCCGAAGTATCGTAAATGGAGTATCCCAGCCGTATCCTAAACGTATCCCAGCCGTATCCTAAACGTATCCCAGCCGTATCCTGTCGTATCCTGCCGTATCCCCGCCGTATCCGAAAAAAATAAATATTAAAATAATCGGATACGCCACGTGGCGTATCCGATACGTATCGCAGCCGTATCGCACCCGTATCCGTATCGGATACCCGTATCCTCAGTATACTTCTGTATTTTTGGAGTATCCGCGTAACATAGCTTTTAAGTAATCTTGACCCCTCTATATTTTAAAAATGGTAAATTTTACTTTGTCTGGATTTCATCGTCCCGTCCTTTATATCCTTTATATCCCGATTAACATACTTAATTAACATTACAATTAGGATCCATGATTAACAGTTAATTATGAATTGTTAATTGTTAATTTAAAAATATGTTATTATATATTAATTAATTATTAATTACGTGTAAAGTATTAATTAAGTGTGTTAATTAGGACACAAAGGATGTGGCGGTGAAATCTCGGAGACTGGATAAATGAGAAAGTATACACATCCCGAACAATTCCACAAACTCTACCGATTTGATTCGTAAGGAAATAAAATGATGGACCCCATAACATACCTCGTATATTAAATCACTATTCGGAATTAATTCGGGGGAATAGTTCGTCACGTATACTTTTTGTTGGATAAATGGTCATTTTCAATATAAGTCGAGCATGATGAAACAAAATAATCCTATTTTCCTTCTATTTTTATTTTTTCTCGAATACTTGGAAAATAGAGCCAAAACTCTCACCAGCTCGTTCTTAATCAAACTAGTTGCAAGTAGCAATTAGTCTATTAGACAAAACAACATTTTTCTACAAATACAACAAATGAACATGAGAATGACACGAGCCCCTAAATTAGGGGAAGAAAATATAATAATTCTAGGCTAGCAATCTCATTCATTAGTCGATTCATTTATATGGTGTTAGTCTAGGGCTGTAAACAGTTCGGATCCGGTCCGGATAGTGGTCGTACCAGATTCGTATCCATATTTTTTCGGATACAGAATTATCCGGATTCGGATACGGTTCGGATATTGAACGGATCCAGATATGGTTCGGATATTGTCGGATACGAATATGGATACGGATTTTTTTAAAAAATTAAAACGGATATTATGATATGATTATATATTATTATTTTTAAAATTCAAGTCTTGATTATTTTACAATTTTAAATTAGAGAAACTTGGGGTGTCCGACGGATATCCGATTCGGACGGGTCGGATAATACCCGATTAAGTCTAGCCGTGAATTGGGTATTACCCGATTACAAAATACCCGACACGGATATGGGTGAGGTCATATCCAACCCGTGGATATATCCGACCCGGACATGATTCTTAATAACCTAGTTATATTAATATTTTATCCCTTTTTAACATTATTCGTCTCATTTTATTTGTTCATCTATCATGTTCTTTTCGAGAATCGTGTTTTTTTTCACAAAATGCGGATGAAAAGTGCGAGATAATTGATCTTAAGGAATGAAACAATCGAATGGCGTGATGTCAATTTTATTTTAACGTGATTTAAAAAAAATTGTTGTGTATTGTTGTGATACTATATGTTATGTGATGTTATTTAATTTGAAAAAATATATTTTTCGTTAGTATACTTTAATATTTTGCATATATTTAAGTACGAGTAAACTTTTTCATGGGTAATTCAAAAATTCGTGGATACTAAATGGGACGGGTAAAATTACCCATTTAGTTGACGGTCATGTACGGATACTATATGTTGTTTAATTTAGCCCTAGAGGTGGGTGAATAGGAAGTCATAAGGTCCACTTTTCGCGGTAATGGAATACAATTACAATTTGGACGGAAGCGTAAATAAATTAGAGAAAGAAATACAATACCGAAACAAATAACACAAGATATTTGTTTACGGAGTTCGGTAGGTGGTTGTTTTGTAGCTTTAACTCACCGGCTACTTACTCAATCGACCGACTCGATTGATTACAAGTACCTACGTCTCCGGGGTTGACTTGCGCCTTTTCAGCTTTCGATTGAATACCCAAATCAAGCAATTACAAGGTTTGCCTAGATCGATTTACACGCTTCTATCAATCTATGACGGGCTTTACAATCTTTGCACTAGCCTATTACAATTGTCTAATACTAACTAAACGTGATCGGTCACGCAAGTTGAGAATCGTATTTTGTGGAATGAAGAGGGATCTAATAATCTCTAAGAATGTTTTAGAAGATTAAGTTCAAGGTGTAAAGCTAGGATTCTCTCTTTTGATTGGGAAAATATAATAGTTGAGGTGAGAAGAGAGAATGAGGGAAGGGTTATATTTATAGAACACATAGACCCTTTCCTTAACTTGTTTTTTCTGCATAGTCCGTTATAGCTGACATGAGGTCCGTTATAACTGAACTCAAAGTCAAACTAGCCGTTACAACCAATATATTCGAATATTCCATAGTCCGTTATAACTGAGTGTAGGCCCGTTATAACTGACATACTCCGTTACAACTGAGAGTAGGTCCGTTACAACTGACATCTTTCTGTGACTTCACTTCAGATTTATTCTATGGTTCCGTTATAACTGAGAAACTTCCGTTACAACGGTTAGTATATGTCCGTTACAACGGATTGGTGACTCCGTTACAACGGATCAAGAGCGTGATTGGTTACTCTGAAGTGAGTTCACAAGTCCGTTATAACTGAGAGTAGGTCCGTTATAACTGACATACTCCGTTACAACTGACATGAGTTCCGTTATAACCGACATGCTCTTATTAACATCGTTTACAACTATTGGTGTATGTCCATCATAACTGACCTGGGGTCCGTTATAACTGACATGAGGTCCGTTATAACCGACATGCTTTTATTAACACGGTTTACATGTATGTCCGTTATAACTGACCGGAGGTTCGTTATAACTGACCTGAGTTCCGTTATAACTGACCTGAGATCCGTTATAACCGACATGCTTTTATTAACACCGTTTACATGTATGTCCGTTATAACTGACATGAGGTCCGTTATAACTGACCCGAGTTCCGTTATAACTGACCCGAGGTCCGTTATAACCGACATGCTTCTGGAACTCTGTTTTATTATTTCATCATTTTGATGGATTTCGAATATATTTCTTTGACTAATTTTGAGCTTAATAATTTATAAACAAGTTTAGGGATACATATAAGTTGTTTTGGTGATTTGTGTGATACCCCAACTTGCGAAATGTTCGATGTCTTGATATTTTCACTTGATCATGCGTCTTCGTGCCATTGTTTCTTCACCGTCTTGACTTGCGACGTCTTGATTCTTCTTTTGATACTTTTGTGGGTTACGTCTTCTATCTCTATAAATGTTACTCCCGCAAATAGATTAGTGGTATCGACATTATTTTGAGATAATCAAACCCTAGAAAATTTGAACCAACACTATCCGATTAAGATTAGGGATGTCAATGGATCAGGTTCGGGTCGAGTATAGTCTCACTCATATTCTTACACATTTTAATCGGGTAATACATGTACCTGATCTGTCAACTAAACGGGTGATTTTATCCGTCCCGTTTAGTACCTACGGGTTTTCGGATTACCCACAAGGAATTTCACCCATACCTAAACATATACAAAATATACAAAAATATTTTTTTTCCAATTAAAAACATCACATGACATAAATAATATCACAAAATACACGAGAACAAAATTTTAAGCTGAAATTATATATTAAAATTAAAATTGAACAAACATGATATGATAGTCAAAAACAAAAAAAAATAAACAAAATCTAAGAGTTTAATCGAGTTTAATTGGGTATTACCCGACCCGTCTGGATTGGATACCCGTCTGGATCGGATACCCGTCTGGCACGAATATTATCTAATCCATTAACATCCCTAATTAAGATGGATAAGAATATGGATGAGTCTATATTCGAATTCGACCCGAACCCGATCCATTGACATCTCTAATTTCGACTTTTGAACTGTGTATTTGTGGGCATGTGGCAATATTCGGACAATATCTACATTCAACCCGAACCCGATCCATTGACATCCCTAATTTCGATTTTGAACTGTATATTTGTGGTCCTGTCACCCAGGCATATGGATGTCAACGGGACAGTTCGGGTTCGGATAAGCCTCTCCCATATGCGAACCCGAATTTTCGGGTATTACCCGAACCAAAAAACCCGCGGATAAAAAATCATATCCGAACCCGAATCCGCGGGTAACGGGTATACCCGAACCCGTTACCCGAAAATTATTAATAAAAAATCTAAAAAAAATAAAAAATAAAAAATTATTATACAAATACCTAAAATTGCCAACAATTTTAAAATACATAAAACAAGCAACTAATACAAATACATTAAAAATCCAAATATTACAAATAATTAATCCATAAAACATCCAAAATTTTCATATTATGGGATATTTTCGGATATTTTTCAGATATTTTAAGGGGATTTTTCGGGTTCAGGTTCGGGTTTGGGTTCGGGTATACCCGCGGGTAAAACTTTACCCGTACACGAACCCGAATCTAGAGCGAGTATTTTTTTTCGGATATTACCCAACCGGAGGGTATTTTTTTCCGGTATTACCAGCCCCGTTCGGGTCGGGTACCCGCGGTTTCGGGTTTTTATCCGACCCATTGGCATCCCTACCTAGGCAATATCCGGACAATAATTATATTCAACCCGAACCCGATTCATTGACATTCCTAGTTTCCACTTAGAACTGTGTATTTGTGGGCATGTATTTATAAAGCCCATATTCAAAACTGCAAACTAGATGGGTCTATCTGTACATATTGTATTAATTTGAAAATTGACCTGGAAAGAATCTGAGGAGAGCCACTCAAACATCAGGTAGTCAAAAGGGACAAAAGCAATTTGTAAATGAGGGGGTCATGAGTTATACATGACTTTCATTGATAAAAGAGTAAAATAATTCTAACAATGTGCAAATTAGTAATTCATGATCACAATTCTTCCAGACTTGTAATGAATATAATATTAGAGGAAATCAATTAAATATCATAAATGATCACAGCTAGCGATCGCTGGTTGGGTATCCTTCAAAAAAAAAAATATCATAAATGATACGCTGGATAGTTAGATACGATTCGAACTAGTAAGAGAAGTCGGGAGAAACTTGGAGACTGGCATAGAGATGTACGGCTAAGTTGCTAACGCAGATGGAACCGTTAAGCTCTTTTTTGAGTGATTGATTATTAATTAGGATTTAGGGGCAAATATCACAAATATCAAAATGTTAAGAGGAAATCAATTCAATATCATAAATGATACACTGGATACTGGATAGTTAGATACGATTCGAAGTAGTAGGAGAAGTCGGGAGAAACTTGGAGACAGGCATAGAGATGTACGGCTAAGTTGCTAACGCAGATGCAACCGTTAAGCTCTTTTTAGTGATTGATTATTAATTAGGATTTAGGGGCAAATATCACAAATATCAAATTGTTAGAACCTAAACAACAACTGATTTATCATTTTTAGGATGAGTGTAAGATTACAGCAAACTTATATGGTATCGCATGTGCATACTAAAAGAAAACCACCGTTGCGTGCACTATAACAAAAAATAAACTTCAAATAAAGGACACAAAGGGTTTCTATTTTGATTGTCGAGTTTAACAACAATACTCACACAATTGATTATATTAAAGGCGGTTTGGTGTAATGTCTGCGTATGAGCTCTGGTACTAGAAATTTGATTAATTGACACTGATAAAAGATAATACATTCATCAATGGTTTCAATATTTCTAAAATATTCAAGAATGCTAGAATGTATCGAGTTCCTCTTACAAATTATAATTACTTTTTACATAATAATTGATAAATAAATTTTAAAACAGTTTATTACATGGCAACTTAATATGCTATTTTAAATTAATAACATATAAAATATAAAATACTATTAAGTTCGGATCTCTATTATTGTAATAGATTAAAGGATTTTTCAGCCTTTTTCAGGCTTTTGTTTTTCTTCTTTTCTTTGAGTTTAGTTTAACAACATGCCTATATATTCGGTCAAATAAAAGACTTCCGATGCTATGAGCAGTCATGGTACCTGATTTTGAAATTGAAATTCAACCCTACACATCAAAAATATTTGTCAAAACAGAGAAAATTAATTGACTTGTATGCCAGCTTTTCAACGTGAACCAACCATATTTTGTTCAAATAATGAACTATTAAAAAAGAAATTCAACTAGTTTCTAGATTTGTGTAGCACAGCACTTAAGCTATTTTTTATGAGCATTATTTTCATTAATATCAAATAATTAACATAAGACAAATAATCTTTTTCATTCAACAAAAACAAATAAAATAGCATTTTCTCAGAATACAACCAAAGAACACAAAAATGAAAATGACGGTGCCCCTTTACAAAGGGAAATAGATGTTACATTATATTTATCATCAAACTCATCCAAATCAGGCCTGTTTTGTGCCTTTAACGGCTTTAAATTAACCCAATGTTGAATCTGAATGTGGACTAAGGAGCATCACCCCCTAAAATTAAAAAAAATAAAATAATTCCCCTGAAATTTATAATGTCTCGGTAATTTCTGTTTTGAGTCTTAAATTGTCTAGCAATAAATTCACACTTAATACCAGTGACGGATCTTGCCCCAAATCAATACGGGAACGGTAATTTAGGAGAGACTACAATGAAAAAATATCAAATTTTTTTGGAAGGCCGTAGTACATAATTTTACAGTTCTGTCATAAAATACACTGACATAATTACACATATATACTATCGTTCAAAAATCTAAATCTCAGGAGAGACAACTGCTTTCCTTAATTCCTTAATAGATGTTTGATACTATCACTTCTTGTTAAAGGGTAGTGCCAACTGCCAGCTTGATACGAAAGAGACGCGATCACTCCATTTATCGTTGCTTTTTATTATTGTATCTCTCCTTAAGTTTATTCAACATAATTTATTGTACCATTCATGGTCTGGGACGAGACCACATGTACAAATTGTATGGTTATGTGTACCAAACGGTACCGGACCCGTTTTAGAAGGTTCATGCTGATGTCAGCGAGAGATGCTTACTCCCCGTCACACGAAAGATCTTTCTTTGTCAAGTAACAGGATTTATTGTAGCCGAAAATAGTGCAAAGATTGGATTACAGGCTCGTTACTAATTAGTAATTAGAGAAGTACACAAAATTCCAAACTCTTTGCTTTCCTCCATTACTCTTCCACCAATCAAATCCCCCATTTTCTCCCACCATATTTGACTTCCACAACACCACAGAGAAAAATTAAGATTTCCATATATTTCAAACACTACAAAAAGAACCCCCATTTAAGTGTTCATCCCGTATTCATGGAGTTTGTAATTGTGCACTAGATGGAGAAGCTAAATGTCAAGCAAACGAGCCCCAAGCGAGTGAAAGCGAAGAAAAAACCGTTCAAAGTAGTCTATATTTCGAACCCGGTAAAATTTACGACTACCCCTGCAGAGTTTCGCGATAAGGTGCAAGAACTCACGGGACAGGATTCCAATGTTGATGATGTGATAAGGATCGCCACTAACGAAGGTTCTCCCTCTTCTAATGGGCTCGTAGACGGTAAAACGATAATAGATAAGGCTAGGGGTGAGGACTTGGGTACACTTAGCAATGATCATGAGGGTAACACAGTTCAATATCCTAACGAGACCGTCACCTCTCAAGTTTTGGAGAATTTCTCATCTTTGTGCGAGTCTCAACAAATTTGGGATGGTTTTGGGGAATATTAGAATTTGGGTTCCTTAATTTTGAAGGAGAGTGAAAGGCTTTGATTAGGTTTCTCAAGCATAGCATGGTATGTAATCATTTGTTCAGGAGATTTCATATATATCTCTATGGATAATTCTACTGTAGATCCTTTTTGAAAAAGGTTATTTTGGGTAACGATATATATACTAATTATTTGTTCTTTTATATCTCCATTTCTGTCATTATTAGCCTTCCCATTATTTCCTTGTTTTCGGTCTTTCATTTCCATTTTAGCAATTAACAGCATCTCTCCTCTCTCTCTTCATAATTTTGTGAATCAGCCCTCCCTCTCTCTCTCTCTCTGGTATATTTTTCTGTAAGATCTTATGGAATGGTTTGAGAAAAAAAATCAATTGCCTCTCTCTGATTTTACACAATTCAATTTATGTTTCGAATTTACAAACAATACATGATTGATTGTGTGAACAAAATTTCAAAAACTAAAAACATAACAAAGTGGAAAGATTATACTGTAATTCTTTCGTCAATTATGTTGTGAGATTATTCACTAAATATTTCTCCAAATTATTTGTGAAATCAAATTGCACAAAATATTTATTTGCGAATCCAAATTGTACAAAATATTTCAAGTTCCATTCCCACATGCAATTTGAATCAATATTTCTACCATCAAAACAAGTAAACCAAGTAAACAAAAGGAAAGAGCGAGAAAGAAGGAGAAATGGAGGAAGCAACAAAACTAACTGAATACTATAGGCAAATAATTACTATTCTACCCTTTTGACTAAAGGTCTTATCTTAAGCAAATTGTATCACAACCCTTAGATTCATTTATAAGATTTAATCTTGTCCGTTCCATGAAGTAAAGGTCCTAATGTAGAATCACCCATTTCTCTATAGTTCAGTAACTTGTAATTAATTTCGAAAGAAAGTATTCGACTATTTGTCACTTAATCATTATGGATGATTTTTTTTTCGAAATCATCGCGGATAATGCCAGATCTATTGATTAAACAAATTCAAAAGGTAGTAATTACAATTACACAAATTTGGTCATACAAGGGTATACAGTACCGTAAGGTCCGTAACCTCCCTTGTGTCACCGATTTGTCGTATTCGTTATTGTCTGTCAATTGGACGTTTCGTCGGGAAAGCGCTATGCTCACAGTTGCGATGCGAAGATGCAACTATGCAAAAGGTGGTTCGCATTCTTCGTGAGCATGTCGTCACGGCACATCTCATCTTGGCAATTAAGTTGTGCTGTGTGGGCAGCCTATCTTTCGCCGTATTCCATAAAAAAAATTTGCTGAGTTTCGAGCCCATTGCATCTTTAAAGACTTGTTTGTACGGATGTCTAACCTGCTATGTTGCGCGGATTCTTCAAAAAATCGACTTTACCCGAATCGTATCTTAATTCATATGTAAAATACTCTATCGCCGAATCTGTGCAACACAGCTAACCGGTTGAGCTACCAAGCTATGACATATATTTTACATATTTTTTTGTCTGTTGGTTTGTTCCTTTTATTATTCAAAATTGCTACCTTAATACGGCTAATTTGTAGGATAAAAGTACATAATAATTTTTGTTGTTGTTTCATTGAAATATCTTGTTAAAGATTCACAATATCAAAAATCACAAACAATGGTGCTTAAGACTTGCTTGCAAGTAGCTAGGAGGGAGGAATTAAATTTTTGTGCATCTGATTATCAGATTAGATATATTTAGTAAACCACATCATTAAGGAGGGATACTTGGTACAAAAACAAGGGTCAATTTGCAAAAAAAAGAAAGAACCTATTATCAAAAATAAAAATAAAAAGACCATTCCTCATCATTTACAGATTAAGCCCATCATTTTTTTTAATATGTCCGTTATATAAGTATATGTATTTATTATACCTTGCATATGTTACATATGTACATTAGATTTTTTTTTTTTAACTTGGATAGTATACATATTTGAATGGCACAATATTATTTTTGTACATAATATATTTTTATATACTTATTGTATTTTTTATATATATATTTGTCATATTTTTTATGGAGAGATGCCACAACACATCAAAAACGCGTATGTGTGCTTGTATGGAGATTGAGATTTTTTTTTTTTTTTTTTTTTTGTAAAAACATACAAAGTGAACAATAATGCAGTTTCTTTTAATGGGATATGTAAAAAATATTGGGCAAGAACAAGTCTCTTTAAAAAATCTAAAAAGCAATTAATTTAAGAATGGGTAGTAGTAAACATATCGATCAATGTGGATCTTTTATCCACTATGAACGAATATAATTTTCATATACAAGAATACAATTAGCCAATATATTAATTACCTGATCCAAATACAGTGTACATATACAAGTATACCAAGAAAAGAACCTATATTATTGCGGAGGTGTCCGAAGAAGTTGTTGTAGCAAACGGGCTGCAAATCTTTGCGTAATTCCACCTGCAACCCGTGAACCCAGAACCCGCGCTTCTGGCTGTTGAAGCACCTACAAAATCATTCACCCATTATTTATTACACATTTAAATCCAACTAAAAAGTCTATATATAAAATTAATTACCTGTAAAATGGGTTGAAAAATAGATGGATCGAAATTATCCGTGGACCTCAAAAGACCCCAAATTCGCATTACCGTATCTCTCAACTTCATCATTTCCTCCCTTTCGATTTCGCTAAGTTTAAACGGCCCGTTAAATCCACTCCCGTTCGAAAGTGCCGGTTTGACGAAATCCGGTACGTACTTATACGCGTCGATCATCGTACCGAACGCAACTGCTTCGCTAACCCTAATCGCTTCTTTTATCACCAAAATCCGCAACTCTTCTCCGTCTTCTCCCAATAAGAGTTTCAAAACGGGTTGCAAAGCTTCTTTTGTCGTGAAATCTTGATCCTTCCTTCCTTGCACCAAAAGATTCTCTAACCTATTCCACCTACAAAACCAAAATTAATTAAAATAATGAAAATTGGATTAAAATTTAGAGATTAACAACTTGCCTAAATTTACTGTCCTTGAATAAGAGTTCGATTAGCGCATCTCGAAGATACGGATCCGGGTCGGTCAAGAGACGTTTCGCAAAATACGGATAAGACGCGGCAAGAACTTTAAAATTCGGATCCGCATAAAGCGCGAGTCCTTCCAACACGGTCAAAGACCTCAATATCAACGCATAATAAGCCGGTACTATACAAACAAAAAAAAATCAATTAAAACATTAAAAGGGTAAATACGATATTTCACTCTTTCCAAAACGAACCGTTAAAAGGATATTGATAAAGAACGTTGCCCAAGCCATCAACAATAGTTTTAAAATTCAACTCGCTAACGGTAGAATTCAACGCATCGTCAAAAAAAGCTTTCAACGCGGGCACAATCGGCGTCACATCGACATCCTTGTCCAAAAAATCGAGCGTGTAATAGTCCCTCGCCATCGCTTCATAATCTCTATTAACCATGTGCACGACATGGCCGATAATCGCGACTCTGGCGACCTCGGGAGTCTCGCTCATCATTCCGAAATCCAGGAAAGCGAGTTTCCCCTCGGGAGTCGCGAGTATGTTTCCCGGGTGCGGATCCGCGTGGAAATACCCGTTTTCGAGAAGCTGACGCAAACTGCATTGGATACCGATGTTGACTAGCGCGAGTAAGTTGAGTCCTTGCGAGGAAATCGCGTCTTGTTGGTTGAGTTTGATTCCTTGGATCCATTCCATTGTGAGCACTTTCGCACTCGTGTATTCCCAGAATATATCGGGCACGATTATGTCTTGTTTGTCCGCGTATAATTTTTTAAATCTCCTCGCGTTTTGCCCCTCCTGTTTAAAAAGGTATAATGAGTAAATATAAAGGTATAATGGACGGATAAAAAGTATAATTACCTGAACGTAATTGAGTTCTTGATAGACGCGAGTAGCGAACTCGTCGATGAGAGCGACGACGTCGCTGGAGACGAAATCGACGTATTTATTGATCAAGAATCCCAATCCTCGAAGCAAGTAGAAATCGAGACCGATTGCGTCTTCGATGTTGGGTCGTTGGACCTTCACGGCCACGATTTGGCCCGAGTATTTTAATTGGGCCTTGTATACCTGGCCCAAACTGGCCGCCGCGATTGGAGAGGGGGATATTGTTGAGTAGATCGACTCGAGTGGAAACCCTAATTCTCTCTCTATGCATTCGAAAGCCTCCTCGTCAGGAAATGTTGGCAACGAATCCTAAATTGGTATAAAATAAAGTTTGTTTGTTTGATGATTTTTATGAGAAGAATGTGTGAAATTTGGGACCTGTAATTCTGATAATTCTTCGAGGTATTCGGGAGGGCAGATATCAGGGCGGGTCGAGAGACCCTGACCGATTTTGACGAATGTGGGGCCCAGTCTAGTGAAAATTCCGCGCAATTGTATTGCTCGAGTACGTTTCAATTTGTCTGTTTGCCCTTTTCTTTGATCTAAGAAGAGTGTGAACCCGAATGAACCTAGACCCGTTATTATCTCCCATGCTCGTCCCACAGCCTGTAAATCGATTTGACCAATTTGCGAATAAGTATGTGAATTTGATCATGAAACGCTTCAAATATGATTCGATTTGCAGTTAATATGGACTAATTGAAATATAATTGTGAAGAGAGAAACCATCCAAGGCTTAGAGCCATAGCTGGAGGCGAGGAACTCAGGGGTGTAGATAGTAGCATTAGCGGCACGAGTCATAGCACGAGCCTCGGCCTTCATATCCTCAGCCCGGTCTTTCCAACCTAAAGAAACGATAACCGGTGCGGACGTGGACGGTTTGGATTGGTCGGATACCTGAAGCTGGGCCGGTTGGGATTCCACCACCGCCGCCCTGACAAGTCTGAATCTGGACCTCGCCGGTCGACGGGAAGAGGAAATAAACAGAGGTAGAGTAGTGGCGGAAGCGGAAGTGGCCATTGGTTGGTCGTACGTCGCACCTGCGGAGGAAATGGGAGGAGGACTGAGGAGCGAGGAAGAAGCCAGCACGTGACTTACACGTGAGGCGGAGGAAGAGAGAGCAAACAAGTTAGTTAACTCAGATATTTAATTTTGAGGGATTTACATATTTACCCTTCTAAAAATACAAAATATCATGATTTAACCTTCTTCTTTTTTTTGCAAAAAAAACCCCTCAAACATATATATTGATACATTACCTAGAGTTTTCGTACAAAATCAAATGTCGAGAAAATAAACGGATTTAAACACTTTAAACTTATAACACTTAATTATATAACATATTACATAAACTCTGATACAAAAAAATTATTCGAAATAAATTTTCTTCACAATTTTCTTCATAGATATGACATCGATAAACAATGCTTAAAACTCGGTTTCTTGAAGACTCCGACGGTTTAATAATTGTGAATCGAAAGAAAAATTGTTGATCAAGTTTTGTGTAGGAAATGAGATTGAATCGGTCAAAATGAGTGAAGTGGTGGGTGCGAAACTTTTTCCCGTTCTCAGTCATTCTTGAATTTTTCGCGGTAATCATTTTCTTTAATTGTAATGAATTGGTTATGCGGGTCCTTAACGGGTCCTTTGCGGGTCTAGACGGAGAGGAAATCAGGGGAGATGGAAGATAGAGCGGAACGGTGGGTGAAATTGAAAAAATATTAGTACCTTCATGATCACTTTTAAGAGCTCTCATCCTCAAATTTCCATGCCGATAAGCACCGCCCCCTTTGGAAGATAAACTCGCAATCCTCTTGATTCCACAATGCCATCAGCAGTGAGGGGGGAGGTGATGGGTGTGACGGTTTGGTTGATCATGTGGTGGAACCGCCGTAGATCCAATAGGAAAAATGGATCCGTTTATGTCGGTAATAGAAACTCGGATATTTGAACATAATCATTCATGCTCATCAAAGAAAAGGATTTTCGCCGAATACGACGAATTGAGGAATTGAACGAATTCAATCGGTACCGTCATGGAAGAAAATCACCCAAAGAAATGTCGGTTTGGATGAATCGAAAGGAAGTATGGTGAATTAAGCGATAGCCAATTGAAATTAGGGAATTAAGCGGGAACGCACGTGAAGTGCACAATCACGGTCACTATTAAGGTTTGGGGAAAGATGATTTAACCTTCCGAAAAATAAAAAGTATCATAGTTAATTTCCAGTTATGGATATTTTTTTATATCTCTTAAATATAGTATTTTTTGAAGGTTAAATCGTAATGATAATTTTTAATTTTTTATGTCTCTTATTGTTAACTTTTTTTTTCATTGATAAGATTGGAAAACTGGGTTTTTTTTATTTATTTTGTGAGTCAATTGGATAAAATTAGTTAGTTCTTATTGTTTTTGTCTTTTTATCAGTATTTTTTTCTTATTGGTAAGTCGTAAATCAGACTTTGTGGTTTTATAGGACACGTATATCTTTGGTGTACAAAGGAGACACGTGGTACATTTATCAATCTTGTGGGCCAAAATAACCGAAATTAATGTAGGTATAAAATGCGTGTAATATTGAAACTGGTATTCTTATTCTTATTTTTAGATGACTAATGATATCAATAAAAATCAATGTTTTAAATAGCGTGCAGCGGCATGCAGCGTTTTGACGTTTAATTTAGCGTTTAGCGTTAGCGGGCGATATAGCGCCGCTTCACCATCACAGCGGATTTTTGATCGAAATTATTATTTTTATAATACTACAATACAAATATAAATATAAATTAGCGGTCCAATATTATAAATAAAATTATGTTGAATGCATATTTATATCAACCTCGCAAACTAACATAAATTAAAATTCATCTCTAAGAAAAATATATTATTATTATTATTACTTTTGTTTTTCTTTTTATTACTGTAATTATTGTAATTATAATAAGTATGCTTATTATTACTAACATAAGTATGCTTATTATTATTACTATTATTATTACTATTATTATTATTATTATTATTATTATTATTATTATTATTATTATTATTATTATTATTATTATTATTTGTATCGTTGTCATTATTATTATTATTATTATTATTATTAAATAACAATAATTATTATTTTATACTAATAATATTAATTATTATTATTGTTATTATTATTTAGTACCAATAATAATAATAACAATAATAATTATAATAATAATAATTATTAATATTATTACTATTATTTAATAACAATTATTATTATTGTGTAATGATAATAGTGATTATTATTTAATAACAACAACAACAACAACAATAATAATAATCATCATCATCATCATGCTATAGCGCCGCTACGGACGCTATAATTGAACGCTTCAACGCTATAGCGGTCCGCTATAGCGTTGCAGCGGAACAAAACGCTACAGTGCTATATTCCGAAGCGGTGCAGCGTTTGCCTCCCAAAACCCGCTATAGCGCGCTATAGCGGCGCTACAGCGCCGCTATTTAAAACACTGATAAAAATCCAAAAAATAAAGGAAAAATTTAAGACGAAAACACGAACTTTTTATGGAAATTTTGAACAGAGTTTTGTTTTCTTTTTCATCCATTTTACGACTAATTTGTCATACTAGGGTGTTAATAGAATTAGACCCAACATATTTTTTCAATATTTCATATTTAATTTTATTATCTTTTTTTTTTTGATAAAAATAATTTTATTATCTTAGCAAGTAAACAATAAATGAACAGATCAGAATGAAAATACTTTAGAAGAGAACTATTATTTTAGCAAACTAAAAAATATCTTGGCAGATACAATAAATAATGAATGGATATTAAAAAACTTATGCACCTTGGAAATATTTCAGAAGAAATACATTATTATTAATAGTAAATAAGCATTAAATCTAACTATTAAAATATTTTTTTCTACCAATATACATTCAAGATGCATAATTTGTGTATATCATTTTTTTTTATTTGATGTGAATTCGTCGTGAAAATATTCATCATCAATAATGGACTTTTAAGTTTTATTATTATAATTTTGTAAATTATATTTTTCAATAATATTTATATAATACTAAGTAGGTCAAGGTAGTGTTTTATACTTTTATCTCAACGAAACATTGATGCTGAAGTTTCCAAAAGAAAAATAATTAAAGAAATGAAATAATTTACCTCCCAGACACAAATCACTTTGTAAACTTATACAATATATATCAAATACTATTTTTATTTTTTGAAGCCGTATAATTTAAAAAATACTATATGATATTAAATAATTTATAAATATGTTTTTGCTTAGTAAACTTTTTGATATTTATTTTTTAATATATTTTCTTTATGAAATATTGCAATGTGATATCATATATATCTTAAATTGTATTGTTTTTGTTAGTATTATATATAATCAATAACATGTAATATGCACACATGTGATATGACACATTATTTGTATACTAGAAGAATCTAATATAATCATGAAAATTATATATTATAATATTCCTCATTTTTTTTTTTGATAATAGATAATATTTTCATTATTATCATATGAAACAGTTCTATATTAAAATAAAAAATATAATTAAGATAACATAACATAGGGCGAGTATTATCCTAATACTAATATGAATTGCGATTTGTGTGTTTTTAATCTACCCAACTATCCTCGAGTCCACCATAATTACATGTCCAACCTTCCAACAAACCCTCATCAAATAAATCACCACAAAATACGACTATACTAACACAACAAACCAATTAATCAAATTCACCATGGGTCTCTATAATTCTTCCTATCTTTTCAGAATAACCCTAACCCTAATTTGCCTCTCTCTATCTATTCGCCATGCGAAATCGATTACATGCGACGACGTGGTCTCGTTCCTCGTCCCGTGCTTGTCTTTCATGGAGGACGGAAAAGTAACACATTCGTGTTGTTACGGCGTGAAACGGATTTACCGTGCGGTTAAATCGAGCAATTACGATTTGCAAATGACGTGCACTTGCCTCAAGGAAGAAGCCGCCACTTACTCGGTACTTACTGCTCATAACGTGGATATCGTTACCAAAAAATGCAGAGTAACCCTCCCTTTCAATGTATCCACGAATATCGATTGCTCCAAGTAATTACATTTCAAATTTGTAATTATATATATATTTTTTAAATTTATTCGATTCTTGTTTTCGTTCAATTTGTTTTCCAGGTTGAAGTTGAGCTGAGCAGTAGGAATTCAGAAGCACAAAATAAAAATGTTCGTTAAGAAGGAGCGAATTTAGATTATTTTTGTTTTTAGGATTTGTGTGATGTATTCTTTTCTAAATTTATACTTGTAATAAGATAAGATTTTTAACAAACAAATACATTGAATAACAAACACGGATTTGAATTCTTGGATTTGATCAACCGCTGGATTTTAATTCCCCGGATCTCAATCCGCCGGAGGGAGGGAGCGTCTGTGCATACTGCCCATAGATCGCGCGTTCATAAAAATTCAAATTATTTAGATCGCACTACAACAATAAAATAGTTACATACACTCGGTTCATATTAAATACATACACCAATTGTGGTAAACTAATACATATGATTATAGCGTTTATATTAAATTGTACACCAAGTGTTGGTAAATATGTTGGGGGATCTAGAGTAATAAACCTCGTGCCTCTTTTTTCATTTCAAAACTTCTTCTTTCTCGTCCCCGCTAAATTGAGCTTCGAAACCCTAGAGTAGTGGAAAGAGCAAGATTTCTCCTTCTCTCTTTCGAATCTCTCTCTCTCTCTCTCTCTCTCTCTCTCTCTCTCTCTCTCTCTCTCTCTCTCTCTCTCTCTCTTCACTTTGCCTGTGCTGGACGAAAGATTTGTGGTTGTGACGATGCTCAATTGATGCTTGTCGTGCTGTGATGGACGGACCGGGTAGAGCTTCTTCTAAGGTCCGATTAGGAGGATTTGTTTTCTGTTTCTTCTTTTTTAATTTTGTCGTTTTTTGTTCTGGTGTAATTTTTTTTGCTTTTACAATTTGAAGAAAGGCGGCCTCGAGCTTGGATTGGAGGATCTGCCTGGCAGCATGAAGAGGCAAAAAACGCGAGATCTGGAGTCCATAACCCGCAGAGAAGGTTAGATTTTAAGTTCGTTCTGTTAGATTCGTTCTTTTTTCTGAGGAGAGATTCTCGGTCACTTAATTTGAGTAGATTCGTCCTACTGTGGTTTGCTCATTACATCTCTGAGCTTAGCAATTCATCAGGTTTTGAAATGGCCAGTTATTTTTATTTATTTTCTGCGGATGAAAATTTTATTTGAAGTGGGGTCAAAACCTGATTTATGTAGTTTTTTCAAGCCTGCACACAACCTGTTTGTCATATTGTCTGTATGAAATTTTATAAAATGGGTATTTGTTTTGAAGACCATTTCCTTAACTAATTGCCCGTGCATACTTAATGCTAGCCCATGTGACATTGGTTCCTTATCGACAATATTATCGCTTCATTTATTCATTTCCACTTCTCACACTACCAATTTCTCATTTACTTTCATATTACAAGGTACTGCTATCAAACCCAATTACGAATCCACCAATAAAAAACATTCAACTCAAATTCTCCAACCTTGTACTAAAGAAGTTAATACTGACCCATGCCTCTTAACCCTAGGTCAAGCACAAAACAATACCACAAAAATACCGGACCTAAACGCAAACACAGACGAGCACAACCCATTCCACCCTTACAAAACCCTAAACCCTAACCCCAACTCCGACCAATCAGAATGCAGCAGCACAACAGGTCCACTAGAAGACAAAACAGAAGAAAACGATCCGTTAAAACTCTGGAAAGAAATGAAACAAAATGGGTTCCTTTCTAAATCCCACCAAGAAATCGCTGCCCCAAAACCTAGGGTTAGAAAAGCGTTAAAGAAATCAGAAGAAATTGAGAAGCAAAAAAAGGCTTATATGCAAAAAGAACAGGCTTTACAACTCAGCAGATTTTCTAAAGTAACGGGTCCAAGCGGATTGTTAACGGGTCTGAACCCTGGAATAATAAACCATGTGAGGAATAGTAAACAGGTTTATTCCATAATAGAGGCCATAGTTAAAGATTCTAGCTCAGGTAATAACGAGAGTTTTGAAGAGTGTACCGATTTGAATTTGAGTTTGAATGTCGGTACCGACGGTACCGGTACGGGAAAGGAGCATAGTGGAATAACCGGTTTGAGTTTAAGTGAAGATTTTGGATCCAATCAGGAGGCTGTTACGTCTCTATCCCTTAAAGGTACTATTTGGATTAATATTATTGGAATAATTGAGGGGCACTTTGGTAATTGTGCACTTTTTGTGGTTTTTTAGCTGCTTCGGCTGCATCGCAATGGATGGAATTGCTTCAACAGGACATCAAAGGACGTCTTTCTGGTACCCATTATTTTGAAAAAAAAATATTCACATTTATATTAAAAAAAAGAGTGAATATGTATGCATTTATTTATTATTTTTGTTTAGCATTGAGGAGGAGCAAGAAGAGGGTTAGAAACGCAATTAACACAGAATTGCCATACATGATATCCACCGATTTTACCTGTGAATCTCCTGACGAGTGGGGCCCACATGTTGAGAAATGGAGATTCATGTTCACTCAAATGGATAAAGCGCTTAACGACGAAGGAAGATATCTCGTAAGTATTATTTTATTTCCCTTCGTTAATTAATAAATGAATCAATGGTAGTTAATTTAATAAATTTTGAATAATTGGGGGTTTCCTAGGAGAATTGGTTGAGACAAGTGGAAGAAATGCAGTCGAAATGCGAGAAAGGAATTAAGTTTGTCGTTGGCATCGAAAGCTTGCTTCTCGGTCCACCTAATACTGAAATCAGGTTTTTTTTTTGGAAGAATTTCAAATATACCCCTGTAAAACCTCGAATATCATTTCAGTTAATTTTTGTGGTATTTTTGTTGTAATTTAGCAAAGGGAAGAAAATGGAGGCGATGGAGCACGAGCAAGTGGTGAAAGCCGCCGCTGCGTCGATGTACTCCACGTGTAACTTTGTCACTAAAAAAGAGAATATTTCTTGTTTTTGATATTTTTTATTTTACTCTTAATATGTTTGTGAAATTTGTAGAATAATATTTGCTCCTATTTGGGATTTATTTCTGTTTTTTTTTTTACTACTTTGTGAATTTAATTACTGAATTTGTTTGATTTATTCCTTAACTTTGTAATCTTTGTATTGAACTAGCAATACCCCGTGCAATTGCGCGGGACTTGATATCTGTTATTTTTACATATTTTTTTATATATTTTGTTTAACTAGCATTTGAGCAAACTCAATTAATATAATCCCGATATGTTTGTAAATATATTGATGTCAATAAATGTATTATAATTAATTAAGGTTTATGGAATTGGACTATCATAGATATATGTATTATAATTAATAATGATTTATGTAATTAGTCCATCCTTACAAATCTATACAAAATAAATTAAAAATAACATGTTATATTTCAAACAAAATAAAAGTTTCAAAACAAATAAAAGAAAATCGTGAATAATATACAGAACCGAAATATATATTTGAAATGTCATCCATTAACATACAAAATATCAATTTTTTTTTAAAAATAACACAATTGTAAATGTGATATATTAGCAGACAAAATATGAATATTATTACTTCTGTCCCAAAGAAATTACCAATTGAGCCATAATTTCATACATGTGTTATTTATGGAGCCCCAATAACACAAAAATTATCATCCTTGATGACGTGGTAACATAAGATTAAGTGGATTGATTAGTATCATTAATTGATTCGATTAACGATTGAATTGACCGCTTAATTGAATTGACAAGCCAATTAACATTTACTAATATTAACATATTATAAATTATTGGCGTGTTAATTAAATGTGTCAATTAACATTTAAAATTATTGACGTGTTAATTAAACTTGTCAATTAACATTTAATTGAGTTAATTAGAAATGTTAATTAATTAACTTTGTCACCTCATCAAGAATATTGGGATGAGTTTGGGAGCCAAGTATATTTTTCCTTTCATATATGGGTACAAATTGGGTTGAAATAGAAAAAACAAAGAGGTATCAATCTTTGACGATATTTTTGGGTACACATTGGGTTGAAATAGAAAAGCAGATAGGGACACGTGTCAATGTTTGGTAATATGTTTAAAATTAGATCTATGTATATGTATGTATATGTATATATTTGAAGTATCTGGAGAGATCGGTAAATATTAAATTAGATATAAAATATCACGAATACCCCTTTAAAAATATGAAATATCATGAATTAAGAAATGCCATCTCTTGTCCTAATTTTTTCAAATCTTGAAACAAATTATAAAGAGGAATTCTAATTTTGTAAGGTTATTGTAGTTAGTTATCCGTGAATTATATGTGTATTATTCGCAGACTGGACAATTGTGTGTTGGGTCTTATTCGATACTTTCAGATTCTTCTCGGGTATGAAATTTCCATTTTTTGTATTTGTTTTTATCTTGATAATTATTTTTTTAATTAGGAAAATATTGAGGAAAGCTAAAGGTTGTGGTGCTCCGCTTCATAACTATAACTAGGAGAATACTCGTCGCGTAGTTAATTATGTTTTTCAATGTAATATAAAATACATATTCATATATATGATGATAATGATAATATCATCTCATAATAAAATTATCAAAGATTATTTATCTAAGATTATGTATATATTTTACAGTAACAAAAGATCTCATTTTTTAGTCAAATAATGACATTTATATTAATTTCATTGTAAAATAATATATGAAGTATAACACAATTTTACGAAAAAACATAACAACAAATATTATATCATTTTGTCTACAATATTTCATACAATATCAAATATACAAATTATGAATCGTACAATATATGTAGTAAAACATCATTAATTACGTAGTACTAATAATTTTTATTGATTCAAAATGCAATGAAAATCAAACTTAATAATGAATGTAATTTAGTAATACAAACAATTTATTTAACATAAACATAAACATAAATTTGTTTTATATGAGATGATTTATTTAAGATTATATTTTAAAAAATAACAATAATATTTGATAGATGTTTATAATTTTTAAAAGTTATTTAGATGGGTAATCAATCTTTTTAATTTATATTATTTTTAACAAATTTAATAACAAATTTGTTTGATTAAAAACACAAATATAATCATCTTAGTACTGTATGAGTTTCTTATATTTATAATTTTTTAAAATAAATAATAATACTTAAAGTTCTTTTATCTAAATGAAATACTTAAAATTGTATTATGTTAACATGCATTTTTTTACATTGTATCTTATATAATATTTTTACAATTTCAAATTACCAAAACGGTTCGTATGAATTATGTTAATATGGATGTCAAAATAAAAATAAAACTAAAACAAATGTATTTGGTCGATTTTTAAATTAAATTTCGAAAGTTAATACTAATATATGTTGTATGTTTGATAATATTACATATTTAAGTTATTAATTTTCATATTCACATTTGATCATGTAATCTTATATGAAATGATAAATAATTAAATATATTTAGTATAACATGAATCTATCCAATAATAATAATCGACATCATTAATGTAGGATTATGTGACTTTCAAATCATGCTAAAATATAATTAAAATAATGGACACTTAAATGGTTATAAAAAAATCATGATTAGAAAAAATCAATGATTAATCAATGGTATACATTTTATCACATATTATAATCCATGACTGAAATGAATGTGATTCGTGGCACAAGGAAATTGCACAAATTTGAATTTAAAATAAGTTGTTAAAGTTTTTATATATTTATTAAATGACATTGTCATGAATCAGGATGTGTGTGGTTCTTATTATTAATAATCGAAATACAACTAATTATCTTATTTATAAAGTTAACAAAAATAAAGGCATGAGAATGAGCCTACCATAAATAATTTGATCCACTAATATTGATTAGGCTAGTGATATCGACAGGAAATTGTATTATTTGTTACAGGAAAATTAATTTGAAATGACTAATTTACCCTTATTTATTGATTATATGTTATTTGGAAAGCAGATTATTATGTATCAAATGGCGATATATATATATATATATATATATATATCAATGTTTTAAATAGTGTGTAGCGGCTCGTAGCGTTTTGGTGTTTCATTTAGCGTTTAGCGTAAAGCGGGCGATATAACGCCGCTTCATCATCGCAGCTGATTTTGATCGAAAGTTTTTTTTATAATACTACAAGATGCGTATATATTATATATTATATACATAATTTAGCATCCTAATATGATTTAAAATAAGATAATACTAAATGTAGAAAAATATAAGCTTCTCTGGATTCACATAGTACTTCCAAATTTCATCTAATTATCTAAACTTCAAAATAACATAATTAGTCAACATCTCTAAAATCATTCAAATATAAATAATTCATAAATGAGTCACTATACTCATTACAAAAAAAACCGAACATATTTTACTAGTCAAATGAAGAACAACCTTCATCCATTACATGTTCATGCTCTTTGTATGATGAAGAGGAAGACTCGTTGACATCACTTAAATCCAAAATTAATTTCTTTTTCCTATTAGGATTCGAGCTACAAGGGATATCAATTCTGGCCCTTTTGTTCGCTTCATTCTCACCACCTCTTGCTTGCAGTTCTTCGTCAGAGAGAGACAGTTCAACTTGAGGATCGATGTTTCTCACCCATTCATTTCTTTCGTCCTCTAATACATCAGTTTGTTGTGCCTCTATGGGGTCTCTACTTTTATTCATTCATTTTTGTTGAAGCATCGAGTTAAATTTCACAAATACTAGATCATTTAATCTTCCATGAAGTAATCTGGCCCGTTTTTTGGTATGGAACTAAATGACATTTACATAAGAAAATCAAATAATGTACAAAATATGATATTTTTTTTTATAAATGCAGTAAATAATTTTACCTGTTCAAAGGAGCTCCAGTTTCTTTCACAAGCAGATGAGCTACATGTTAAACTCAACACTCTCTTGGCTAGCTCTTTCAAATGTGGTGCACTAGTTCCATGAAGAGCCCACCATTTAGCTATTAAATCACAGTAAATAAAATATTATAATATATTTATAACAAATTAGTCTAATCATAAAATATTATAATATATTAAAAAAATATAGCGCCGCTAAAACCGTAACATTTGTGCGCTTCACGCTATAGCAGTCCGCTATAGCGTTGTAGCGGAACAAAACGCTGCACAGCTATAATTTGAAGCAATGCAGCGTTTACCTTCGAAAATCCACTATAGCGCACTACAGCACTGATATATATATATATATATATATATATATATATATATATATAGAATGATGTGAATCTTGTATGTATTATTTCTAGATTCGAGTTTTAATTGTAATTAAATAAAAAAATAACATGATAATATTGTCTGTTAGTTGTTAATGATAAAATGAAAATAAACATAACTACTATGATTCATAAATTAAATTATTAAATCATTTAAATAGTTATTGGAAAAACAGAATAAGAACAAAAAAAATGAAAACAATAATTTCGAAAATATAATATGTAAAATATAATAAAATAAATTATTTAATGACTCATAAAATATATTGCAGTTACATGAAAAAAAAATCAAAGTCATAACTACTATTTACAAAAATAGAACAGAGAGAATTATTTGGAATAGTAACCTGGCTAGCAAAAAATATAATTTGAAATTTGAAATTTGAGGAGGAGACTAAGGAGCCGAGAAGAAAGAAATAATTTTCAGTTTTAGTTACGAATTGGTAAGACGACCCAAATTGGCATTTTTTGAACTTTGATTTTTATTGATTTTGTTCATAATTATTATAATTATTAAGATCCGAACTTTCTAAATTTTCTCCAAACATATATATTTAGATTTTTTTTTCAAATTACATGTAATCATTTATAAGGGTAAATTAGTCATTTTACATTAATTTTCCTGTAACAAAGTAAAATTATTTCCTGTCGATATCGCTAGCCTATTGATTAAGTAGTCATTATTTGATTCATTAAAAATAATTTGATCCACTAAATGTTAATTAAGCGATCACTATTTGATTAACAAAAAATATATCTTATTTATAAAGTTAACAAAAATAAAGATATGAGAATGAGCCACGTGAAGGAAATACAGTTTCAGGATCGACCGTAAAAGTGTACACAAGGATAAACGAATGTAGGTGTACATTCGTGGCCATAACTTTCAGTGGGAAAATCCGATTTGAATGGTTCAAATTGGATTAGATAGATAATAAGATTATCTACAACCTTCATGAAGAAATATATTTCATATGAACGAAGTATAAGTGTCGTTTATGTGAAATACCGAAAGGGTGCAACAGTATGACATACAGTTAGTAAAACAGTCATAACTTTTGCATACGAACTCCAATTGGGTTGGGCCAAATTGGGTTGTGTAGATAATAAGATTATCGACAACTTTCATGTTGGTTGATGTTCTGTCAGAGAAATTTATCAATTTCGTCTGGACAGAATACTGAACAGGTTCATGCAGTTTTCTGTGTGAAAGGGTGTATATTGGATATACATGCCTTTTGGCTAATCCTGATCCTATTAGATATAAATAGGATTTTCTCTCTCATCTTAAAAAGCAATTCTAAGTAATCATTCAAAAAAAGACACAAAAAGAGCAAATTCAGATTTGATCTTTCGTGAGTGAAAAGGTGCGAAGAGAGAGAGTGATAGAGAATCGATTAGATCGAGCAAGTTCGCCGGTGCATCGTCTAGGCAGGTGCATCCGCGACCGATGTCTTACGAATCAACGTGGATACAAGTAGAGGAACGACGTTTGTGGTTCTTCGATTGTGATCGACTCAAGTGAGAAAGACGGTAGAAACGCTTGGACGCACGAAGACGAAGTCGAGTGAACCGGCGTAGCAAACGATTGGTGAAGGACGCGTGGTGTGGGACGCGCGGATTGTCACCAACGTGACATGAAATAGAAGACGGCGATCAACCCTTCGTGTGCCATCAATTTGGCACTGGTATAGATCTATCCTTCTAAATGCATCGTACCATCGAAGTCGTGGCGTGATCTCGGGAATCGGGGAACCGGACCGGGCCTTCATTCCGCTGCGCGGGCCCGGGGTCGGGGATATTACCCAACACCACGTAGGCCATAAATAATTTGATCCGTTAATATTAATTAAGTAGTCATTATTTGATTCATTAAAAATAATTTGATCCACCAAATGTTAATTAAGTGATCACTATTTGATTAACAAAAAATAAATCAATGGTTACTAATTTGATAGGGTCTGAATCGCACGGGTCCGTTATACTATTAACAATGTCTTAATTTGATAATATTTACTTTAGAACGAATAAATATGATATCATCTTAATTATATATTATATTTATGATTTAACATCTTAATTTATGGTTAAACACGTCATAAAATCAAGTTTAGGAATGTGTTGAACATCCGTAAAAGAAAATGAAAAAAAGAAAAAAATGAAAAGAACGAAATGTCTTTTGGTCGTCTACGGGATATGTATAGCTCGGGCCCGATAGGGTCTCAATCAAACGGGTCCATTATAATATTAACAATGTCTTAGTTCGGGAATATTTTGAAAAAAATGAATATCCATAAGAAAAAATTAAAAGGATGAAATGCCTTTTGGTTGTCTACGGGATCTGTATAGCTCGGGCCCGATAGGGTCTGGATCGAACGGGTCTGTTATACATTAACAATGTAGGTTTGATAATGTTGTAAAACTAGAAGCAAAACTTAAGAACTAACACTCAAATAAGCTAGAGAGAATACTCAAGAAAGAAAAGAGATGGATATTTTCATTTCTATTTCATTGAACTTATGTCATTTACAATGAGAATGGGGGAGTTATATATAGCCTACACAATACCATGATTTCCTATGTAATACCATGGATCATGCCCAGGCCCGGCCCTCTATGTTGGCCCAAGAGGCCATGGTCAAAGGCCACCGAAATTGGAAAGGCCACATTATTTCTATTATAGGGTATAAGCCCAACTTATTTTTTTGGCCCAGGAAGTAAAGAAAGAGAAAGAAAAAAAACTAACCTGGAGGCGACGCGACTGGAGGCGACTGGAAGTGCGAAACTTGACGTGAGACGCGAGACGCGAGTTTGTGGCCGCGATTGGAGGCTGGACTGGAGCCTGGAGGCGGCGACTGGACGCGAGTTGGTGGCCCAGGAAGCTTTGCGGTCTGATTTTTGCGACTGCGTTTTGGGCATTTTTCTGCGATTTGTTTTCTGCGACTGTGATTTGTGGATTTTTCTGGAGCAGATCGAATTTCTTCTTAGATTGGTGCGTAATTAGGGCTTAATTGTTTTTGAACTCTAATTTGTATTCATTCATTTAATTAGGGCTTAATTTGGGCTTAATTGGACGCAATTAGACTTGATTTTCTCTCAAATTAGGGCTTAATTACTTTTGAATTAGGGCTAATTAGGGCTTAATTAGGACTTAATTAGGGCTTCATTACTTTCGAACTCTAATTTGTATTTGTTCATTTCATTAGGGCTTAATTAGGACTTCATTACTTTCGAACTCTAATTATTTCTTAAATATCGTTGATGTGGCTCTTTCTTCACTAAAAAATAGGTTCAAACAATTCAAAATTTATGAGACCAATTTTGGATTTTTATTTAAATTGAAGAATTCCCCCGATCAATCGTTGGCGACACGTTGTGACAACCTAGAAAAGGTTCTAAAATTCAAAGGGATTTCGGATATCGATGGAGGGTAATTATATATGGAATTGAAAGTTTTAAAGAATGGGTTGCCGAGAGAAGTGAACAAACCAATCGAAATTCTCAATTATTTAGAACCTAGAAAATTGTGTTATCCGAATTCTTGGATTGCTTATAGAATTCTTTTGACCGTTCCGGTTACGGTTGCATCGGGAGAAAGAAGTTTTTCAAAACTAAAATTAATAAAAAATTATCTTCGATCAAGGATGTCTCAAGAAAGACTCAATGGATTAGCGATTTTATCAATTGAAAATGATTTTGCCGAAAATCTAGATTATTCAAATTTAATTGATGTATTTGCTTCTAAGAGTTCAAAAAGAATGATTTTTAGGTGATAGTAATTAATTATGTAATATTTTGAATATATTTTGTATTAGTTTTAATGATAATTTTTAAGCTTTCTTGACATAAGATTGTTTTTTAATTAATTTTGTCAAATGCCTCTAAAATCGCCGGGCCGGCCCTGATCATGCCCACAATATACAATACCATGGATATAATACCATGGGTTGTGTCATGATAAATATTAAACAAATAATAATAATAATAATAATAATAATAATAATAATAATAATAATAATAATAATACATTCATTACATAACACTCCCCCTTGAATGCATTTGATTTTGTACGCATAAGAAAAACCTGCCTCGTTAAAAACCTTGTCAGGAAAAACCCAGTGGGATAAAATCCTAATCAAGGAAAAGAGTGCAGTGCGTATTAAGTCTCCCCCTGATTTATGCAAATATCCTTGAGTTGGCGAAGTCCAATTTTGTAGACCAGTTTCTTGAAGGTTGTAGTTGGTAATGACTTGGTAAAAAGATCCGCTATATTATCACTTGAACGAATCTGCTGAACATCTATCTCGCCATTCTTTTGAAGTTCATGTGTCGAAAAGAATTTTGGAGAAATGTGTTTGGTTCTATCTCCCTTAATATAACCGTCCTTTATTTGAGTAATGCAAGCAACATTATCTTCAAATATTACGGTTGGATTCTCTTTGATTAATTTAATACCACATGATTTTTGTATATTTTGAATCATTAATCTCAACCATACACATTCTCTGTTTGTCTCATGAAGCGCTACAATCTCAGAATGATTTGTTGATGTAGCCACTAATGTTTGTTTGGTTGAACGCCAAGAAATAGCAGTATTACCATATGTGAATACGTATCCGGTCTGTGACCGTGCCTTATGTGGGTCCGATAAATATCCAGCATCTGAATATCCAACCAATTTTGGTTCATTGGTTTTTATATATAATAATCCCATGTCAATTGTTCCTCGAAGATAACGAAAAATATGTTTTATACCATTCCAATGTCTTCGAGTTGGTGCAGAACTATTTCTCGCTAAACAATTAACAGCAAATGCTATATTGATAAGAGGAAAATAAAGCACCTTTTTGATATCTAATTTGGGGAGTTTAGCCCTTTTGAATCACAATTTATATATAGAATTGTTCATATTTGAGATAACAAGAATATTTCTTCACTAAGTGTGTTTTATTGCTTAATTACCGGTTTTAGGGGGAAATTCTCGGGAATTCAAGAGTGTAGTTGCCTTTGTGTCCTCGCGCCGTTAAAATCCGTATATCATACCGATCATTTCGGTACACGTATGAGGGAGGAGGCAAATAATCTTCAACATAAAAGTCTACACCAAACTCTACACGAAAACCACTCACAACATAGCTACTATCCAGCCCACTATCTAGCCACCTACCTCACCTATAATCCCCAAACTACCCTCAATCCTCTCATCCAACTCTTGGCCAATGGGAGAGCTTCAAGGGCACTATAAATAAGACCCCCAAGGCCTATGGGCAGATTTACGCTCTTTGGAGCACTTTCAGCCCACTCTCTCTCTCTCTCTCTCTCTCTCTCTCTCTCTCTCTCTCTCTCTCTCTCTCTCTCTCTCTCTCTCTCTCTTCTCTCTCCCTCTCAAGAACTTCCAAGAACTTTCAAGAACCACTCAAGTTTCATTAATTCGGGAATTTCCTCCATCTCCAGATTAAAGCTTTCTTCATTTGGTGAAAAGATCTAAGCAAGTCGTAAAAGAGACACTCGACAACCGGACTCGAAGCCTTCTTCATCTGGTGAAAACGTGTTCTTAATTTCCGGTCTCGAAGCCTTCTTCAACCGGGAAAGTCGACTTCTTCAAGACGAGAAAACCGCTCAATCTCCTAGCTTCCTAGCGATTCGAGCATCAATCGTTCACACTCACAAGGAAGGAGTACCTCTAATCACGTTGAAGCTTTCTTCTCGTTTTAGGTGTAGTCTTTTCAATTCTCGAATTTGTTGTGTAAATATAACTTGTTTGATTCTAAAAATCTTTGTTCTAATTTGAGTTTTTAAATTTGATCTTTTTCTCTTTATTCTCTTAATCTCAGTTTAATTATTTTCCAAAACAAATCTAGAACCAAACTTAATTTAAAAACTTCAAATAGAGAACTAACTCAAAAATCCAGTATATATTTTTGTTTAACCTAATTCAGTATATTCTAGATCTGGAAAGTTAAAATTGTTTCTTTCATTGCGTAGATCTTGATTTCTAGTTTCGGGAACTTTTTGAATTGTTGAATTTCATGAAATATTTGAATTGATATGAGTCTTTGAAAACTGTCACTTAAACTGAAAAACTGCTGTTTCCAGGGACTGTTTTTCAGAGACCTGATTGTAATTCGTTAATAACGTTTTATTCCGTTGTCCACATTGTTTGAAATTTTAGGATAAATTTGATAATGTTCAGACCTATCTCTACACAAATTTTCATTAATTTTGGAAACTTTGAAATAATTATTTTAAAGATCTGAATTTTAATTCTATTTGACGCAATAGCTCCCTGTGGAACGAATCTATTATTTTCTGCTATACAACCATATAATTCACTTGTTTGATATTACGGGACTTTAAAACAACGATACGCGTTTTAGACGTGCCAAAAGACCGTTATCATATATCTGGTCGTGTGTTATTAGCAAGATACATCAATGCACCAATTGCACTTAAATATGGTACTTCTGGACCAAGAATTTCTTCATTATCGTCTCCAGGACGAAAACAATCTTTCTTTACATCAAGAGATCGAACAACCATAGGTGAACTTAATGGGTGACATTTGTCCATATTAAAACGTTTTAGTATATTATTTGTATAAGTGGATTGATGAACAAATATCCCATTTCTTATATAATCGATTTGTAAACCAATACAAAATTTGGTACCAAGGTCTTTCATTTCAAATTCTTGTTTTAAGTATTTTGCAGTATTTTCAAGCTCTTCAGGAGTTCCAATGATATTCAAATCATCGACGTATACTGCAATAATAACAAATCCACAATTTGATCTCTTGATAAAGACACATGGACTGACGGGATTATTTTGATATCCTTCATTTGTTAGATATTCACTTAAACGATTGTACCACATTCTTCCAGATTGTTTCAACCCATATAAAGATTTTTTCAATTTTATAGAATACATACTTCGATGTATTCCATTACATGTTTCAGGCTGTTTTAATCCTTCGGGGATTTTCATGTAAATTGATAACGGGTTTTTGGCTAACACTTAGGTTATATCGTTGAATAAAAATACCGTAAATCAAACAAGAAACATGTGAATACTAAAGATTGTATAGACTAAGTATGTAAGGATTCGTTCCACAGGGAGCTATTGCGTCAAAATATGATTAAACTTCAGATCGTTAAAATAATTATTTCTAAGTTTCCAAAATTAATGAAAATTTGTCTAGAGAGAGGTCTGAATAGTATGAAACTTATCCTAAAATTTCAAACAATTTGGACAACGGAATAAAAAGTTATTAACGAATTACAATCAGGTCTCTAAAAAACAATCTCTGGAAACAGCAGATTTTCAGTTTAAGTGACAGTTTTCAAAAATTCATATCAATTCAAATATTTCATGAAATTCAATGATTCAAAAAGTTCCCGAAACTAGAAATCAAGATCTACGCAATGAAAGAATTGGTTTTTAGCAGATTTGGAAGGAGATCGTGAAAATTGACAAGTTTAGAACAAAAGAAAATATTTAAAGAAAGCAAAAGAACTCAATTCAATCTCAAGTTTATTTATCAACACAAGAATTTATTAAAAGAATCACAACCAAAAACTGAAATAAAAGAAAGAAACCACCTAATCAAGCCCTAGAACGCCTAGTGACTTGTGTCGATGCCTTCCCGTCGATCCGGTTGAACGCCAACTCGAGTCTCCGTTTCTTCTCACGCGGATCCTCTTCAATTCGTCGAAGAACGCCTTCCGCACGAATGACCGATCCCTTCCTTGTGTCGAGATGGAGCAAGAACGCCTTAACTCCAATTTCGTCACATACAACCCTAGGGCGAGAACGCCTCTACCAAAGAGTTGGTCTTGAATTTCACGGTTCTTGATTGAATCTTGTTTGTTTCTTGGAAGAGTTTGTGGAGAGAGATGGTAGAGAGCTTGCCCCCAAAGGGGAGAGAAAAGGGGAGGGGGGGGGGGGGGGGCAGGAGAGATCGTTTGCCCTTGGCCTTAGGGTCTTATTTATAGGCTTCATGGTGTCTTCTGATTGGTTGAGGGAGATATGGAAGGTTTTGGGGCTGGATGAGGGAGAAATGGAAGGTTTTGGGGAGATATGGAAGGTTTTGGGGCTGGATGAGGGAGAAATGGAAGGTTTTGGGGAGCAACAAATTAACTAAGAAGGCAACAAATCAATCTAAAGGAGGCCACAAATCAATCTAAAGAAGGCAACAAATTAGCTGGTTGGGGCTTGTGCATGGGCTGAGTGAAGGAAATACAGTTTCAGGATCAACCATAAAAATGTACACAAGGATAAACGAATGTAGTCGTACATTCGTGGCCATAACTGTCAGTGGGAAAATCCGATTTGAATGGTTCAAATTGGGTTAGATAGATAATGAAATTAATGGTTAATATCGATTGAAATTTGTTAACTCAACTCGGAATCGGGGAATAAGTATAGTTAATCAAATTATAAGGATGACTATTACCGTGCCTTTTGATTAACGGATATCGTAAACAAGAGAACTAGTAACCGCTATTCGAGATAGGCACAATGATCACAATCATTTTTCGTTTAACATGGGTAGCTATGATGGAGTGACTAGATCCCGCTCATGAGATTGTAGGCATTGGAAACAACCTACTGCCATCGTTAAGTCGAACCTACATGGTCACACAACGAGTCGTACTAAGTCGGGCTTGATCATAAAATCGGCACATTGGATGTGCATAGCTTGATATTTGATACGCGAGCTATATTCTCTAAAATCGTGCGTATTGGATATGCATGAGTACCTTTTAGGTCGATCTGAAATTGAGTGGGAGACTGAAGGAAATACAGTTTCAGGATCAACCATAAAAGTGTACACAAGGATAAACGAATGTAGTCGTACATTCGTGGCCATAACTGTCAGTGAGAAAATCCGATTTGAATGGTTCAAATTGGGTTAGATAGATAATGAGATTATCTACAACCTTCATATAGAAATATATTTCATATGAACGAAGTATAAGTGTCGTTTCTGTGAAATACCGAAAGGGTGCAACAGTATGACATACAGTTAGTAAAACAGTCATAACTTTTGCATACGAACTCCAATTGGGCTGGGCCAAATTGGGTTGAGTAGATAATAAGATTATCTACAACTTTCGTGTTGGTTGATTTTCTGTCAGAGAAATTTATCAATTTCGTCTGGACAGAATACTGAACAGGTTCATACAGTTTTCTGTGTGAAAGGGTGTATATTGGATATACATGCCTTTTGGCTAATCCTTATCCTATTAGGTATAAATAGGATTTTCTCTCTCATCTTCACTAAGAGAATTCAGAAGGAATTCATCAGTTGAATCATTCTAAGCAAGTGATTATTCTGCCCAATATACACAAGAAAAGAGCAAATTCAGATTTGATCTTTAGTGAGTGAAAGGGTGCGAAGAGAGAGAAATTGAGAAAGGAGTTTCTCGAATAATAGAGAATCGATTAGATCGAGCAAGTTCGCCGGTGCATCGTCTAGGCAGGTGCATCCGCGACCGACGTCTTGCGACTCACGGTGGATACAAGTAGAGGAGCGACAATTGTGGCTCTTGGATTGTGATCGACTCAAGGAGTGAGAAGACGGTCAACGAACGGTGAAAGACGCGTGGTATGGGACGCGCGGATTGTCACCAACGTGACAGGAGATAGAAGGCGGCGATCAACCCTTCGTGCGTGATCAATTTCACGCTGGTATAGATCTATCCTTCTATTCGCATCGTACCCTCGAAGTCATGGCGTGATCTCGGGAATCGGAGAATCGGACCGGGCCTTCATTCCGCTGCGCGGGCCCGGGGTCGAGGATATTCTCCATCAGTGGTATCAGAGCGATCGCCATCGATTCGAGGGTCGAATCATAGTCGTATATTCGATATACGCACGGGTTATCAAAGTTCGTACCCGTTTGCATGATGTTACATATTTAGAATGTCAAATTCCATTAAAATCACAAATGAAAGTCGCTAGAGATCGATCAATAGTTGATTGAGAGTATCTAGGAATAATCGTGAAAAGGTTTCAGGATTGATCGTTTTGGAAACGAGCGAAAACAGCAGTTCAAAAATCGCATAGTCCGTTATAACGGACTTGGTGTCCGTTGTAACGGACCCTGTATAGGATGCGGACACTGTAGCAACGGACCCTGTATAGGATGCGGACTTGGTGTCCGTTATACATGATTGATCGTCGCAACGGACACTGTAGCAGATACAGGAAATTGAGAATTTTTCGAAAAAACACATATTCCGTTATAACGGACTTGGTGTCCGTTGTAACGGACCCTGTATAGGATGCGGGGGTGTGAGGAGGACCGTGAAAACTGCATATTCCATTGTAACGGACTTGGAGTCCGTTGTAACGGACCTTGTATCTGATACGAGGTTGCGGGGATGCCTAGGGTGTCTATTGGAGTCCGTTGTAACGGACTGGGTCCGTTGTAACGGAGCTCTACACAGTTGGTCCGTTGTAACGGACTGTATGTTGCGTTGTAACGGACTGGTCTCTGGAAATATGGACGAAAGTTTGCAGAAAATAGCGTTGTAACGGACCTAGGTTGCGTTGTAACGGACATGTTTCTGGCAAAATTTGGCCAAACTCCGAAATAAATAGCGTTGTAACGGACTGGACTTCCGTTGTAACGGAGTGCCAAGTATACTGGAAATCCGTTGTAACGGACTATGTTGCGTTACAACGGACTGGTTTCTGGTTGCTGATTTTGTTTTCGTGATAACTTAGGCTACACAACTTGGAATTTTGAGTTTTTTATATCGATTTGATCGGCATCAATCATACTAGCATATAATTAGATAATTATTTAGAATAATTAGACTCCCAAATAAATACATATGCATTTATGAAAATCTTGTGATAGTGATATAATTGGATTATGTCACGGATTTAGAAACGTGCAATGGCATGATCCCTCATAATATTTAAGTCATGGAAATGCCTTCCATATTCACAACCACTATGATCGGTACTACGTCTCACATGAGTTAAGGCCAAAGCCGACATGGGTTATTGTAGTCATCGACGGGGTGGCAAGCGTTAAATAGGGACCGATAAGAGATAAGGATTACAAGCTCACGCTACTGATAATACTTATTTTAGAAAGAATAAATATTTGTTGGTCATCTTAATCTGTAAAAAAATGTCCGTTATCATCTTAATCTGTAAAAAAATGAATTTATCCATAAAATAAAAAATTAAAAGGATGAAATGTTTGTTGGTCTGTGGGAACTTTATGGCCCGGGCCCGGGAGGGTTCTGGATCGCACGGGTTCGTTATCCTTTTCAATGTTACGAGCGGGAGGGTAATGGCTTTATTCCATGGAACCAGCCGAACGTACACTCCTCTTTAGGGATGAACCAAGCTTACGCCCAATCCATGCCTGCCCACTGCTTAACTTTGAACGGGGCGGACCAACTATGCGCAATGCGAAACCAAACCCACGCTTGAAAGATATCAAGCCGTACCTCATCCGATTCACCCTACCTCCCGCTTGGGATTACAAGCTCACGCTACTGAGCTCGGCGATACAATGTGCACGGAATGACTATTTGAATAGTGTGGAGATATTGATCTATCAATCGTGGGACTAATGTGAATGTTTCCAAACCGGAACTTTCCTTGTGCTATCGCTTCTTCCTCAGGATTTACTGCCCGTCTCCATTTTAAGCTGATCAATTTTTCTTCTTCGTCTTCTGAGGAATGATTGGTTATTCCCTTAATTGGACTTAATTGCAGTCTGTGGTATTGTGGTTTTTCTCATTGAGCTTAGAAATTCATCACTTTGAAACAACAGTTATTTAATCATATTTTTGCAATGGAATTTTGATTTTTGAGTTGAAATCCTGATTTCGTAGCTTTTACAAACCTGCACACAAGCTGTTTGTGATATTGTCCGTATGAAATTGGTTCGAAGACCATTTCTTTAACTCATTGCAATTTGCAAGTAGTTATTAATGCTAGCCTGTTTGAAATTGGATCCTCATTTACATTATCTCTTCATTTCCCTTCAAAAATGACTCATTGCTGGTAGCTACCGATTTCTCATTTACTTTCGAATCCAATGACAAATTGACTACCAAAAAACATTCTACTAAAATTATCCAACCTTGTACTCAACAAGTAACCACTTTAAGGAGTGTACCAGTTTGAATTTCAGTATGAATGTCGGTACTTACGGTACCAGTACTGGTACCGGTACGGGAAAGAAACATAGTGTAATAACCGGTTTGAGATCCAATCAGGAGGTTGTTACGTCTCTATCTCTTAAAGTACTAATCGAGGGGCATTTTGGTAATTTTACACTTTTTTTTTCTGGATTTTAGCTGCTTCGGCTGCAATGGATGGAATTGCTTCAACGGGCATCAAAGGACGCCTTTCTGGTACCATTATTTTTTTTAATAAAAGAATGGCGAGTTTTTGTAAAAAGTCGATTTATTGATTTTATTAAATTTGTTTTTATTCATTACTGTGGAGGAGCAAGAAGAGAGTTAGAAATGTAATTAAAGAGGGTTCTAAACGTAATTAACACGGAATTGCCTTGCCTCATATCAACCCACTTGTTGAGAAATGGAGATTTATCATTTATGTTCACTCAAATGGATAAATATCTGTATGTATTTTATTTACTTCCCTTGATTAATTAATTAAGTAATGGTAGTAAATTTAATTATTTATGAATAACTGGATATGTTTAGGAGAATTGGTTGAGACAAGTGGAAGAAATGCAATCAAAATGTGAAACATAATTAAGTATGTTGTTGGCTTTGTAAACTTAATACGGAACTCATGTTTTTATTTCAAAGAATTTCACCAATAATAAATACTATTTTTGTAGGTTTTATAGTATTTTACTAGATCACTCAAATATAGGGCTGCAACTTTAGCTCGTGGATCGTGGCTCGCTCGAGCTCGACTCGATAATAGTTCGATAATAGCTCGCTCGATATTGACTCGAAATTAAACGAGCCGAGCCGAGCTAGTTCGAACGCTTATTGAGCCGAGCTTGAGCCAGACTCAGCTCGCTCGTATTAAGCTCGAAAAGAACTTGAGCTCGATTTAAAAAATTAAATAGTTTTATCATAATTAATTCATATTATATATATTATTATAATTAACAAAATTTATAAAGAAAACTTTTTCTTCAGAATAATTCCAAGTCAGGTTACAACTTAGGTCCTAAAAATAATATTAACTAAGGGAGGCAAATTAATAATACCAAGTCCAAATCTTATTTTTTATGTTTTGTGTTGTATGTTTGATTTATTATTGTAATGTTTTAAGATAGTTTGGTATTTAAAATATTTTTTGTTTATTCGCAATTATTACAATTTTTTTAATTAAAATTCAAGTTGGTTTTTTAATTGAGCTACTGTTGAGCCGGGCCGAGCTAGCTCGAATTAGAACGAGCCGAGCTTGAGCTTGATTTTTTAGCTCGAACCATAATTATAAACGAGCCGAGCCAGCTCGAGTAAGTTCCGAGCCGAGCTTGAGCTTGGCACAGCTCGCTCGAGCTCGGCTCGTTTGCAACCCTACTCAAATAAAAGGTAGTTAAAAAGAGGAAAACAATTTGTGAATGATGATAACCATGAGTTGTGCATGATTTTTATTTTATAAAAGAACAAAATAATTATAACATTGTACAGAGATTTCGAAATAATTCATGATCATAATTCTCCAACTTATCATAAATAAAATATCGGAGGAAACCAATTCAACACCATTAATGATATACTTGATAATCAAATATCAGTACCTCTTTGTTTCTATGTTGCTCACTCTGCATTTGGTCCTCGTTGTGTGGCATAATGTATTTAAGAATTTCAAGAATAATGTTTGCAACGATCTAATAAACATATACTCACTACCATCTTTGTTGTTAAAGAAATATTGCTCTAGGCTAAACAATTTATTTCAAGAGTTTCAACAAGATCGCTCAGTTCGTTCGAACTGATGTATTATTGGAACACGAGTTTCAAAATAAGCACACTTTCGTGTTTTGAAATTTCGTAAAATGTATTTGAGCATAATAAATTAAGATAAAATATGGGATAATTTTAAGTGATTTTTGTGAGGTTTGACGATAATCCAACTCGTGAAATCTTCGAGATTTTGATCGTTGTTTATTTATAGAATTCATCGTCTCGTTGTATTTTATCCAGATCTTTTGTTCTTGTATGTTCTAGTCCTCTTTAATGATGTATCGTCACTCTAATTTCTTGATGTCTTATTTTCAATTAATCACGACGAAATAAAATAAATTAGTTATATCGGTATTGTTCGGAAATAATTAAATGGAATTTGAACCAACACCCTTATATAACAACAAAAATATCTAATAAACCCCTTCAAATTTACAAACATCAAGTATGGACGATATTTCAGGGGCATAAGCGATATTTTTTATTTTTCAGGGGTATATATGATATTTTGATATTTATAAGAGGGGAAAATATACTTGACCCCCCCTCCAAAACTAAAAAAAAAACCTTGATGAAATGACAAAAATGAGTTAAGTGAATTGATTAGTTTTTTTAATTGACTCAATTAAATATTAATTGATACGTAAATAATTTATAATATGTTAATATTAGTATATGTCAATTGACGTGTCAATTCGATTAAACGATCAATTAAATCGCTAATCGAGTTAATTAATAATACTAATCAATTTATTTAACCCATAAAACAAGTTTATGTGTTCACAATTCCGTAACAAAAATGAATATCCACAAAAAAATTGTAAGGATGATGTCTGTTGGTCGTCTACGGGATCTATAGCCCGGGCCCGATAGGGTGTGGACCGCGGGTCCGTTATCCATCCAGTATTAAGAGTGGGAGGTAGTCGCTGTTCTGTGAACCAGAACTAACGCACCGTCCTCTCCTTTAGGGGAATTTACATGAACCAAGCTTACGCCCAATCCATGCAGCCCCCAACTGCTTAACATGGAACGGGCGGACCAACTATGCGCAATGCGAAACCAAACCCCACGCTTGAAAGGAGTCAAGCCGTAACCCATCCAATTCATCCTGCCACCCGCTTGGGTTTACAAGCTCACGCTACTGAGCTCGGCGATGATGAGTGCACGGAATGACTATTTGAATAGCGTCGAGATGTTTGTGGTATTGATTGTGGGGCTAATCTGAATGCTTCCAAACCGGAACGTTCTTTGTGCTATTTCAATTTGTTCTTCCTCAGGATCTACTGGCCGTCTCTATTTAAAGAGGAACGGAGAAAATCGAGTTTGGTTAGTCGTTGTAATCCGATCGATTTTTTTCTCAGGAATGATTGTGTTTTTCTCGTTAGTTATTCGAGCTTAGAAATTCATCTCTTTGAAAAGACAGTTCAGTTCTTTATTCATATTTTCGCAATGGAATTTTGAGTTGAAATCCTGATTTCGTAGCTTTTACAGGCCCGGCCCTGATGCACTGCCAATGTGGCAGCCGTCACAGGACTCCATTTCCAAATAGGCCTCCTTTTTTACGCGATTAGCATCAGTCCCTCTCCCAGGCCCGGCCCTGATGCACTGCCAATGTGGCAGCCGTCACAGGACTCCATTTCCAAATAGGCCTCCTTTTTTACGCGATTAGCATCAGTCCCTCTCCTACAAACCCTAGCGACGATCGCTTGTGTGTTCTGTGCTCTGCCGCTGCGACCTGAACATACGACTGCGACGCGATTGCGACGCGACTGCGACGCGATGCAACAGCCTGCGACGACGACGACAGGGGCCAGGGAGAGTGCAGAGTGCTTCTCCTCTTCGAATTCCAACGGAGCTTGAAGCCACCTTCAGCTTCGTTCAGGCTGAGATCGGAAAGCCTCAATTCCGTGCGCCTCAGAAGGGTGTTTGATCTGTTTGATTCCAACGGAGATGAGTTCAATGTGTCGAGGAACTCGCCGATGCACTTGCAAAGCTCGGTCTCACTACCGATCTGACTGAGCTTTCATCTACCGTCTCTGGATTCATTCTCCCCGGTGCAATCGGTCTCGATTACGATGGTTTCCAGGTAATTTTCTCAAAAGATTGTTTCTTTATTGATAATTTTTGTCTGAAGTTGTTGTATGATATCAATTCGTGCGAGTTCTTTTTTAATGTGTCTGTTATATCTGGTTTTGTTTTGCCCAGTACCATCGTCCAAAATATCGTTTTCATCTTCAATTTTGCTATTTGCTAGTCAATTTTCGATTTTTCAGCAACATATTTCAATTTGGGTTCAATTTCTTTATTATCCATTCAATTTGAGATTATATTTCAGCAATTTCTGTCAATTACATGTGCAATTTCATCACTTGTCCGTCAATTTCAGTCAATTTGACTCGTCATTTTCTCTCAGATCAGTCAATCATGGCCCACTGAGTCTTAGGTTATTACTCAGGTACGAATCAAACTTCGTTTGCACAACCCATGTACCGAGAAAGTTTGGAGAAGTTGTGGCAGAAATATAGAGTTGATATCGCATGTTATGGTCGTGCATAGTGACAATAGAACTTGCCACAGTGACAATAGAACTTGCCAAGTATTATAAACATCCATTATCAATTTCTTTTATTAAATAAAAAAAATCCTAAATGAGCACATTTTGTGCTGTAGGTTCTAACTGAAAAAAAATTTAGAAAATTTTCTTTTATTTTTCATTTCTCCAAAATAAAGTTTTTAATATGTGAGTGTGTATTTTGGACAGAATCAATGTGTGAGCACCGAGAAGTGGTACGATTTATGTAGTGGCAGGAGGTGGTGGGTCCCACTGGTTAACATTTGCGGAATTACCTCTAAATTGGAGCATATATAGAGATATGGATTATGATGAAGATAACGGCATTCAACCATTCGTCTCTCCTTTTGGAATATTAAGAAATCGAGTGATGGAAATATGTGATGCATAATTCTTGGCAAATTAGCAAATTCAAAGTTTTCAAGAAAATTTCAATAATTACATAGGAGTATTTATGTATATTTTTAACTAATTTGAACATTTTTTTTTTGTAATAGAAGTACGATTTTTTTATTTCATGGTCTCGTGACAACATCCATCATAGGCCTCCGATATCTCAGGACCGGCCCTGAGCTTTTACAAACCTGCACACAAGCTGTTTGTGATATTGTCTGTATGAAATTGGTTCGAAGACCATTTCTGATTTGCCCTTCAAACACTACCAATTTCTCATTTATTTTCAGATTACTAGGTGCTACTTTCAAATATAATAATGACAAATTGACTACCAAAAAACATTCAACTCGAATTATTCAACCTTGTACTCAACAAGTAACCACTTTGAGGAGCGTACCAGTTTGAATTTGAGTATGAATGTCAGTACTGAGACCGTACCGGTACCGGTACGGGAAAGGAGTACAGTGAAATAACCAGTTTGTGTTTAAGTGAAGATTTGGGATCCAATCAGGAGGCTGTTACGTCTCTATTTCTTAAAGGTACTATTTGGATTAATAATATTAGAATAATTGAGATTTAAGGAGCATTTTGATAATTTTGCACCTCTTTTTGTGTTGTTGTTTAACCGCTTCGGCTGGTTTTCGATAGATGGAATTGCTTCCACAGGCATCAAAGGACCCCTTTCTCGTACCGGTATTTTGAAATCAAAATGTTTTTTAAAAAAAAAAATGGTATTTATTTATTAGTATTGTTTTTTATTCTGCATCGAGGAGGAGTGTACTAAGGTTTTAATTTTAATCTTTTTATTTGGAAGAATTTCACATGTACCCTTGTAAAACCTCGATATGTATTTTTAGCTAGTTTTTGTTGTTTTTGGTTGTAATTTAGCTCGAGCAAGTAGTGAAATCCGCCGACGTCGATGTACTCTACGTGTAACTTTGTCACTAAAAAATAAATTATTTATTGTTTTTGATTTTCTTTGATTTATTTTGGAACTACTACATGTGGCTGCAAAATTATATAGATAGATTATTTTGTTATACTTCAATTGAAATATATTGGAGGAATATATATATATATTTTTTGCTTGACAATCTAAGTGAAGTTAACAGTTGAGAATGCTTGGACTGTGCTACAAACAATCCTATAGGAATTATTTGAAATTGATGTTCAATAATATCAGGCAGTTAAAAAATAGGCAAAGCATTTTGTGAATGATGAGTCATGATTTATGCATGATTATTATTCAAAAGATAAAATATTGGAGGACATCAATTTAACATTATTAGTGATGCATCATACACCAGATAATTATGACATTGCTAGTAGAAGAGAATATATTTTGTTTTATTTCTTAAATTTTGTTCTTTTTAATTAAATATTTGAATTTGAATTGGTGTGTTTTCATATCTCAAATTATATTTCGTCGGATGCACGCTATAGAAATATTCGTATTAGTTTGTTGATATATTATTAGTATTAGTATTAGTATTCATATCTCAAATTATATTTCGTCGGATGCACGCGGTAGCAAATTATGTAAACAAACTATTTTTATACTTGAATTGAAGTATCGGAGGTACCTTTCGTATAAATTATTTTTGTCTAGACAATCTAAGTTAACAAAGTATTTTAGTATTACTATCGAAAATACAATTTGCGGTAGCAAAGTATTATAAAATGGGAAATTTTTAAAAAACCCCCTATCTTTTTTGGATATTCTAAAAAAACCCCTATCTTTTTGGAAACTCCAAAACCCCCCTATACCAAACTTTTATTTTCAAATACCCCCCTATAAGGGTTAAAACTAACCATGAATGATGTTAAAAAAAAATTTGGACCAAAATACCCTTCTATTTTCATATGCATATTTTTGTTATTTTTTCATTAATTTTGTTAATTTTAAGAAAATTCACAAATAATTTTTAACATGTAGTGATTTCAATAAAATAAAATCATTAAATGTTGTGTTTGTATAATTTTAATATTTTATTTATTATTCATAAAAAATTAACATCAGATAATAATAAAATAAACACCTTGAAAATATATTGATAGAAAATATTTCTTTAAACATCTATTTTTTTCGTTCTTCCTTTATGTATATTTTTTAGTAGTTTCATGATATTTTACTATTTAAATTTTTGCAAGGTGTTCTTTTAATATTGTTGTTCATCGTATTATTATTTTGTGTTAGTTTTTCAGGAAAAAAAATATAAAAGTCAGATATATATAATGTATAAAATATTAAAACTATATAAATATAACATATGATAATTATTTTTTAAAAATTATTATAACCTAAAAAAATATTAGGACTTTTTTTAAATTAATACAAATAACAAAAATATTCTTTTAATTACTACATATGTATAAAGAAGGGTATTTTGGTCATAAAAAAAAATTAACACCATTCATTGGTTAATATTAACCCCATAGGGGGGTATTTGAAAATAAAAGTTTGGTAGAGGGGTTTTTTTGGAGTTTCCAAAAATATAGGGGTTTTTTTAGAATATCCAAAAAAGATAGGGGTTTTTTTGAAAATTTTCCTTATAAAATTATATTACAACCATATGATATATATAATATAAGTACTATCTAATTGATCATATTATAGTAACTATATTACCATAATAAAATAATTATATTATAATATTATATATATTATTGTAAAAGTATATAATAATTATATTATAATAAAAAATTATATTCATATAATATAATATTTTAATAAATAATTATATATATGTTATTGATATTATATTATATATTTTATGGGAAGTTCTATGATAGACCAATTTTCTTATCATGGACCCTTTTTCAAAAAATTATATTAAGAATTTTAACTATTTATTAATTAATTATATAAAATTTATGTTCTGGATAGCATTGAATGATAAATATACACTAGAATCTTACAAAAAAAATCATTATTTAATAAATATTCGAAATATTTTTTTTAAAATGGGTCCGTGATAAGAAAATGGGTCTATCATAGAACTCCCCATATTTTATTATAATAATATTATTATACAGATAAATTATAATAATGTAACAATACATTTAATATACATATACTTAATATTTTATTAATTTTAATAAACATTATTATACATTTTAATAACAAACGGCCCTTTGGAGGCGAGCAGGGTGAAAAGAAAGTATAAGCTCGAGCATTTGGTGATAGCTGCAACATCATTGATGTTTTTGTTGATACTTTTTGTCAGTAAAATAAAAAAAGAGGTCTTGTTTTCAATGTTTTTTTTTTAATTAGGACCTTGTTTTCATTATTCTTTTAGTTTTAACTTTTATATTCGACACAGACGAATATTTTCTCTTCGGATCTTTTAATTTGTTTGTGAACTTTGTAGAATAATGTGTTCGTGTTTTTATTAGATGTTAAATGTTCTTCGTTTTTTCAACTTTTGCATTTTTTGTATTGAATACTTGATGATTTATCGAGTTTTATCTCAATATAACTTCACATATCAATATGATTATATATATTTTTTACCTCAACAATTCCTTTTTTTTTTTTTAAGGAGGAGGCGATTGCCTCTCTCGATTTGTATTAGAAATAAAATAGGGTCATACATTGGAGAATAATAACTACAAACTACAATACGTAAATGAAATATTGATAATTAAAGAGGTGTGGTATGCACTGGATTTGCATATTGCATTCTACATGCAAGGGAGACCAACTCAACAGTTCGTAATCCATCTAGGTACATCATCTTCAATCGTATTTGCCGTGCACATTGACGAGAGTGCTTTAAACGAGAAAAATTCTTCTATTACGTTCTTTCCATATGTTCCAAATTGTTGCGAGCCTTATGGTGTTTCATTTCTTGGCTTGCTCCTTGTTTCCCCTTGCCTTATTTTTAGTCCAGAATCCTTCGAGTTTTTCCGGGTAAGTCAGGGGACCTAATTGAAAGGTAGAGGTGACATGGGCCCATACCTGCATAGAGTAGACACATGAAACAAGGAGGTATTTTGTATCTTCTCAGAATTGGACACAAAGTGCACATCCTTCGTTGTTGTACCATCCTTTTTTTTCTCGCTTCGTTGCCGTTAAGATTCTGTCGTGTAAGGCCAACCATCCAAAAAAATCTAATTTTTTTTGGGGGCCTTAACTTTCCACAAGTGTACGTTCCATGGCATCACAATTCCGAAATTTCTAAGTGCTCTATAGGCGGATCTTGTTGTGAATCGTCCATTTGCCGTCCACAACCAATTCCGGGACTTCAACAATTCTTATGCTATAGTTTTTTGCCAAAAAAATTACATTTGAATTCATTTTATTTATTGTCGTGGCAAATTGAAATATAATTAACCTAATGCTGTTTTAATAAATTACGAAAACAAGTAATAATTGCTAAAAAGTACATAGAAAGAACTTAATGCAGTTTTAACAAATTATGAAGAAAAAAAATTAAAAGGATGAAATGTTTGGTTAGACTGCATCATGAGCCATATCGGGTCTGGAGAGCACGGACCCGTTATCCTTCCACCGTTAAGAACGGGAAGTAATCGCTGCTCTGTGAAGCCAGCCTCGCGCTTTGCCTTCTCCTCTAGGGACTGCATGGACAAAGTCTTCACTCAATCCATACAGCCCACTGCCTAACTTGGAATGGGCAGGCCAACTAAAGCAAATCCAAACCCTACCCGTGATCACAAGCCTAACCATCCGATTCAACCTGCCACCCACTTGGGTTTACAAACTCACGCTACTGAGTTCGGCGATATAGTGGGCTCGGAATGAGTATTTGAATGGCCTGTAAATTTATGAGGTCTTTGTGCTGGGACTAAAGTGTCGAGTACTTTTAAACCGGAACGTTCCTTCCGTTGTTCTTCCTCATATTATAAATGGCTGTCTCTGTTTTGATTAGGAATGGAGAAAATAGTGTTCTTGTTTGTCGTTGTGTCTTAGTTTATTAACTCTTTAAGTCTTAACTGAAGGCAAATATTTTAATGTTTTCAGGTTCAGCATGAATTTTTCAAATAAACCTATATCCATTGAGGTAGGTACCATATCTCAATTCCGTGATTAATTTTGAACTCTAAAAATAATCAATATACATTTGTTTGTATTGTTATAATTTACTATCATGATCAAGACACATTGACATTATTAGTTATTACGGCCATAACCATATTTGTTGATCCGAATTCTAAAATAAACTCAAAACAGTTTTTCCCTTAGAAAATAGGGAAATCAAAATCGTTTTCTTTTTGAATGAGAAAATCAACAAATGTTTTTGAACTTTGAATTAATAAACCTAAATTTCAAATGGTCATAACTGGATGAAGGTGCCGTAAATTGACGGGTAGGCTAGTCGTTTGTTTGTCTGATCTGATGAACCATATTATTAAAAAAAAACCCTAAATTTTATCGAATAGAAAATGATTATTTACCTATGATTTATATTATTATTTAGATAGTTTTTTTGAAATATTCATGAAATTTGAGGTGTTTATGAAAAATGGTGAAGATTAAAGGGATACGCATGTTAATTGTTAACGCGTATGGGCGTCTTTTAATTTGGGTCATGTCGAATTGTCGATTATTGACCCACCTAAATATTGTTCACCAACACTAATATTGCTGAAAATTAATATATACCGTCACTATTAATGTCTCCATCATGGCACACCGTTCCTAATTATTAATGTTCTCCCCATTATATATTCTTTCAAATTTTCTAAACTTAGACGTCTCTCTCTCTCTCCTCTCTCTCTCTTCTCTCTCTCTCCTTGTGTTGTGTGGGTCTTCAATCCTTGGTTTATTAAGGAAAAAGCTTGAAATTAAGGTACTGAAATTGCAAATATGAAATTCCTTTCTTTATTTATGTATAGTTCGTTTCTTTTTGTTTAAAATTCTAATTAGTCATATTTATTATACTGATCATGATTTGCAGTGAATACAATGTGGCCTAACAGAAAGCACAAAGAAAAGAAGAGAAGAGTGAGAGAAGAAGTAGAAAACCCTCGTGAAGATCCGTTATTAACGTGTTGTTGTTGCTTCGTGTTCGTGTATGCCGTTAGAGCGATTGGTCGTTGTCTTTTCGTTGCGTGTTTTCCCATGTTGCATTGTTGCGGTGTCGACGAACACAAACATCGTCATTCTGATTCCCGGTTTAGAGATTTTCGATGATTGTAATTCTCAAGTTCCGAACTTCTCATCGATGTATATTATATATTGAATATTTGCATAGTATACTTTGATTCCTACGAATGATAAATGATAGCAAAATAATATTTCATGCCAGCTATCTGAGATTCTAGTTTGATTACTTAATTAGAGAAATTAATCTTGATTAGATGGATAATCGATCTTTCATGCTTAATTAAGAGACGTGCTTCCATTAGTTTGCAAGCTGTTTAATTTTCATTGGTGAAATTTTTTGTATTTCTCAAATCTCTCTCTCGTATCAAAACATGTGGACATATAATTTAACTTTTTATTCATTTTTATTTAATTTGGTAAAAAGTAAAATAATTGGAAAAGAATTGGAGATTTTAAGTTTGACACTGAGAATTATGGTTTAGTATGAGGGTAAAACGGAGCAGATACTGATAGTACGTTATTTCTATCCGTTTTATTTTTCGATTTAATATAAATATATATTGTACTAATACGAATAAAAGCGAGTATTATGGATACAAATTAGTTTCAGATTTTAAAATGTATATTATATCCTAATTTAAAATAATTTCTCAAGTGCAAAAATATAACTATTCAAACTCAAACCATTAACTTAATAACGTATCATTTTTCGAGATATCAGTGTATTAACGACAAAATAATAATAATAAATACAAAGAAATATTTTAATACAATAATATAATGGTATGGATATGCATGATATTCATATTTGAATATGTCAATATCCAAATGTAACAATGATATTTGAATCTATATCCGGATAGTATAAGAAATACAAAGAAAAAAATTAATACGATATCACATGATGATATGAATATGCATACCATTTATATTCAAATATGTCAATATCAAAATTTAAGAACTATATTTGAATCTATATGAATTAAAAATTATCTTATATGAATAATCTTTATATTTATATCCGAAATATTATTAGTATTTGTATTCGTCCAGTAGAATATGTTATCTTGACAATATTAATTTATTAATTGTAACTTTGATTTTCTCTTTAAATGTAAAAGTAAAATATATTTTGTTTATCTAGCCGTAAAGATAAATATGTTTAATCTTATTAATGGCATCATAAACAACTGAGACGTGAAGAAAGGAATAAAGAAAGCACCAAGATACAAGATGATACTTAAAATAGACTACTTGGGAATATAACGTATAACAACTTGTTTTTGTTTACATAATAGTTATTATTTTTACTTTACCCCCAATAATTGCAAGTAATAACAACTTACAACAAAGGGTTCGGAGGCGACTCGGAGGCGAATCTGAGGGCGATGTGAGCTCGGGTTCGAAGGGCGCTAGGGTTTCGGAGGGCGTTCCTCTAGGTCGATGTGAGCTCGGGTTCGAAGGGCGCTAGGGGTTCGAAGGGCGTTCCTCTAGGTCGATGTGAGCTCGGGTTCGAAGGGCGCTAGGGTTTCGGAGGCGACTCGGAGGGCGACTAGGGGTTCGCGTTCCGCTAGGGTTTCCGCGAGGCGTCTCTAATGGCGTTCGCCAGGCGAATCTGAGGCCGCTAGGGTTTCCACGAGGCGCTAGGGTTTGGGCGAGGCGACTCTGATGGCGATCGCCAGGCGAATCTGAGGGCGAGGCGACTCTGATGACCTAGCCACGAATCGAGGGCGATCCGACGCAGACAGGCGTCCGACGGCGGCGAATCGAGGGCGACCCAGCCGCGAGGCGACTCTGAGGGCGCTCGCCAGGCAACTCTGAGGGTGAGGCGAGTCGGAGGGCGAGGCGAGGGCGGCGGCTAGGGTTTCGACGCAGATCCGACGGCGGCGGCGGACTTTGGAGCTCCTCGAAGAGCAAAAACTCGAAAGGAAAAAGCGGGAAGGGAAAAAGGGAAATCGAAAAATCGCGAGGCTGGTGCCGAGTCTAGGGCGAGTCTGGGACGAGGCCGAGAGAGACGGTCGAGTCTGGGGCGAGTCTGGGGCCGAGTCCGAGAGCGACGGGCCGCGACAGCGACGGCGACAGCTTCGATGACAATCCGAGCTCGCGTGGCAAACCAAGGGCGGAAGGAGATTGCGTTCGTCTAAGGATGGCCGAAAGCACCATCTCTCGGCATGTATCTTACTTTTGCAATTATAATTTATTTTTGCGAAACTACTTTTTTACATTTATCATGTAAAATCGCACCAATGTATTAAACTCTGCTTTAATATATTAAAAAAGCTTCGCCTCTTTAGTTTTTCAAAAAAAAACAACAACTTACAACAACTTGTTCTATCCATAAAATTGCAAGTAATTCTTATTTTTATTTACTTAACCCCAAAAATTGCAAGTAATATTCACTAATAAGTAATAACAAAATTACCCTTGAGAGTGAACAAAAACTATACAAAAAGATGCAGCTTATTATTTTTATTCAACTTATTTACATATCTCATTTGACTTGTAATCACACCAAAATGGAGGATTCCAATTTCATCATTCCTCTGGTTTTGTTTCTGGTTTCTGAAAGACTTTCTCCTTCAACCAATCGAATGGCTACAAACAAAACAAAAACCAATAAAAACCATTAGAAAACATGTTTAGTATAAAGCACAAAATTAGGACACGAATAAATATTGGTGTAACTTCAGAAAAACAACAAGGGGTGGTGGCGCAGTTGGCTAGCGCGTAGGTCTCATAGCTACTGAGTAATCCTGAGGTCGAGAGTTCGAGCCTCTCTCACCCCAATTCATTTTTTCCTTTTTTTTTTGCTCAGTGCAACTAAAGAGAGAGAGTACCAGTACCACCAACCTGAACGAGCCAAATAGCAGTGGCCAGAGATGCAACGCCCCATCCAACCATGTTAACCAAGACATCGGCCTGAGGCCGTCGGCGAGCCGGCAAAGACTTCCACAACCATCCACTCTGACGACCAATGCTCCCCATTTCAATCTTTTCTTCTTTTCTTTCTCAGTAGAAATAATTTTGTGTGGAAGCAAGTATATGCTAATGCTGGTATTCTCTTTCTAGATCGATCATTCTAGAGAAACAAAGATAACCCTATTTTGTCTCTTTTAACACGTCATCATGACTAATTTCATGAAATACAAATACGCCCCTAAATTATTGAAAACTACAAATTAATGTCCATTCTTTTCAAAATTCAATCAGAACAAAGTAAAATTACACAGCAAACAACAATTCAAAAAATAATTTCCTAAACAGAACTTCTAAACACCTTCCCATTACTATTGTCCTCAGGAGCCCTTAACGGGTTTCGTCTGCCCTTATCGGGTCCACCAACAACCCCCCAAGTCTCGACTTGTTTCTGTCTCGCCCGTGCCCGTTCCTTCTCATCTTCGCTCTTACTTTCGAAACAATACGGGCACGTCACTCCATACTCCCACTCGGGCTTCTCCATGTCTTCGTCGCTAACGGGTTGCTTGCACCCATAACAGAGCTTGTAGGATCCGGGTCCCAACCCGTGCTCTACCGAAACCCGTTTGTCAAAAACAAAACACTCTCCTTCCCATAAACTCTCTTTTTTAGGAACTTCTTCTAAGTATTTCAATATTCCTCCCTCCAAATGGTAAACCTGTCATGAACAAAAGATAATTATTTATGGTAAATTTGCAGATAAGTCCCTGAATTATTTTATACCTCTTTGAACCCCTTGCTGAGGAGAAAGCTGGAGGCTTTTTCGCATCTGATTCCTCCGGTACAATACATGGCGACACGTGGCAGATCCTGACCGTTGGATTTAGATTCGGATTCGGATGTGTTGAATTGCTCGTCGACCCAAGTGGGAAATTCCCGAAATGCCACTGTGCGTGGATCTATTGCGTTTCTGAATTTACCAATTCGAATCTCGTATGTGTTTCTCACATCTATTAAAACCTTATATCAAATCGACATTTTTTTAGTTTGATTCGTTTTTTGGATCTTTGTTTTTGGATAAATTTACTTACTGTTTGAGGATCGCTTATTAGTTCGTTCCAATCTTGCGGCTTTACATATTTACCCACCATTTTTGTGGGCATCACATTTGGATCCCCAAAAGTTACGATCTGTTAAAAATAGTTAAGATTAGCGAAAAATCAATTTCGTCTTTTAGGGGCAAAATTAGGCTACCTCTTTTTTCAATTTGACTCGGACATGATCCCACCGAAAAGGAGCGTCGTCTCCGGCTCCAACGGGAGATTGACTCGTGTGGCCGTGATGAATCGCCTCATCTTCAGGTGTAACGGGAGACTCGATCATTCGCAATCCATTTAACCGCTCGTCAGACTGGATGAAGCTCAGAATTTTCTCTACTGACTCTTGGGACCCACATAGGCTTCCGTTTATCCCCTCCGGCGCCAGAATTATCCCCCCTGAAACTCGCTGGGGTACAAATCCATGAGAAATCGAGAATCATGGGGAAAGGAAAAAGAAAAGGACTTGAATTTCTACTTACCAGTTCTTCACATAAATCTTTCAATGGTTTTCGGAAATCAGCATGGTCGGGAAAATCCGCGAATCTGTAGAACGAGACGACTACGAGACTTGGATAATCGTATCCGTTCGATTCCCCAATGTTCCCGTTTGCACTTCCATTCGATATACTAACCGCGGAGCTCCGGCTTTGAGACATTCGAAGGGGTTTATGAGTTCCTACGGAAAGACGGTAATGGAGGAATCGAGTAGTAGTTGTGGAAAGAGTGTTTTCCCGAGAGGAGCGAGAGAGCAAATGGAGGAGGAGAGGCAGAGCCGCACGGCTGAAGCGGGAGGAGGATAGCAGTGAGGCTGCCATTTTTGCCCATCAATCCTGTGTGCTGTGTTCATCTCCAAAACCACCCCTTATGGGCCCAATTAAGCCCAATACGTAAAAAATCACCCCTTATAGGCTTCAAGCAATTTTGTAAATTTAGGGTTTTTTTTTTTTTTTTTTTTTATTAAATAGTACCAATAATTTACATATCAAAATTGACAAAAATTCCCCAAATCAGTCCAATTCTTTTCTCACACACATTTTCTTCTCTGCCAGTATATTACAGACTCAGCATATTTTATTTTCCTAATTTAACACTTATATTACACTATCTCTCAATTCTCATGACAACAAATCCAAGCCACTCTTATGAAGGGCCATCTATTTAGCCTAAATGAGCCCCAACTCAAAGTCATCCAAGTTCAAAAACGGGTCTAGCTCAAAAGGATCGAAGTGAATGGATAGTTCTTCGATTTGATCATACAGTTGCTTCGAGATTTGTGCGACCGTTGGATCGGTGTCGGTGGCGGTGGTCAAATTACTTAGCACCTCCTCTTCCATAGATTGATAGGATTGTGGACTCGTCAAACCCTCTTGATTCGTTTTATTGACGTTGGTATAAGTATTCGTATTCGTATTCGAACCGAAACTAATTATGCAAGAATTATCGTCCAAGGTGGAGGTTGAAACGATTTGATGAGGGAAGATCATTGATTGATCTTTGCAAGTGTGATGGCCCGTATAAGTGATGGTGTGCAAATTCGGGTCCTCTTGCGATCTTTGGACTAGTTTTGTCGCCTTGCATCCTTGATCAAACTTGTGAGTGCACCTAAAATAGCTCCTGAAATTTACCAGAAAAAATGCTTAAATTAGTTTAGATTGTACCAATGAATTTTTTTAAAAAATGCAATTTGAGATTGATTTGGATTAAAAAAAACTACAAACCTTGGATGCTCAGAGTTGAGGATTTTTTTCTGCCCGTACTTGCGCCATGCTTGGCCATCTTCGATTGTCTCGGAAATCACCTTTCGAGTATAAGCTGATCGAGGTCTGTGATAATAAATTAAAACCACATTCAAATTAGCCTAAAATTCTCAAAATGAATCCAAAAAATTGGAGGAGGTAGAATGAAAAGAACAAATAAAGGTCTCACCTTTTTCTGCAATTCATTCTCTGATCAGTCTCGTCGGTAAACTTCCTCTTTCCATTAGAGACCTCACTCGACTCGACTGAAGCGGACTCTTCTGGGGTTTTCAAATCAGATATGACCCTCGAAAAGGTGTTCAAAATCTGGTCGATTAAATCCTTAACCTCAGTTGATCCGTTGATCTTCTCGTTGAGTTGATGGGTCAATTCTTGGGCTCTGAGCAGATCGTTGAGCATCAAGATCGGAGTCTTCTTTCGATTTTGGGTCTTTTTATCACTGGAAGAAGATGCCATGATTGATTGTTTCTCTCCACTGGCTCACTATATTTTTGTTTGTGTTTTTGCTTTTTGTGCTTGTGAATAGGAGGAGGAGGAGGAGAGAGAGGATTGGTTGATTTTGTAGTGGATGGTGGAGGCTAGGGGAAACAATAATAGAGAAGGAAGCTTGTGAAGGGGTTATGTTCCTCTCCAGTTGAAAAATATACATCTCCAGATATTTTTGTTGTACTGTACTCTACTTAATTTTAGTTTATGTTAGTAACTGATATTACGTTTATATTTTTTCATTTAATTTTAATTTTAATAAAATCTTATTATATATATTTATATAATTAAAAAAAAATCATTAATTTGACTCGATTTATTTAGCATGTAACTCGACAATGTTTTGGAAATATTTTTGTTGTGTAATGAAATGTGTATGAATTAGGTTTGTTTGATGTTAGAAAATATTTTAATTGTGTGAATTTTATTTTTTAGTCAATTTAATATTTTGTATTATTAGTAGTTGGTTCACATATTATAGTCTTAAGTACAAAAACTAATCGAATATTAATATTATTAATTCAATTACAAAAATTCTCAAATACGGAAATAATATAAAATATAATCAAAACTACCACATGACTGACAATTATCACTTAAATATATTTTTTTACTTTTCTAAGCAAATACATCAACTGAATGTGAATAATCTTGATCTTCGGTAAAATCATTTTCAATTGATATATTTGTTAATTTATTTAATATTTTTTTGAAACCATTAATTTAACAACATACATACTAAAATAATTTGTTGGGTTTTTAACATTCTAAAAAAATTTACATTACATTCATACAAAACAAAATTGGAATTTTTTGGATGAGTTTTTGACATATGTCACATTTGGGCCATGTATGCGAGCTTGGTTAAATACATTATCAATCATGTTCATTGGTCCAACAAGCAAGAGTAATATGCCTCAAATTTTAGAAAGTTTTTTGTATTATATACTCACTCATCTTATTATATTATTATTCTTTGTTTTCTAATAATTCAAATTCAAGCGGTTAATCCCAGTTTCAATAATAAATTTAATCTCACTGATCATGTCTAGTACCTTTACTCGTGCAAACTCACTGACGAGAGAGAGAGAGAGAGAGAGAGAGAGAGAGAGAGAATGCGACTCATTAATGTCATTTGTTCAACTCATACTTTATCTCTGCCAATTAATGATCCACATTAATCCTAACATTATTCAATTCTAACTTTAATTTTTATCAAAACTTTCAAATTATTTTAAATTTATAGTCAATGTAATAAAATTATGCAAAAGATGATGATTTCTCAACAATATTCAAGACAATACTAAATATTTGAGCATTTTCTTGATATATATTATATATAACGATTAAAATATTTCCCAACATCAAATAATACATTGGTTAAGTATTAATTTTTTTTTCTACTTTTAATGATTTATTTACCTATCTTTGTAATTTGCAAAATATAGATGTTTCTTTTGCGTTCTGCCGTTTATTTTCATTATCATTATAAGATTTATTTTTATAAATTACATCCATTTTTTCTACACTAAATATATTATGTAGTTTTTTTTTGTTGTTGTTGTTTAGATTGTATTGGTAATTGGTAATTTGGGCAACCCAATCACCTCTTCTTGAGATAGGAATGGAGAAGACGTAGATTGCAGGAAAATGCGTGGGAACCGAGTTGAGATGACGACATGCCAGTGATGTATGCCCCTTCCCGTCACGCATAGCTGGCAATCTCCAAGCAACTTCATTTTTGTACTAATTGCTTCTCCATTAAGCCTCCAAGGCAAATTGATTTTTCACATTAAAATATCCTAGATAATTCAGATTATAAGTAACTACAATTCGTTATTTTTTATTAAAATATAAACTAACATTAATTTGATACTCCAAAAGGAGTAATGATACATGCCATGAATATATGATCACGAATTGACCACAACTGTCACCTGGCAGCTGTCGATTGACTGCATTAAAGTTGTGTAAAAGCTGCAGCCAATCGACAGCTGTCACGTGACAGTTGTGGTCAATTCGTGATCATATATTCATGGCCTGTATCATTACTCCTCCAAAAGTATACTCAACACAAAGTTTTATTTTCAAAAATCTCTCAATTAAAAAAAATCCGACATGTGCTAAACTTAATTTTGTATGATTTTAAATTTTTTATGACCAAAATATCTCTTTATTTTTGTAATATTTAATTTTACTAATCTCTTTTTGTGATGTTTTATTATTTTAAAAAATTGCATAAATTTTCAATAATAAATTAGCTATATCATGGCTCGTATATCTATATAAAATCATACAATACATATAATTTTTTCAATCGGTAACAAATAATAAACACTTAATTAATAACAAAGCAATTTAGTATTATATGAATATATATTAGGTCAAGTTTTTATTACATGTTCGAACATAAAGTTTAACATAATTAACTAGATCCATTTTAAACACTGTTCAAATATGTAATTAATATTTTTTGAAATAATAATAATTATTATATCAATCAATATGAAAAATAAAAATTTCTTGAAAATATTAAAAATATTTATAAAAAAATGAATGCACAGTAAAACAAGTTGCTAAAAAGTTATTTTTTGTCAAGATTTTTTTTCGGTGTCGAAAATATTAAAAAGGAATGTTTGTTTTTTTTTAAATAATCAGCCTATGTTAATTATGATTTTTTAAAATAATAAAAAGATAGCAAGAACGATTATATAAAATTAAATATTATAAAAATAAAAGGATATTTTGGTTTAAAAAATGAACATCATACAATGTTTAGTTTAACATCTACGGAGAGGTATTTGAAAATGAAGTTTTAATTTAAGAGGACTTTTTGGAGTATTATTAAATGAGATAGTTTTTAAATATTCGGAGCATTTAGATTTTTTTTCTAAGAATTCCCCTGTATAAGCATAAGAAACCTTGTTAAGATTTATAATTTCATTGTTGAAATTCTAATTTTATAGTAAGTGAAATTTAAAATAAATGAGAGACTTGCGAGCCCTTTCTACTAGATTTTTTTTTTTAAATATATATATTATATACTAATACTAATATTTTTTTTTTACGTGAAATCAAATCTTATCTTCAAATGTTTGGCAATGTGCTAATGAGGGGACTACTCAAAAGTTGCGTTCAATGAAAACATGTGTTCAAATAGTCAAGATTCCTCTCAATGCAGCCGACCCAATTAGATTCTTTTTGTGATAAAGTAGGACCCAATTAGATTGAAACTAATAACAACATTTCATAAATATCGTCACAAAATATGTACGAATGACTCTCATAGACTCATAGAGTGCTTTGTCATTAACAGAGAAAATGCTGTCTTTTTAAAAGAAAAATCTTTTTATTGTTGATTATGTGTTTACCATTTAAAGAACACTCTATATTTGCTATATTTGGTTGTCTAAGATCCCTAGTTTACAAACGAAAATAGCCAAACTAGGTTTTGTTACCGAAATTTCCATTATTCCATTTTTGCTTTGATTAATTATTGGCATTTATATTAGCCAGTTTTTTAATCCAATTGGTCTGTGAAAAATTGAAGAGAGTGCCAAAATTTAGTTTTAATCCAAGTTGTATGCAGATTCTCGGAACTCAGAGAGCAATGCTTTTTTTAAATGACAAGTGTCTTGGGTCCTAGACTTAGTTGGCAAGAAATTATCCAAATATACAATGAATAGAATATCCCCTCATGCATGTACCAAACAATTTCATAACCATTCACTAAAGAGGTAAGTTCATGAACCCTAAACTCAGATAAGTTTGTGGACCCAACAAATTGGAATATTTCGCGTTAACGTGCCCGACACTATGATATTATTTTCTTTGATCGGGTTGGCCCACGAATTTTAGAGTTTGAGATCCAAATTTATCAGTGGATATGGATTGACGCTTCTAAGCACTTTTGTGGTTGAACAAAACATGCCAAGAAGATTAGTTCCTCGATTTGTTTTTTCTTACTTTTTTATTTTTTTTCTTTCTATTTTAACACTTTATTTATGTTACACCATCATAACTATTCTAATAATTATGGTATATGGCAAACAAGGTTGGTCCCAGCTTTTGAATTATCATTCTCCAAATTATCTCGATCCTTTTTCTCACAAAAAATATTGATTATTTCTTTTGAGAATTAATCATGCTTCTATTTTTTTTTTGTTTCTGACACCTAGATATTGTCATGACAATTTTATTTGTAAAAAATCACATAAAATGAGATTATAATAGTGAAAAGATAATCAAGCATAATTTGCGTGAGTTATATGAAAGGACAAAAATAATGCTACAATTATACAACTTCCACTTTTGCATTTTACTGAATTTTTGAAAAAAAAGTAAACTTTGTCTGCGTTAGTCTTTAATTACGGAGATTTTTGATAAAAAAATAAGTATTTTGCTCATGTTAGAATTAAAAATACGCTAACTAAATTTTTTTGCGGGTGAAAGATTTCACATTTTGTATTTTTCCAAAAAAAAATTAAAATCGAAATTTGCGGGTGTTTGTCTTCAATTACATAGTGTTTTGAGTAAAACAGGAAAATGAGTATTTTTCTCGAAGTAGATTTCGATTTCGTTAATATTTAAAATAAGAGCATTGATTTTTTGTAAACATGAAAGTTGAGTATTTTTCTCAGGTTGGACTTTAATTTTGTTCTTTTAAATAAATAAGATAATTTATTTTTCTTTAAGATGTTAGACTTCATTTTTTGCATGTTTTCTAAATTTTTGGAAAAAATGAAATTTTCTTGTCGAGTCGTCAATTACGGAGTTTTTTAGGATAACATGAGAATTGAGTATTTAGCTCGTGTTAGACTTCAATTTTGGTTTTTTTTTTTTTTAAATATGATAAATGATTTTTTGCAGGTGCTAGACTTCATGTTTTTCTTTTTTGCGATTTTTTTATAAAATCTAGAATTTTGCTCATATTAGTCTTCAATTACATATTTTTTTTGAAAAAAACATGAAAATCAAGTGTTTTTCTCAAGTTAGACTTCAATTTCGTCATTTTCAGAAAACATGATAAGCGATTGTTTTGAAGGTGTTAGACTTCCATCTTTACATTTTTGGTAAATTTTTTGAAAAAGTAGAAATTCGTTTGTGTTAGTCTTGAATTACTTAGTTTTTTTTAGTAAAAAATGAAGATAGAGTATTTTTCTTACGTTAGACTTGAATTTTGGCATATTTTTGAGAAATATGGTAACTGATTTTTTTTTGCAAATATCACACTTCACTATTTGACTTCATGTGAAATTTTTAAATTGAAATTTACATGCATCAGTTTTTAATTACAGAGTTATATTAGAAAACGTGAAAATAATTTTTTTGCACACGTTAGAATTTCATTTTGACATTTAAAAAAAATATGATAATTGATTTTTTGGAGGTGTTAGATTTAGTTTTTTTTTTCCCATTTTTGCGAAATATTTAAAAAAAAATAGAAATTTGGAGAGATCAAAACCAAATTCTAGAGTAGTCGGATTCTAGTTTGAATTCTAGAGTGATCAAAACTGAATTTTGGAGGGTTACCAATCAACGGTAAGACAAGACGGAAGTTAACGCATCAATCCTACATAGGAAATCCGGTTTTGTGTGAACCAAGGTACACCGTTTGGACTCTTCCTTCGTGTTTTTACACGAAAATGGGATCCTAGGTCTAGGAGTACGGTATGTTCCGCTGGCCCTGTATGACATATGGGTTGCGTAAATTCTAACAATTTGTTCCCTTATGTAATAAAGAGATATCTCTCGGGACCTCAGTGAGTTTGAATTGAAGTCAATGTATGTGCCTACTCGATGGGACGTCATCGTATAGTTCAGTTTATTTCGGTATCGAGAAGAGTGTAAGTTGATCAACCAAGGTTGACTATTGCCATACCTTTGATCAACTAGATGTCATAGAACAAAAGAATTAGTTACTTATTATTTGAATTAGGTTATATGATCACAATCATTTTCATTTAATCTAGGTAGTCATGACGTTTGTGTTAGAAATTGGGGCATCTTATTGTATATCAGAACGTACCCAAAATCCTAAAGAGCAGATATGTGTAACTTGTTTAGACACAAAAGAAGAGTTTCGAAATTGATCATGAATTTGGCTAATTCGGCGAAGGACTTTCTCGAATTGGATATGAAAATCTCGAGACGATAGTCCTTGATCTTACTCCCTCAAGAAAATCGTCTCTCGATCTCTTTCTCTCTCTCAATATTTTTTTTATGATTAATTGGTTAATTGCGTTAACCCAAATCTAAAGAGATTGTTTGGTATTTATCACAAGCTCACAACCGTTCATTTCTAAAATGAATAAATATGTGATTAAACCATGTAATCATTTGTGTAATATCTCGTGGTCACAACTTTTCATATGCATGTGATTTTTCGTGTCCAATCAAGTACACGTCTTTGTGTGTGACCATATTGGTTTATTTAATGTCAGTGACATATTAAAGTTCCATTTAACTATGTAAATTTTAAGCGGCCACTAGAAAAGAATTATGACTATCCAAATTAAATAAATGATTCGTGATCATAACCTATTTATTAAATAAACAAGTAACTAATTATTTTGTTCTATCATTTATCATTGTATTACTTTCCATTTTACATTTTTTATCATCATGATGTACAAACTTATACAATTCATGATTATTTAACTATTCTTAATATATTAAATAATGAACACAATATTAAATGAACATTAATTATATAATATAAAATTAACACAAACATAAAAAATGACTAATATAATCGTTTACTTACAAGCTAAAACAATTTAGCCTAGGGAATTATTATTTTCACTTCGTCTAGGAGCCAATCATGGTCAATAAATTCATAATTAATTGCAAACTTTAAATGAACCTACACAATCACACAATGAGCTAAGATTAATCAGGCTTTAAATATACAAGAAATAAGTGTATAAGTAGATCCGCATATGTATATGAGATAAACATACTTAAATTAATGAGATAAATATTGGATGTTTATGAAAAAGATCATAGTGTTTCTTTGAAAACACATTTTAGTAAAACTGTCATAACTACTTTGTTATAACTCCGATTAATGTGTTTAAAATAGGGTTGGTTAGATAACGAAACTATATGAGATTTTTGTTCAGGAACATTTTGTGTTCGAACGATATTGACCTTACGCTCGAGCGATATCGCGACATGTAGGGATAGAGGAGCACACGAACACACGATGTGTTATGAAGTTCAACTTAATCTTGATGGCGAGATCCACACATTCACCAGTATGCTTACGTCTCCGGCCAAATGGAAAATTCTTGACTAACTTAAAATGTTTACAACAACGGGTACCAGTTCCCACAACAAATTACGATTATCATAACTAATCAACTAACTAACTAACTGACTAACTAACTAACTTACTAACTAGTCTCTTTCAACCACTAAATTGCAATGCTTGTTCACGCCACGCCTACTACAAATTGCATTAATCTAATGGAGTTATTCGATTTTCGCTCAATATCGCTCAAGACTCACTTCATAAAATAGTTTCACAAGAGGGTGTTTTTTTCTAAAAAATATTGCTTAAGAATTACTGTGGAAAATGGTCGGGGTGCCGCCCTATTTATAGTGAAGGGAGGGATATGGTTAATTAATTCATAAATTGTTTAAGTTCCTTTCAAACGCAATGATGGTTCGTTCGAAAGGATGGTAAAAATAAAATTTATTTAAAAGGTCAACGGGTAGATTAGCAGAAATTTCAGAGATGTGCTCGAACGCATAAGATATTTTGTTCGAACAAACAGTGTAAATTTTAGAAAAGGAAAGAACTAGTTGTTTAAACAAAATATCTTGTAATTAGTACTCTGATTTGTTCAAATGTAGGAAAATAGTGTTCGACCAGTTAGTGTACAAAATAGTATATCAGGATCCGGTCGAACGGATGGAAGAAGTACCGTTCGAACGGACTATGTACTTAAAATTCATTTTATTTTTGAAAAATCAAGTTTTATATGTTCATTCGAACAAGTGTAAAAGATTTGTACATATCGTTCGAACAGTTCAGGATACCGTTCGAACAATTCAGGATATCGTTCGAACGAACAGTGTTTTGAAACACTTGTTTGTAAAAAAATAGTTTTAAAATATTGTTTTAAGGGTTAAAAACTTTGTTGAAAATATAACATACACAAATGACAAAAGAAAGAAAGGAGAGAGATACAATTCTTATTCAAAATTGAGCAAGCATTACAATAGTCACTACCCTCTTTATATAGTAGAGGGTGAGTGCACTGATTAAATGGGGTGTTACAAATAATCAATACTAAATCCCTATAATTACTCCTTCAATATAATTAACTTTAAGTTACAAAATTAACATTAATATATTATTTCATAACACTCCCCCTTGAATGTTCACATTTCATACGCATAAGAAGTTATCTCGTTAAAAACCTGTTCAGGAAAAACCCAATGGGATAAAAACCGTGACTAGGGAAAATGAGTACAATGCGTATTACTTCTCCCCCTCATGTGTACAAATATCTCTGAAATGGCGGAGTCCAATCTTATGTCTTAATTGCCTTAAAACTTTCGTTGGTAATGTTTTAGTAAAAAAGTCAGCAAGATTGTTACTTGACCGAATTTGACGGATATCAATTTCGCCGCTCTTCTGAAGCTCGTGAGAGGAAAATAGTTTTGGAGAAATATGTTTTGTTCCATCTCCTTTAATATAACCTCCTTTAATCTGGACAATACATGCATCATTATCTTCATATATTACTGTTGGATTCCCTTTGATTGTTTTAATACTACATGATTCTTGAATATGTTGGATCATTGACCTCAGCCAAACACACTCTCTACTAGCCTCATGAAGTGCTATTATTTCATAGTGATTTGATGATGTGGCTACCAATGTTTGCTTCGTTGATCGCCAAGATATGGCGGTATCACCATATGTAAATAAATATCCAGTTTGAGACCGAGCTTTGTGTGGATATGACATATATCCAGCATCTGCATATCCAACTAATTTAGATTCTGAGCTCTTTAGATAGAATAATCCAATATATGTTGTTCCTCGAAGATAACGAAATATGTGTTTAATACCATTCCAATGTCTTTGTGTCGGCGCTGAACTATATCTTGCTAGCAGATTCACTGAGAATGATATGTCAGGCGGGTATAATTAGCTGGGTACATTAATGCACCAATTGCACTTAAATATGGTACTTCTGGACCAAGAATTTCTTCATTATCTTTCTTTGGACGAAAACAACCTTTCTTAACATCAAGAGATCGAACTTCCATTGGTGAGTTTAATGGATGTGATTTGTCCATGTTAAATCGTTTTAGAACATTTTCTACGTAAGTAGATTGATGGACAAATATCCCATTTTTTAAATGTTCGATTTGTAATCCGAGACAAAACTTTGTCTTTCCAAGATCCTTCATTTCGAATTCATTTTTCAAGTATGCAGCGGTACTTTCAAGTTCTTCTGGAGTCCCGATGATATTGAGATCATCAACATATACCGCAATAATTACAAATCCAGAATTAGATTTTCTAATAAAACACATGGACAAATTGGGTTGTTATGATATCTTTCTTTTGTAAGATATTCACCTCTATTTAATTTTATGGAATACATTCCACGAGATTTTGTGTTACATGCTTCAGACACTTTTAATCCTTCATGAACTTTCATGTAAATATCATTATCAAATGATCCATCTAACACAGGGGAATAAGTTTCGTCATAATCAATCCCTGGTTTTTGTGTGAAACCTTGTGCAACAAGTCTTGCTTTATATCTTACAATTTTATTTTTCTCATTGTGTTTTCTAACAAACACCCATTTGTATCATACGGGTTGTATTCCATCAGGTGTTCGGACTACATGTCCAAAAATATCACGTTTCTCAAGAGAATGTAATTCTGCTTGAATTGCATCTCTCCATTTTGGCCAATCTTTCCTAGGTCGACATTCTTCAATTGTTTTCGGTTCTTGATCCTCATTTTCGTTCATTATATCAATCGCGATTGCATATGCAAAATGTTTGTCAATGACACTTTTATTTCGGTTCCATCTATTTTCAGTAGATACATAGTTTATTGAGATCTCATTGTTATCAATATTTTCAATATTATCAGGTACCTGAACCTCTACCGGGGTTATTTTCTCATTCATGTCTCCTACTATGTTATCATCAATATTCTTTTCAGAAGAATTTATTTCATCAAAAGTATTAATAACTTCAGTTGTGCCAACTTTCTCATCATGTTCCTTTTTCTTCCTTGGATTTTTATCTTTGGAACCGATTGGTCGACCACGCTTCTTGCGTATATCACTTTTAGAATTATCCAAGGGTATTTCAATACAAGCATGAACATTTTCTGCTGGAATATACGATTTAGTTACTCTTTTTGTGTCAACGAATGCATTTGGTAATTGATTTGTAATTTGTTGCAAATGAATAATTTTCTGGACTTCAAGTTCAGATTGATTTGTTCGATGATCAAAATGATACATTGTTGATGCATTCCATGTAATTTCTTAATTTTTCAGCGTTCGTTTATCTCCCCCTAACGCCAAGAACATACTTTCATCAAACTTACAATCATCAAATCTCGCTGTAAATTAATCTCCAGTTAATGGTTCAAGATATTTAATAATTGATGGAGATTCGAAACCGATATAAATTCTCAATCTTCTTTTGGGGTCCCATCTTTGTGCGTTGCGGTGAAGCTACCGGAACATATACATCACATCCAAAAGTTCTTAAATGAGATATATTTTGCTGCTGGCTTGTTATAAGTTGTAGGGGAGAATACTTGTGATATGCAGTTGGTCTTAATATAATTAGTGATGCAGCATGTAATATTGCATGGCCCCATACAGATGATGATAACTTTGATTTCATAATTAGGGGACTTGCAATTAATTGTAATCGTTTAATAAGAGATTCTGCTAGACCATTTTGCGTGTGCACGGGCTACTGAATGCTCTACTTTAATCTCAATTGACATACAATAGTCATTAAATGTTTGGGATGTGAATACCGGCATTATCAATACGGATTGTCTTTATTGCATATTCCGGGAATTGTGCTCTTAATCTAGTTATTTGAGCAAGTAATCTCGCAAATGCAATATTTTGAGAAGATAATAAACATACATGTGACCATCTAGTAGATGCATATATTAATACCATAAAGTATCTAAACAGTCCACATGATGGTGTAATAGGCCCACATATATCACCTTGGATACGCTCAAGAAAATTGGGTGATTCATTCCCAACCCTAGTTTGTGATGGTCTAATTATTAATTTTCCTTTATAACATGCAGCACATGATATTTCGTTTGGTAATAGAATCTTCCGGTTCTTTAATTGATGCCCATCTGAATTTTCTACAATTCTTCGCATCATTATTGCTCCTGGATGACCTAAACGTTCGTGCCAGATCATAAAATTATTTTGTGAATTATTAAATTCACTTTTCATTATAGCATGATGTGCCTCAATTGTATTAATACGTGTATAATACAAACCTATTGACAAACCAGACAATTCTTCTAACACGTTTTTACTCCCACAAATAATATTTGTTATTTGAAGATATATACTCAATATTATCTTTATTCATTGTTTCAATGTAATATCCATTTCGACGGATATCTTTAAAACTTAACAAATTTCTTTTTGATTTAGTAGATAATAAAGCATCATCTATTATAAATTTTGTTCCTTTAGGGAGTAAAATAATAGCTCTTCCAGAGCCCTCAATCAAGTTTGAGGTGCATGATATTGTATTAATATTTGCTTTCATTCTTGTTAAATTATCAAAATATTTTGTGTCTTTAAGTATAGTATGTGTCGTTGCATTGTCATAATTAAAAAGACTAGTAATCAATGATAAATTGTAACATAGACTAATTATGACAGACAAATTTCAACAGTAAAAAGATCAGTAAAATATTCACTTAACAGAATTAGGTCATAATTAACGAAAGCAGTAAAATGTTTATTGTACCACAGTTTTTATAGGGTGACGCTATTGCAAGAGCTAACTTGACTAAATTGAGAGCGATTTCAATTTTTTTTTAATAAAATGACCATTAAACCTCTATTTTATGGTGCTGATATTTATTATACGTATATACTATTATTTATATCTTTCATGAATAATACAAAAATATTTTTCCTAATATTATGAAAAAATCAAATCAAATCAATATATATTAATTTTCATATTTAAATATATATGACATGTTACAATTTAATTGTTTCTTATGAAGAAAAAAATTAAGAATAAAAATATTTTTTTATATATGAATGATTTTATTTACATAATTTATGAAAATGATAAATTATAGAAAATGTAAGAAATATCAATCATCAATTCATCAATAACAAAGATATAACGGTCATTTAATAAAACAAAATTGAAATCGCTCTCAATTTAGTCATGTTGGATCTTGCAATAGCGCCACTCTTTTTATATTCTCAAAGGCAGTAATAAGGAAAGATCAAGTATTTAAATATTCATTGTTTAATCAGTATAACAAACTAGTTGAAAAATTATACAAAACAATAGTCTGCAAACATTAATTATGCCATCAAATTTCAACAATAATTAGGCCCGTTCATCAAATGATTAATTGTCAAATTCTCAACGTGATCATCAAATTTCAACGGTTAAAAGAATTAAAGCAGTAAATTTAATGACCAAACAAAACGTACCAAATCAAAACAGTAATTATGATTCACAATTTAAAACACCATAATTTTATGTGATACTTCAGGTTTCACACAAAAAATCACAAAGAAATAACATTAATTGTTTCTATTTTATCTCAAAAAAACTTCTGGTTTCACTCGACAAAAATGAAAAATCACAATAAAATTTCAGGTTTCATTGTTTTTCTAATTGAAAATACATATCTACGAACTAAAATTTATCATTGAAAATTAAAAAGAATACATATCTACAAACTAGCATAGAAATAAAACAATACCTTGGATTGGAATTTCGAAGTCGTCGCGTGATTGAAAAAATCTCAATTTGACTAGAGTCTCGTGCTGATAACGTGTTGAAAATATAACATAAACAAATGACAAAAGAAAGAAAGGAGAGAGATAAAAAAATTATTCAAAATTGAGCAAGCATTACAATAGTCACTACCCTATTTATATAGTAGAAGATGAGTGCATGGATTAAATGAGGTGTTATAAATAATCAATACTAAATCCGTATAATTTCTTCTTCAATATAATTAACTTTAAGTTACAAAATTAACATTCATATATTATTTCATAACAGTTTGAAAATTCTCTCTTGTCATCTGTGTCTATTTCTTTGTTCATTTCTTCGAGATCTGCACTTTTATCTTGATATCTCCATGTTTCTCTCTTTATCTTCATTATCTTCGTGTCTTCATTTTAGTTTGGGAATAGTTTTCGAATCATCGAACATTGTACAACACGGCCGAGATACAAAGATGAACACATCCGACGGTTGAAATAACCCCCATTACATTGCATCGAACACAACTTCGTCTTCGTCAATATCAAAAGAGAGATTCATCAAACGGACAAACTACAGATTAATACTATGAATTAAAGTATTATTATTGTTTTAAACTATAATTTAAAGTACCACTTAATATTAATTAATTTATAATTGTACTTTTATTTAGTGAAGTTTTGATACTAGATATTATTATTTATTAAATATGTGATCATGTATTTTTTTAATGTTTTTTTGTGTTCATGTTTGTGAGTTTTATTTCTCAATCTGTATTCTTATTTTATATTTTTGTATGTTTTCTCATATTTTAAAAAAAAATCAACTCGTTTTAACAATAAATGATAATTCATAAATAAAATAACAATATCTTTTATAATATAAAATACAAAAAACAAAAAGTTTGAAAGAGTATTTTGATTAATACAAAAAAATTGAACAGTATCCAAGTTAAATCTTAGTTGAAATAAAAGAATAAAAATGTCAACCAATTTTATAAAAGAATGTAATCTATGCAGACTATTTTTGATTGGCAACAAGACTTAAGAGTGACAACGAAGGAAAAGTTATAAATAGACGATGAAAAACACGCTTATTACTCTTAATTCATCATTCCCAACATAATCGTTCAACACCATCGAATCAAGCAATTTCAAGCTTGATGCTTAATTAATCAAAAATCAAACTCTTTGGCCCTTCTCTTCACATCTCCATCACGCTTCTCTGCACATTTCTTCCACTCGATCAATGGTACAATTCCTACTTTTAATTTTTGTTTTGTTTGAATTGTGTTTTATTTTGAGTGCATTTTTCTTGTACTATTTCTATTGAGTTGAGTTGATTAAATGCAATTTGGTGGTTTTAAAATTGACCCAATTTCTCAATTCGTACTACAAAAGGAAGTGGTGTTCTTTTTGGTTTAGAATCCTGAGTTGATCAAGTGTCGTAATGAAGTTTAGCTCTCAATCAGCATTCCCTAATTTTGATTCTTTCGAAATTGTTCCGAATTAATCAATTTGTTTTCAAATTGAACTTAAAAATATATTCGCGATTCATAAATTCACGCTCGTTTAATAAGCCACGTTTCTTGTACTTCTTGATCATTCCATGTTTTTCATTCGTTTATTCACTAACAATGCAAGCCATGCGTTTCTTTTTCCAGGAAGACGAAACTAGGCCAAAAATAGTTCCTCGCAAACCGCAAGTAACGATGCATCAATGTAAAATCTGTTCTGCGAAGTTCGAGTCTGGACAAGCACTTGGCGGGCACATGAGAAGCCATAACCCGATATGTCTATCCGTCAAGAAACGAAAATCAGTAGAAAATGAGGATATGATGGAAAAATGCACGAAAGGGATCGAAATGGCTGCTCAATGTCTAATGTCAATTTATTGTAATTCTTTGTTTTCATCTGGCAATCAAAATGATTTTCCAAATATAAGTTCAAACTTTAATGATTCTATCTCTTTTTAGGGGACAAGCTCAAACTTGGAGACGGAAAATATGATAATATGCGAATGAGTGACGAGAATGAGGAGATGAAGAAACCGACATGCGCGCAATCTTCCGAAAAGCAGTACACATGTAAATTATGCCATAGGACATTTTCTTCGTACCAAGCTCTTGGAGGCCACACGGCGAGCCATGGGAAAGAAAGCCGGGCTGCCTCGAAGAGAAGCCGTGAGATTGCTATTGCCGAAGTATCGTCGAACGCAAAAGAAAAATGGGAACCCTAATCTCAATGTCACTGCATAAATCTCTAAAATAATTATCTCTAACAAATATGTCTATAAACGAGTAAGGCGGCGAATGTCGCACGTAATTAATTTCTAATGATTTGATTAATTGACTGACTAATTGTATTCGCGGTTCGATTCACTTGAATCATATTTTTGGCCTCTTATTGGGATAACTCATCTCAAATTTTCTGCTAAATGACCTTTATCGATCAGTGAAATCGATTTTGTCTAATTGTTTTATGCTTTGATTGTTTCTTTTTGTTGTTGTGAGATTTGTAAGTAATTAAAGAATGATGATCTTTGTATTAATCTCATGAGAAAATGATACCGGTATTAATAATGTCGATGAAATTTATTGGTAATTCATTAATATTGATGATTGATACATATAGTTATTTCATTATTTGATTTGGGAAATCCAGGTATAAAGAGCACCTTCAGATTTAAGGGGAGCCATATATTTTTGCCCTCAAAACTATTCTCAAATATAATCTATTATTTACAAGAGCACTGGTGCACATACCCCTTATCCCCTTTCCACATTCTTGACGTGACACCATAATATTTTTTTTTTTTTGAAAAAAATAGAATAGGTTCTTATGCCTTACTTCTATTGTATTTTATTTAAATTAATTCAGTTAATACAAGATAGAGGTATTTGCTCTAATTTTTTTAAAATACTACTCCTAAATACCTCTATTTAACACTTATATTAACAAATTAAACTTACATAACTTCACATCTTCCAGGAATTTATAATCCTGGACTTTCTTTCACTATGAAACTCCTGGTATTTGAGAGATTTGAATTTAATAATCCCGCGCAGTGAAATCCCTTACTCTTGATAACCTAGGTGTAAATACTTATTCAACAGCCTAGCCGCCTTACTCCTTCTTCCTTTTACTTCTTCCTTTTACTCTTTCCTCTTCGTTTTCCTCTACTTACTCTAAATATTATGATGACACATCAAGAACGTGGAAGAATGATAAAGAACATGTGCAACATTTTTTCTATTTACAAAGAAACGTACGAACTGGACTATCTACTTACTCTAAATTAAGTCTATAAACTAGTTGGGCCTTGTACAAGACTTGATCGTTGAAGAATGTTATACTGTAAACTTTACCTTGTTGTTAGGGAAATGGAGTCCACGAGTTGAAATCCTGCTCTGCAAATTCTTCAATTTAATTCTCAAGAATGTTCAATTTTGTTTCCATTCTAGCCGTGTCAATTAACTTTGAAATAATGAAATTAGGGGGATTTACATATTTACCCTCTCTTAAACTTAAAATTACATATTTACCCTTCTTAAAATTAAAATATCATATTTACCCTTTCATGAATCTAAAATATCATATTTACCCAAAAATTGAAAACCATCCAATTTTTTCGTTAAAATTAACTGTCAACTATTTTATCATTTACATATTTACGATTCTAAAATCCAAATTATCATATTTACCTTTTAAAAAATAAAATTATCATATTTATCCAAATAATATAATAATGTAATCTCATAGATAATTATTCTACCAATCTCAAATGACAAAAACAAAAATATTAAAAATAAAACTTCATTGAAAAAATATAATCATAACAAAAAATATTATTAAATTTTAGGACGTGATTTCTTCTTGTCGAGTGAGTAAATGTACGTATGTTATTTTTATTATTGAGAGAGTAAATATGATATTTTTATTTTAGAAGGGGTAAATATAATATTTTGGATTTTTTAGAAGGGTAAAATAGTAATTTTAAATGTTGGCGGTTAAGTTTAACGGAAAAATTGGATGATTTTTAATATTTTGGCAAATATGATATTTTAGATTTATGAAAGGGTAAATATGATATTTTAATTTTAAGAAGGGTAAATATGATATTTTAATTTTAAGAAGGGTAAATATGTAATTTTAAATTTAACAAAGGGTAAATACGTAAATCCCCCATGAAATTATTAATTAACCAACACCTCCAAAAAACCATTGTTGTTATGTATTGATTCAAAAATAAAAATTATTGTTGAGCCAGTTTTTATTAACTTGAGTGGCACATAAAAGAATCACATCAATACATCAATTCTATGTATAAAATACCTATATACCTAAGTAATTAACTTGCTTCTTAAACTATGAGTGTCATCAAATCAAAACTAAAGGTTACACGAAAAATATCGCCGTTTTTACATCAGTTCTCATTCTTGGAGTAGAAAATGGCGTCAATACTACTGCCGCTACTGCTCGAGTTAAAAAGTACGTCGGCCATGTCCGTCACTGGTCTCCCTTCGGCAAAATCTCCCGTAAAATTCCAGTTATTTCCGAGTTGTATCGAGGTTGATAATGGCATTTCAGTAATTGTGTTGTTAATAGGAGGATTGGTTGTCGTGATATTTGGAGCGGTGTTGAGTGTGGCGGTGGTTGATGGAGCAAAAGAACCGAGTAAGAGAGGAGTCGTGGAGGTTAAACAGCTGTGTTGGCCGCAATATACTATTTCGTAAGTATATGGATCTTCGTCGAGTCTTTGAACTTGCTTCTTCGCCTCGCACCCGTAGTAATTCTTATGAGTGCATCGATAATAACTCCTGCGCGTAAAATTCTTTTTGGATTAATATTACTATCAAAATGATTGTATTGATTCAATGTAAGTAAGTGTTTAGGACTCAAATCATTAACAAAAATATACTTCAACATAGTTCTCATGTGTGATAATTCACTACTTATCTTATTATCTATATAATTTGTTCAAATTATTTATGAATTTCAATTTTCAAGGCATATAAGTAGCATCATTTTATTTAAAAATAATAAACTTTGAACCAAAATCATGGAAAATGTGTTGGTGTAATTTGTACATGAACAAGATTTAGTACTCTTAAAATCAAAGAAGATATCAAAATTAATGCACCTTGGAAACCTGCAGCCAAGGATATCTTTCTGGCCGTACTTGCGCCACGTGTATCCATCGTCAGGGGGCATCTCCGTGTTTCCAGTTCTTACTGCCGAAACCTTTTGTACCACCCTCTCGCCGCTATCCCTCCTAATAGATCATCAAAAAGTAATAAGTATGAAAAGTAAAGAAGAATTTCAATACATGCATGGTTTGAATTGAATTTTGAATTTTTTTACCTTCTTCTGTTAGATCTTTGACCAGATGGTTCAGTGGAACGTCTTCTAGACCCAGAAGAACTTTCCGCACCAACCCGTACCGCTTCCTGAGGAGCCGCAGCTATCTCCATGCTCATTCCTTCTGGTACATTACCATACTCCATCATTGGGGCGGTCACAGTCGATGAAGGCAACTCCATTAATGGAGCAATTTCTTGACCGAAGTCGTTCAATTGGAAAAGATTCAGCCCTTGAACATAACTAGTTGCACCTTGCGATGTACCGAAAATATCGTGAGGTTGATTCAACAAATGCAAAGAATGCATCGCGGCGTTGAATTCCGCTACAATTTCTTGGCAAGATCTTAGCATATAATCTTGGTTTGGGAATGATGGTGATCTAATGGTGGATTCTAACTCTCTTGCTAGCTTGCATGCTTCAATTATATGGTTTAGAGCTTCATCCATGGAAAAATGTGATGATGATTTGTTTATGTGATTCAATACGAATGTATTATTCATTTATAAGGATTGAAATGGTCAGTAATTTGTATGTAATAGGTGAAAATTAATGATGGTGTATCCAGTGGGCTAGACTTGGTCTTACGTTTTTTTAGTTAACATCATTTTCATTAGTCGTAGAGAAGACCCTGAAATTTGAAATTTAGGATTTTAGTTTTGAACCAAGAAAATTCTTTTCTTTTTATTTGATTTGGACTTTATACAAGTCGTATGGTAGTTAATTTGCGAATACTGATAAGAGAGTTAGTATTGGCATGCATAATTGCATTCATTGGAAAAAAACTGGATCTGCAATTTTTGAAATAACTCTGCAATGTGATTGTAGGAGACTTGATTTCTATGTTGCTTTCGCTTGTCTCCTATTTGGGACGCGGGTTTGGTCTACTCCGACAATGAGAATTCTAGAACAAGTGGAATATTATGGATGGAATGAATGTAGAAGAAAATTAATTAGTTGATAAATAAATAGTGAGGAAAAAAGTGACATGAACTTTGGAGGAATATAATTCTCGTGCTCAACGAGTAGGAGATTTAATGATTCTCATCAGAGTGGGGCGGCCGTTTTTGTATATTTAATTAGTATATATGTGTACCATGTATTGGCGAGAATTATTGCCAAATGACATTACACAAAGATAATACTCGTCAATTAGTGTCACTGTATAATATTTGATGTATAACATAATTTTACGTAAAAGCATAACAACAAATATTATATCAAATATTATGTCATTGTTCTTCATAATATTTCACGCAATATCAAATATAAAATTAATGAACCATGTGACATGTGTAGTAACACGTCAATATTATTTATTGATTCAAAATACAATGAAAAATAAAAATAATATTAAACTTAATTGTGAAAGTAATTTAATTCAGCGTAAATATAAATAAAAAATATTTAATATCATATGATTTTTTTTTATTTATATTTATAAAAATAATAATATTAGTTGATATATGTTTATATGTTTATGAAATTATTTAGACATATAAACTATTTTTTTATTTTTTATTAAGTTTTTAAAAATTTAGTATTAAAGTTATTTAAGCAAAAACACAAATATAACATATTTAGTATTATATGAGATTCTTATAGTTACAACTTTTTTAATAATACTTAAAATTTTATTATGTAAATATGCATTTTTGCATTATATTTTCTTGCATAATATCTTTGAAAATGCAAATTAGGGAAAACGATATGTATGAACTATACTAATAGGGATGTCAACATAAAAATAAAATTGAAACTAATATATTTGATGAATTTTTAAAATTAAAGTTCTAAAAATAATATTGATATATGTTGTATGTTTTATAATAGTATATATTAATTCATTAGTATTTTATATATAAATTTTCACCTTCCATTGTCTTCATCATGTTACCCAATGTGAAAGGATAAACAATTGAATAGACCTATAATCTAACGTGAATCTAGCCAGTGATAATAATTCACGCCGTCAATGTAAGATGATGTGACTGATGGGGAATATCCTCGACCCCGGGCCCGCGCAGCGGAATGAAGGCCCGGTCCGATTCCCCGATTCCCGAGATCACGCCACGACTTCGAGGGTACGATGCGAATAGAAGGACAGATTCATACCAGTGCCAAATTGATGACACACGAAGGGTTGATCGCCGCCTTCTATTTCCTTCGGTGTCACGTTGGTGACTAGCCCGTACGTCCCATACCGCACGTCTCCCACCGTTTCGACACGCCTCGGGTTGTCTTCGTGCGTTCCATGCCCGCATGATTCCACAGCCCGTTACTCGATTACTTCTCCGGTTTGATCACAACGAAGAGCCACATGTGTCGCTCCTCTACCCGTATCCACCGTGAGTCGTAGCACCTCGGTCGCGGATGCACCTGCCTAGACGATGCACCGGCGAACTTGCATGATTGCGTTTCGATTCTCTAGACGGAGAAAATTCTTTTCTCCTTCTCTCTCAATCTCTTCGCACTCTTTCATCAAGTGATTAGAGTCTCTTAATTTCTGGATTAATTCTAAATTAACTCCATTAATTTTCTGGTTGAACTAATCTAATTATTCAACTGGTTTTTCTGATGAGAGAGAGAGAGAGAGAAACATCCTATATATACTCCATAGGATAAGGATGGGCCAAAAGGTATGTATATCTTCTATACACCTTTTCAAACAGAAAACTGCATACACCCTTTCAGTAATCTGTCAGAACGAAAATATTAAATCGTTCCAACCGACTATGAACATTTACGAAAGTTGTAGATAATCTAATTATCTTTCCAACCCAATTTGGCCCAGCCCAATTGGAGTTCGGACCCGAAAGTTACGGCCGTTTTACTGACTGTATGTCAAACTGTCGCACTCTTTCGGTATTTCATTAGAACGATACTGATACTTCGCTCAAATGAAATATATTACAACATGAAAGTTCTAGATAATCTCATTATCTAACTAACCCAATTTGAACCATTCAAATCGGAGTTTCCTACTGAAAGTTATACCAGTTTTACTAATCTGTTTCGTATGCCCACGAACGCGTACGTTCGTTTGTCCTACGTACCATTTTAGCGATGATCCAAAACTGTATTTCCTTCAGTCTCCCACTCAGTTTCAGATTTACCTAAAAGGTACTCATGTATATCACATATACACTATATCAGAGAATCTGGCCCGCGTATCAAATACGCTAAAGCCATGCACATCCAATGTGCAAAAACTTGCAATCAAGCCCGACATAGTACGACTCGTTGTGTGACCGTGTAGGTTCGTTTAACGATGGCAGTAGGCCGTTTCCATGGCACTACAAGCCCATGAGCGGGATCTAGTCACTCCATCATGGCTACCCATGTTAAAACGAAAAATGATTGTGATCATTGTGCCTATCTCGAATAGCGGTTACTAGTTCTCTTGTTTGCGATATCCGTTAATCAAAAGGCATGGTAATAGTCATCCTTATAATTTGATTAACTATACTTATTCCTCGATTCCGAGTTGATTTAACAAATTTCAATCGATATTAACCATTAATATCATTGACTCTGGCCAGAGATTTCGTTAATCGACTCATCGAGCGGCGCCTAAGAGATATCTCTTCCTTTCGGAATAAACAATTCCTATCTTGGAGACTCACATTGAATTCCGTGTTTCGGACAATACCCAATGATGACCCTTTTAACTCCCTGTTACGGTGAGCGTAAGATCATATCAAAGCATTGTGTTACGCACGTAACGCAATCAATGATCCCCTCAAGTATGAAGAATCTAAAACCCCATCCGTCACAAGTCCATCTATAATGACTAAACCATGTCATGGACTCGTGGCTTTGGTCATATCCAATACATGTAACCTAACATATATTTACGTTCCCGATTCGACAAGCACCTTGTCCCATGATTAGCAAAACATAATCATCTCCTCGGCAAACGTACTAGTGTACGCGTTCAGTCTATCCAATAATAGAAATGCTTCTCTCTTAAGCAATCTGATCCGCGACTAGGGATGTTTAGAATTGACACTTTAAGTGTGACGGTTTCGCTGCACATGGTCCTCAACCATGTCGACGTCCACACAAGTTCAAATCAAGGTTCATGTAACAATCATATTACACAACCCGCACACTGTTTTCATATAAGGTGAATGCATATTTAATTTAAGTAAACAAAAATTTTAAAAGGAATGCATTCATATGGACTAAGTATTTGGGTGATACAACGTTTACCTATGGGTATCTCCATACCCATAACCTGCGAGGACTATCATATTAGATAACTACACTCTACTCTCTTCTTCCTCCTCTAGGTATCTCCATACCCATAGTCATCGCATGACAGTCACGCGCGACTAGAGAGAGCGGTCTTGTAAACGGGTCCGCACGTTCCCGCTAGTGTTAATCATCATCAGGATTGGAACATTTCCAATACCTACGATCACATCTTTTCATAAAATTTCATGGATCAAATGAAATTTTCTGAGTATTGGCTAGAAGTGGTTGTGACCTCGGCATTTTTGGCTTGTACTATTGCGTCTCACGCAATAAACAACCATAAATCCGATAACTCGTGACTACTAGAGTTTGGTCATGTATCCTTGATCCATACCACTTCCTTTTGCGATTAATAACCGCAATATACTCGCCACCGTAAATAGAATCATAAACTATTGGTCTTGTGGAACATTTCCACATAACCGTGTTTTCATTTAAGCAAAACATGTACACACTTTGTGATCGAAAGTCGTGCTACATATTTGGACGTGCTTCATCTTTGGAAACTGTTGTTTGTTATAACTCTTTATAACCAACACGTCCTCCACACCATTATAGATAATAAATCCTGAATTCTTTCGCAAAGTATTCAAGGATAAACTGATGAGTGCGAATATGATAGGGTTTTACGCACTCATCTGGACTTAAAACATTTTAGAAATTGTACTAAATGAACTCTTAAACGTTAAAATACTAACAAAACCACGAGAATTGCTCGTTGGCATCTTGTTTGAGTATATTTGCAGATTTAGATACAATACAGGATAAAAAGCCTCTAGAAGTGAAGAAATGCATGTATCGAGGGTGTCGGCACCGTTCGAAGCTTTCACAGTGCAAAACAAGCCAAAATCGAAATTATTGTTGGAAGATCAAAAAATGGAAAGAAGCTGCAGAATCTCAGAATTTGGCAAGTAATAAAATGGCCATATCTTTTGATTGGTAACTCCAAATTTGGTGATTCAAGTTGCCATAACTTCAGGAAGATATCCTCTAAAAGATTGCATAATTCACACCTCGTATCTCGTGGCCCAGACCCTGATATGGGCCCATTTTCGACAGACATGTCTGCTGTGACCTAACCCTAGCCATCGACTATAAAAAGCTATCGCTGCCTTTGCTAGGGTTACCTTCTCATCTCCAATTTTCATCCTTTCACCAGCCACCATCCACCTCTCATCCTCCTCTTTCTCCACTCGCCTCATACACCTTTCCGCAGCCGTCAACCATCGAAGAAGATCACATCGTTTAGGAGCAGGAGTTTACGAAGAAGAAGACGTTCGTCAACAAATCGGTTTACTCTTTCTCGTGTTTAGTTTTATGATGTATTTGATATTTAGATTTGTTTTGTTGTCGAACATGAGTAGCTAAACATTTATCTAGGGTTTAGGGTTCATTAGTACTTGCGATGTTTTGGTAGTATTATATGCTTTGTCTCTTTCAGATTTGATTTGTGTTTTGTGCCTTGATATTACTCGTCTTAATTAACTGTTTGTACTCGTTTAGGCCAGCCTAAGTGACATAGGTTAGGACATCTTTGACTAAGTAGCGAGAGTGGACGTTTAGGATTGTTTAAGCCCTCAAATAAACCAGTCAAACCAAGTAGTTAAGATCGTTTTAGGTTAACCTTGCGAAGCGAGAGCGGAGTGAGAAACCAGATTGTAAATGCACAAACTTGGACCGTTGTATTCTAAGAACATTGGTACACGTCACCCACGGGATTATAGGATTATCATAGAGCGTAACGGGTCTTTCTTAGGCATAGTCAGCGAGAGCAAGAGTGTTTAGGTTGGATACGTCTAGTCGCGAGCGAGAGCCGGTCTAGGAAGAATTGGATAACACCTCCACCAAAGTCAGATTTTGAGAGAGCGTTTAGCAACCTTTAGAACACACCAAATCATCCAAGTAGAACCCGAACACCCTTGAGTCCTCTCCTATATTAAAAAACCTTTCTTTTTCCGTTAAAATCTGTCCCGAATCAACCAACAAACCTCAGTTTTAGATCGAGTCGAATTGTCAATCAGAAATCGCCCCTAGTACTCAACCCTCTCTGTGGATCGACCCCTAATTTACTCGACGAATACCATGCGCTTGTGGTCCAATTAGAGTCATTTAGGGTTTTAAAAGTTGAAAAGCCCTGCTTAAACGTAAATACGCAACAAGCTTTTCTGGCGCCGCTGCCGGGGAGGTGTTTGATATTAGTTGATTTCCTGATTTTCGAGATTGATTCACCCAGTTTATTTTCCTTTATTTTCAGATTTCAAATCTTCGCTGGCAGAAAGATACAATCTAAGAAGCAAAGCGCGAAGACCACCGCAGATTCCGATGGAGCAAAACCAACTGAATCAAGAAGAGAATGTCCGACCAGTTCCGCCTCGCGCACGTGCTCTACGTGAATACACTTCGCCCAGCGCCACGGCAATTGGGAGAAGCATCGCGCCACCTGGTATAGCTGCAAACAATTTCGAGCTCAAGACACCGCTTCTAAATATGGTGCAAGCAAATCAGTTCGGTGGTGGTGCGATGGAGGATCCGCACGCTCACTTACAAAATCTATACGAAATAGCGAGCACGATAAAGGTAAATGGAGTTTCGAATGATACTATCATGCTAACTCTTTTTCCTTTTTCTCTCAGGGGCAAGGCAAAACAATGGCTTTACGGTCACTCCGACGGACATTTTACATCGTGGAACCAACTCTGCGACGCATACCTCGCCAAGTACTTTCCGCCCAGCAAAACAGCCATGTTACGCGCCCAGATTACGAGTTTTCAACAAATCGCAGGCGAAAGCTTATACGAAGCGTGGGAGCGTTTCAAGGAATTACAAGGCGCGTGCCCTCATCATGGCCTAGCGAAGTGGCTGCTCTTGCAAACGTTTTACAATGGGGTCACCTACCAAACCCGCGCCAACCTCGACGCTGCTTCGGGAGGTGCATTGATGGATAAGAGTGTGGAGGAAGCTTGGGAGTTGATCGAGAACATGGCCCTCAACTACCATGGATGGTCGAATGATCGCGCCCCCACGACAGGGCGACAAGGCGTTTTAGAAGTCGACGCGATAACAGCCATGAACGCCAAGCTAGACATGCTCACGAGGAAGCTCGAGCACGTCGATTTGAGCAAGCCGCGGTCGAAAGAGAGGCAAGTTACGTTCGCTTGTGACGCATGTGGTGTGCAAGGACATGAGACGAAAGATTGCGACGCCAACCAAGAGGAGGTACAATTTTTAAATTCAAATTCTGGTTGGAGAAATAACAATAACAACTTTCGTAGCGATAATAATGGCATATATAGGCCCCCACATCAACAATCTCGTTTTAATAATTTTTCTAATGGTCCGAACCCTTCGGGGGAGGACGTAATGTCACTAATGAAATCTTTTATGAGTGAGCAAGCTAGGAAAAATGAGCAGCTAGAGAAGATTCTCACGAAGCTAACCGTTTCGATGGACGGTGTCACAACGCGATTAGATGCCCTCGAAAACCCAAATCCGCGAGCTCAAGGAAGTTTGCCCGGACGCACCGAAAACCCACGCGAAAATGTTTGTGTAGTTCAATTGAGGAGTGGAAAACAATACGAGAAACCTAGGGACAAAACTGCCATCTCTAAATCTGGCGATCTTACGAAAACCTCTTCAACAGCCCCAAATTCCATTCCAGAAATTTCAGCGATACCTGCCTCAAACGAGGCAGCGAAAAATGATTCGGGGAACTCAAACAGCCCCGATTCAACCCGCGGAGGTGCACCAAAACCGACCAGACCGATTGGTTTCGACGAACTCGGTTTTCCGATCTACCGAGAAGGAGAAAAATACGTGCCACCTCCGCCACTTCAGCCACCAATACCGTTTCCCCAACGCCTCGTGAAAAATCGCCTCGACAAAGACTTTGCCAAATTTAAGGAAGTGATTGAGAAATTGGAAGTTACGATTCCGTTCGTCGACGCCCTCAAGCAAATGCCGACGTACGCAAAATTCTTAAAGGAGGTTCTCTCGAGGAAGCGGAGGCTGGAGGAAGTAGACACCGTAACCCTCACCGGTGTCCAGTCTTGTGCCCTTGTTCGAGATACAAAACTGCCGCGAAAAATGAAGGATCCAGGTTCGTTCGCCATCCCGTGCATCATCGGGAACAAGTCGTTCGACAAGGCACTTTGTGATCTTGGTGCAAGCGTTAGTCTCATGCCACATTCAATTTTTATAACCCTCGGATTGGGAGAACTCAAAGAGACTAGAATGACTTTGCAACTCGCCGATAGATCAGTTCGAATACCCACAGGAGTTGTAGAGGACGTGCCAATAAAGGTCGGGAAATTCTATATCCCGGTCGATTTCGTCGTAGTAGACATGGCGGAGGACCAAAAGGTCCCAATCATTTTAGGGAGACCATTCTTAGCCACCGCGGGTGCGATAATAAACGTTCGAGAAGGGAAGCTATCTCTTAACTTGGGAGAGGAGAAAGTCGAATTCAATCTAGAGAAGGCAATCAAAAACCCCGACCCGGACGGTTCGTGCTATCGAATCGACGTTGAAGATGTCCTAACGATGGACGAATATGCCAGCATCACGAGAATGGAGTTGGATGAATTTGAGGAGATGTTAGACCAATGCGAAAACCTCGTCGAACCAACGTCGCAACTAGAAACTGTCGAATCAGTGGAGATACCAAAAATCGATGTTCCACCACGAGTCGAGCTTAAATCTCTTCCACCAGGACTCCGATACGAATTCCTCGGGCCGAACGACTCGTACCCGGTCATTGTGAACGCGAATCTCTCTCCCGATCAGACAGAGAAATTGCTTCATACGCTCCGTCTTCACCGCAAAGCTATCGGTTACACGATCGACGACATCAAGGGGATAAGCCCCTCATTCGGTATGCACCGGATATTTCTCACCGACGACCACAAAACATCGATCGAGCATCAACGCCGCCTCAACCCAAACATGAAGGAGGTGGTAAAGAAGGAGATAATGAAGCTCCTCGACGCAGGCATCATCTACCCTATCTCGGATAGCGAATGGGTCAGTCCCGTTCACGTGGTCCCCAAGAAGGGTGGAACGACGGTCGTACAAGACAGCAATGGCCACCTAATTCCGACTCGTGCTACCACGGGATGGAGGATGTGCATCGACTATCGCAAATTGAATAAAGCGACTCGAAAAGACCATTTCCCGCTGCCTTTCATTGATCAGATGCTCGAGAAACTCGCGAATCACGAGTACTTTTGTTACCTCGACGGTTATTCAGGCTTCTTCCAGATCCCGATCCACCCCAATGACCAGGAAAAGACGACGTTTACGTGTCCATACGGCACGTTCGCTTATCGCCGAATGCCTTTCGGTTTGTGCAACGCCCCAGCCACGTTCCAACGTGCGATGATGGCCATTTTCAGCGACTACATCGAAGATTTCATGGAAGTCTTCATGGACGATTTCTCCGTGTACGGTAATGATTTCAATTCTTGTTTAGCTAACCTTTCCAAAGTACTTCGCAGGTGCGAAGAAACTAATCTAGTGCTAAATTGGGAGAAATGCCACTTTATGGTCCAAGAAGGAGTAGTGCTCGGCCACGTTATCACCTCTCAAGGAATTGAAGTAGATCGAGCGAAAATAGAGGTGATCGAGAAACTGCCACCGCCATGCGACGTAAAAGGTATACGTAGTTTTCTTGGTCATGCTGGTTTCTATCGGAGATTCATCAAGGACTTCTCGAAGGTCGCAAAACCACTCACAAACCTGCTGCTGAAAGACGCGCCGTTTGATTTCGACGATGAATGTTTGAAGGCGTTCACAAAGCTCAAGGCAGCCCTCGTATCTTCGCCAATCATCACGCCACCAGATTACTCGCTACCTTTCGAGATAATGTGCGATGCAAGCGATTACGCCGTAGGGGCAGTTTTGGGGCAACGTAAAGATAAGAAACTTCACGCCATCTATTACGCAAGCAAGACGCTGGACGAAGCACAAGCCAAATATGCCACGACGGAGAAAGAGCTACTCGCCGTCGTATTCTCCATCGACAAATTCAGGTCATATCTTGTAGGATCCGAAGTTATTATTTACACTGACCATGCAGCTATTAGGTACCTCATCAATAAGAAGGATGCCAAACCACGACTCTTACGATGGATCCTTTTGCTCCAAGAATTCGACATCGAGATTCGAGACAAGAAAGGAGCCGAGAACAGCGTGGCCGACCACCTATCACGAATACGCAGCGACGACATTAGAGATGTGACCGACCCGATCGACGACGCATTTAAGGACGATCGATTGGTTGCATATGTAGCGTCGATCAGCCACGAACGAAGACCTAATGATCGCCACATCCACTTTCCCGAGCACGACTGGGACCCCTTCCGCACGAAAAGAGCAATGAATCCAGCCGCCACGACAGACCCCGCGCCTTGGTATGCGGACATCGCGAACTTCCTTGCAAGCAAGATAGTTCCGCCAGACTTTTCGCCCCAACACAAGAAGAAATTCTTCAACGAACTGAAGTACTACTATTGGGACGATCCGTTCCTTTACAAGCAGGGGGTGGACGGGATCTATCGAAGATGCGTGCCCGAAGAAGAGAGGATGGACATCATTGCTCACTGCCACTCATCACCATATGGAGGACACGCTAGCACGGGAAAAACTAGCGCAAAGGTATTGCAATCAGGTTTCTATTGGCCTACTATTTTTCGAGATGTGCACAAATTTGTTTCAGGTTGCGATAGATGCCAAAGAACGGGGAGCATCTCGCGAAGGCACGAAATGCCGCTAAATAACATCCTCGAAGTAGAAGTTTTCGACGTATGGGGAATCGACTTCATGGGCCCCTTTCCGACCTCAAATGGTTACTCTTACATCCTCGTCGCAGTCGATTACGTGTCGAAATGGGTAGAAGCTGCTGCATGCAAAGCTGCAGATTCGAAAACGGTCCAGAAGTTCCTTAAGAAGACCATATTCCCTCGGTTCGGTGTACCGAGAACCCTAATCAGCGATGGAGGAGCCCACTTCAACAATAGCCAGCTTGCTACCCTACTCCGAAGATACGGAGTGAACCACAAAGTGGCCAGCCCATACCATCCTCAAACCAGCGGTCAAGTGGAGATTTCGAACCGCGAAATCAAGATGATCCTCGAAAAAACAGTCTCTAGTTCCCGAAGGGATTGGTCATCAAAACTCGATGATGCATTGTGGGCGTACCGGACATCATTCAAGACGCCCATAGGAATGTCCCCGTTTCAACTAGTGTACGGACGAGCCTGCCATCTTCCCGTTGAAATAGAACACCAAGCCTTATGGGCACTTAGATACTTAAATTTCGACTCGAAGGCAGCGTACGATCGAAGACTTTTAGAGCTGCACAAGCTAGACGAGTTCCGCATTAACGCATACGAGAACGCGAAGTTGTACAAGGAGCGGACGAAGAGATGGCATGACAGGAAGATTCTACGACGCGAATTCCACAAAGGAGATAAGGTACTTCTTTTCAATTCTAGGCTTAAACTATTTTCAGGAAAACTACGCTCGAGATGGTCGGGCCCATTCGTGGTACACAAGGTTAGCCCGTACGGTGCAGTGACAATATGGAGCGAAGGAAAAGGAGAATTCGTCGTAAACGGCCAGCGTTTGAAGCATTACATCAACGGAGAACCGGTGGGGAAAATCGCATCATGCCTCCTCTCCGATTCGCCGATATTCTAAATCAAGAGGAAACGGTCAAGCTAACGACCTTAAACAAGCGCTTCTGGGGAGGCAACCCCAGCGGTTAGGTTTTCTTTCATTGCATTTAGCATATTTTGCATATTTCACTGTTTGTTAAGTGTAGGCCCCATAAATAGAGAAGAGAAACAATCGCGACCGTGGTTCTTTTGAGCAGTTCGTATACGACTAAACGAGAAGAAACAAAAACACCAAACGATGGTGGGGCTGGCTGCCAGACCAAGGGCATCTCCTATCTCAATCGGGAGGAAACAGTAACTAAATCTCTCTCTCTCTTTTACTCTCTCATTTTTCTCCAACTAATAAGATTTAATCGCATCGAGGACGACGCGTAATATTAAACTTGGGAGGGTATACCATTCACGGCCTTGCATCTTATCCATTTTTCATTTTATTCTTTTCATCTTTATTTTGCATGTAGTCATCTTTATTTTGCATGTAGCTACAAAAAAAAAAAAAAAAAAAAAAAAAAAAAAAAAAAAAAAAATCAGAAAAGATAAAACACAAAAAATAGGGGTTCCGATAAAAACTTTCTGAGACCAGATTTAACGGGTCCCTCTTGGACCAAAAAAAAAAAAAAAAGCCTTTGATGTTTTAACGCAGGTTTGGAAGTCGAACGCCGAGCTTCGGGAAGAACAAACGCGCCGACGCTTTGAACATCGAAATCGATGAAGTCGGGAGGAAGCCTGGCAGGGGACGGGAAATAGCGAGCCAAATCGACGTACGCGAGCCTTGGTCGGGGCGAAGCTTCCCATGCGAACAAGGAACGGGGGGACTTTCAAAGCACTCCTAAACGCGTCTAAAAAAGTAAGCAGGCCTTCGTGCTAAATTTTACAAGTCTTTCTCGCGCTCAATTTTGCAGGGTTGACCCTTAAACGGACGAATTCGCACGAGCGGCCATTGAGGGAGGTTCATTATTTGAGTAGTAGGGGGAGTGTGTTGGCGAGAGGCCGAATGAGAGCCCCGCTCAACGTGATCCGAGCGGGGCAATAGTAGAAGTGCGTAAGAGTGAGGCGGGCCCGATTTCGACATTTATACGGTGAGACCGTGGGCCCGCCGAGCCCTATTTAGATCGAGCTCTCGTGGTACGAAATTGGCCAAACCCTAACCCTATTCCACCTCATCCAAATCTGACGTCAAAAACTGGTTGCACCAAAGGCGTAAACTTGGGAGAAGGGATTCCGAGCACGTCGCAATTCTGATCCCTCTCCCCGTTCATCGAAGAAGAATCCGTGCATGCAAATGGGCTAAAAAAGGGCAGCGTTGTGGGGCAAAGAAAAAAAAAAAATGAATAGAAAAAGAAAAAAAAAAAAAAAAAAAAGATAAAAAGAAAAAGAAGAAAAAAAAAAAAAAAAAAAAAAAAGAAAAAGAAAAAGAAAAGAAAAAAAAAAGAGTCCGCAATGCTGGTACCCTAAACCTTTTTCGCACGATAATAATACGCGCAAACCCGGTTCGAAACCTTAACTCTCAAATCGACTCAAATCCATCAAACCAGATTACACATATCGATTCCACCAAACCAGATTTCGATCCTATTTCGAATCTGAATTCTCCCATTTACCCTTCGTACCGCGAGTCGTTGTAGTTAGAGGGAGGTCATTTATGATAAGTAGTGGCTGCCGTGCGATGATTCCGTTCTAGGCAACTTGTGGAAGCGAGCAAGCCACCAAATATCCACCGATACGCGCCATCGCTACGCGAGACTTATTAGGCGTTATAAAAGGAGTGTGGAGAAGAGCCCCGTCCCTTACTCGGGCCATGTAAAGTGGTCTTCTACCCCGGGAAGGAAATCGGTACGTTGAGGAGTGCTCGTGAAAGCGAGGACCCAGCCTATGTGGACCGACTAGTGACGATGTTCATGACGAGGGCGCAAAAGATCATTACCGAAGTGAAGCACAACTCGACACTCCAAGCCAGCAAAAGAACATTGTAAGTGCTTTTCATTTTCATACTCGTTCGGGACGAACGAGATTTAAACTTGGGAGATTTTGATGAGTGCGAATATGATAGGGTTTTACGCACTCATCTGGACTTAAAACATTTTAGAAATTGTACTAAATGAACTCTTAAACGTTAAAATACTAACAAAACCACGAGAATTGCTCGTTGGCATCTTGTTTGAGTATATTTGCAGATTTAGATACAATACAGGATAAAAAGCCTCTAGAAGTGAAGAAATGCATGTATCGAGGGTGTCGGCACCGTTCGAAGCTTTCACAGTGCAAAACAAGCCAAAATCGAAATTATTGTTGGAAGATCAAAAAATGGAAAGAAGCTGCAGAATCTCAGAATTTGGCAAGTAATAAAATGGCCATATCTTTTGATTGGTAACTCCAAATTTGGTGATTCAAGTTGCCATAACTTCAGGAAGATATCCTCTAAAAGATTGCATAATTCACACCTCGTATCTCGTGGCCCAGACCCTGATATGGGCCCATTTTCGACAGACATGTCTGCTGTGACCTAACCCTAGCCATCGACTATAAAAAGCTATCGCTGCCTTTGCTAGGGTTACCTTCTCATCTCCAATTTTCATCCTTTCACCAGCCACCATCCACCTCTCATCCTCCTCTTTCTCCACTCGCCTCATACACCTTTCCGCAGCCGTCAACCATCGAAGAAGATCACATCGTTTAGGAGCAGGAGTTTACGAAGAAGAAGACGTTCGTCAACAAATCGGTTTACTCTTTCTCGTGTTTAGTTTTATGATGTATTTGATATTTAGATTTGTTTTGTTGTCGAACATGAGTAGCTAAACATTTATCTAGGGTTTAGGGTTCATTAGTACTTGCGATGTTTTGGTAGTATTATATGCTTTGTCTCTTTCAGATTTGATTTGTGTTTTGTGCCTTGATATTACTCGTCTTAATTAACTGTTTGTACTCGTTTAGGCCAGCCTAAGTGACATAGGTTAGGACATCTTTGACTAAGTAGCGAGAGTGGACGTTTAGGATTGTTTAAGCCCTCAAATAAACCAGTCAAACCAAGTAGTTAAGATCGTTTTAGGTTAACCTTGCGAAGCGAGAGCGGAGTGAGAAACCAGATTGTAAATGCACAAACTTGGACCGTTGTATTCTAAGAACATTGGTACACGTCACCCACGGGATTATAGGATTATCATAGAGCGTAACGGGTCTTTCTTAGGCATAGTCAGCGAGAGCAAGAGTGTTTAGGTTGGATACGTCTAGTCGCGAGCGAGAGCCGGTCTAGGAAGAATTGGATAACACCTCCACCAAAGTCAGATTTTGAGAGAGCGTTTAGCAACCTTTAGAACACACCAAATCATCCAAGTAGAACCCGAACACCCTTGAGTCCTCTCCTATATTAAAAAACCTTTCTTTTTCCGTTAAAATCTGTCCCGAATCAACCAACAAACCTCAGTTTTAGATCGAGTCGAATTGTCAATCAGAAATCGCCCCTAGTACTCAACCCTCTCTGTGGATCGACCCCTAATTTACTCGACGAATACCATGCGCTTGTGGTCCAATTAGAGTCATTTAGGGTTTTAAAAGTTGAAAAGCCCTGCTTAAACGTAAATACGCAACATAAACTTCACCTCTATCAATACAAATCCCGATGGGTTTTAAATATACATAACCATTATGTATATATTTGTATAACCATTATACAATCACAAGAGTTAGTCTCATGTAATCGAATTACATTCAAACTCATGTGATTCCCATGAATTTTATTGACGGTGAACTAGACGCTTTATTTGTATGACAGATAGCCACATACATTTCATGACAGATATAATAGATCCTAACATCAAATGTAAGGCATCATATTATTACTTTTCGCGCTGCTTGATGTCTCACATCGAGCCGTTGAAAATTTCTGCCATTCGACATTTCGATTTATCTCCTCCAAGGAGTTTATATGTTGAAAACCATTTTCAACAATATGTCGATATATGTGCTATAACATAGAACGAGGAACTTCTTAGATCTATCCTATAGATCTGCACGCTTAATTCATAAGCGGTCTCGTCTAAATCCTTTGTCGTTACAAGAAATATAACGCAGCTCCCACTAACCTTCATGTGTACACAAAGTTTCCATTCGTTTCGACAATTTTATAACAGTTTATAATTTTGTCAAAACGAATATTCCAATTCCGAGAAGCTTTCTCTAATCCATCATATGGATCGTTAAAGCGTGCATATCTTATCCCCGATTCTTATGAATCGACAAAACCGTAAGGTTGTGTCAAGTACACATCCTTTCATAAAATTTCTGTCAAGAAAGTCGGTTTTGACATCCATTTTGCCACATCAAATAGTCATAATATGCGACCATGGCAAGCAGAATTTCGAGAATGTGAAAGCATGGCAACATGCGAAAACGTTTCTTCATAGTCCGATTATGAATTGCATGAAACTCTTCGCAAAAAGCCTCGCTTTACATATATGCGTATTCCTATCCATGCCGGTTCTTCATCTTGAAAAACCCACTCACATTTCACGGGTCTAACCCAGAAAGTAATGAAATCAAGTTCTAAACTTGATAATTCACATGGATCGAATCTCAGATTTCATGACACCATGTCATGTGGAATCAACTTTTCATAGCATCCTTGTAGGATATCGAATCATTATATGATTTCGATCTATCATCATTAGCCACGATAAATCCGTATTTACCGGCTTATGATATAGCCTACTTGATCTACGAAAAATTCCTTTGTGTGTTCGACTTGCGTTCATCGACTCTTGATGAAGCCATGTCAACTTTCATCGGTACAATGTTCATTTTCAAATCACGAACTCTTTCGAGATTTATTCTACTCCCACTAGCCCGCATAGAGATAAATGGCACCAAGTTCCAAACTTGTGCGCATCTAGTCCTCCTCCAAGAAGGCATCTCTTCGAGCCATGAAAATCTCATTTTCGTCGGGACGTTAGAATTAATACCCTTTAGTTTCCTTAAGGATAAACGAACAATTTTCAGATTTGGGATTGAGTTTAATCGAAACAAATTTCGAAATATACCCACATCCTCAAATCTGTACAAATGAACACTTCGGAACCATTCCGATCCATATCTCATATGGCGTCTTTTGTACCGATTAGAAGGTTTATGGTCCATATCTTATATGCAACCATTCATTAGTGCCGCTGTCTCAAGGGCGTATCCCCAAAACATTTTTGGGAGATCCTATTGACTTATCATTTATCGAACCATGTCCAACATGCGTTCATTTCCTCTTTTCGGACACATCTCAATGTTCCGAATAAAGGCAATCGTGAAACTATTCCACAATCATAAATGATCATCAATATTCATAACTCAAATATCGCCTCTTCGATCCTATCGAAAGGTTTAGCTCAAATACTTGCCTTCTCGATCCTATCGAAAAGCTTTGATTTTCTTGCTTAGTTGATTTCGTATTTCGTTTTTCAAACTCTTTGAACCTTTCAAAAGTTTCCATTTCGGCACGCATTAAATAGATATTTTCATATCTACTTTAACCGTCCATAAACGTAACAAAATACCGATAGCCTCCTCTTGCCTCGGAACTTATCGGAACATTACATCTAAATGTAATTTTCAATAATTCGTTGGATCTTTCTCCAACCTTTGGAGAATGATGCCATTGTCATCTTGCCTAATAAATAAGTATCGCATTAATCAATCGAATCTAATTCGGATGATTCTAGCAATCCATCATATGGAATCTAGATACGCGAATCTCGTTTATATTGCCAAGACGGCAATGCCAAAAGAAGCAATCAACCTCTTGGTTTAATCCTCCTCGGATTTCACCATTCTTTGAGTCATTAGTTTGGACAACTCTTTGTCCGAACTTTCTGTTTGGAAAACATTTTCCCAAAATACCCTTAGACATACATTTCTTTCGATCCCTTCTTTGAATTACAAGGACATCCACGCATCTATATACATTGGATTCCTTGGATACTCCGAGCATCTCCAATTCAATTTTAAATCACATCTCATGCAATTTCGGGATCGACTTATCTATCGAATGCATATGATATTCGGTCACGACGATCAAATCTCGTACCATCAACACACGAGTGTTAATCCAAGACCCATAAGGCGTCTCAAAATTGACCTACTCTTTGAGCCGCATTGAATAATTCAACGCGCTCTAACTCTTGAAAATATTTCATGAGCGTTGTGTTTTACTTTCATATACACCCAAATTCTCAAAACAATTTTGAGACATATGCGTCTATACATGCCACCACAAGGCACGTAATATCGTTCGATTCCTTCTTAAAGTTTATCGAACCCGGCTTTCTCTAAAGCCAAAGCCTCAAGCCCCGAATCTACCATTTCCATGTCCAACACGTTCCTTTCAGTCTAAGAACCATTCTTTGACCATCAAGGTTAATCATGGCAATTCTGGCCCAAAAGCTATCTATCATATCGATCTCATCGATATATTTGGTGTTGCTAGAAAACATAATTCTAAACGGATGATGAAGATTAACTCCTAACCGTGCGTACTTAATCTATATGCTTATATGATGAATATATGATAGTGTTATTTTATCGAATCGATAACCCTCATACCGATACGGGACTCCAAGTCCATAACACTCAAGACCCATATTTTACGATCCTCCCATAAGTGACTATGGCCGACAAATGAGATCTCGATATTTTAGGTAGGATTAAATCCAATCGTATCCAATACGACTCTTGTTCCTTTATAGAATTTCGGTGACGAATCGTATCCAATACAATCCATGTTCCGTGTGTGCATTCTATCTATGCCCCGAACTCCAATCGGATTGGCTTGGACGGTTAAGTCATAACCATATCCATCGTATCGTTCAATTGAACTACTCACGTGTCCGACTATGGCCTGAAACCACGTGAGTCCCCAATTAACGCTTACCACCCGCACCAATATATACAATAGTACGTGCCCGATTATGGCCTGAAACCACGCACTATGTCATATCAATCTCGATGGTTGTGGATATGGAAGGCATTTCCATGACTTAAATATTATGAGGGATCATGCCATTGCATGTTTCTAAATTCGTGACATAATCATATTATATCACTATCACAAGATTTTCAATATGCATATGATTTTATTTGGGAGTCTAATTATTCTGAATAATTATCTAATTATATGCTTGTATGATTGATGCCGATCAAATCGATATAAAGAACTCAAAATTCCGAGCTTCGTAGCCAAAGTTATCGCGAAAACAAAAACAGCATCCAGAGAAGGGTCCGTTATAACGGACTGCCCCCATCCGTTGTAACGCAGGGGGGCGTGGGGCGCGATAAAACCTCGCCCGGGACGCGTCCGGGGCGCCAAAAACTGCCCCCGGGGCGGCAGAAAAATTATTTTTCTGCACCCTTTCGTTATTTCATTCGAACGACACTAATACTTAGCTCAAATAAAATATATTACAACATGAAAGTTCTAGATAATCTAATTATCTAACTAAAACAATTTGAACCATTCAAATCGGAATTTTCTACTGAAAGTTATACCAGTTTTAGTAAAATACGAACAAACGAAAAGGTAAGTATATCCAATATACACCTTTTCAACCAGAAAACTACAGACACCTTTTCAGTATTCTGTTGAAACAAAAATATTAAGTTGTTCCAACCGACTTTGAACGTGAACGAAAGTTCTAGATAATCTTATTATCTAATTAACCCAATTGGATTGGACTCAATTGGAGTTTCGATGCGACATATACGGACGTTTTAGTCTCTGTATGTCAAACAGTCGCACCCTTTCAGTATTCCATAAAAACGACACTGATAATTCGTTCAAATGGAAAAACTTTATGTATCAAAGTCATAGATAATCTCATTATCTAACTACGTCAATTTGATCCAATCAATTTGGAGTTTTCCACTGAAATTTATCTTAGTTTTACTCACTGTTTCGTATTCTAACTTTCTGCAGATTTTGCCGTTTCTTCCGTTTTCGCTCGTTTCCAAAACGATAAATCATGAAACTTTTTCACGATCATTCCTAGATACTCTCAATCAACTTTTGATCGATCTCTAGCGAATTCCACTTGTGATTTTAACGGAATTTGACTTTCTCTATATGTAACATCATGCAAACGGGTACGAACTTTGATAACCCGTGCGTATATCTAATATACGACTATGATTCGACCCTCGAATCGATGGCGATCGCTCTGATACCACTGTTGGGGAATATCCTCGACCCCGGGCCCGCGCAGCGGAATGAAGGCCCGGTCCGATTCCCCGATTCCCGAGATCACGCCACGACTTCGAGGGTACGATGCGAATAGAAGGACAGATTCATACCAGTGCCAAATTGATGGCACACGAAGGGTTGATCGCCGCCTTCTATTTCCTTCGGTGTCACGTTGGTGACTAGCCCGTACGTCCCATACCGCACGTCTCCCACCGTTTCGACACGCCTCGGGTTGTCTTCGTGCGTTCCATGCCCGCATGATTCCACAGCCCGTTACTCGATTACTTCTCCGGTTTGATCACAACGAAGAGCCACATGTGTCGCTCCTCTACCCGTATCCACCGTGAGTCGTAGCACCTCGGTCGCGGATGCACCTGCCTAGACGATGCACCGGCGAACTTGCATGATTGCGTTTCGATTCTCTAGACGGAGAAAATTCTTTTCTCCTTCTCTCTCAATCTCTTCGCACTCTTTCATCAAGTGATTAGAGTCTCTTAATTTCTGGATTAATTCTAAATTAACTCCATTAATTTTCTGGTTGAACTAATCTAATTATTCAACTGGTTTTTCTGATGAGAGAGAGAGAGAGAGAAACATCCTATATATACTCCATAGGATAAGGATGGGCCAAAAGGTATGTATATCTTCTATACACCTTTTCAAACAGAAAACTGCATACACCCTTTCAGTAATCGTTCCAACCGACTATGAACATTTACGAAAGTTGTAGATAATCTAATTATCTTTCCAACCCAATTTGGCCCAGCCCAATTGGAGTTCGGACCCGAAAGTTACGGCCGTTTTACTGACTGTATGTCAAACTGTCGCACCCTTTCGGTATTTCATTAGAACGATACTGATACTTCGCTCAAATGAAATATATTACAACATGAAAGTTCTAGATAATCTCATTATCTAACTAACCCAATTTGAACCATTCAAATCGGAGTTTCCTACTGAAAGTTATACCAGTTTTACTAATCTGTTTCGTATGCCCACGAACGCGTACGTTCGTTTGTCCTACGTACCATTTTAGCGATGATCCAAAACTGTATTTCCTTCAGTGACCGTCTAATATTGCTTAAAACAAGGATGCGGGTAAATTATGATTATAAAATAATAAACAATTATGATTATAAAAAATTAATAATTAATCAATGGTCTAAATTTTACCGCATATCAAAATCTAATGGTGGAAATGAAAATGGTGATGTGGCACAAGAAAATTACACAAAATTGAATCTAAAATAAGGATGCGGGTAAATTATGTGTTTGCTTCTTAATAAGAAGATTTTATAACAATAATAATAATATTATTATATTAAAATAAAATTATTTCATATTATATAAATATTGTCATATTATTCAAACTCTATTATTTATAATCACATATATAATTTACTATTATTATATATTATGGTAGAAATAACTAATTTTTTAATCAATTGATATATTAATGTGATTGTACAATAATATCAGAGTTATAATACGATTTTACGATAAAACATAACAACAAAATGATATCATTATTATTTGCAATAGTTCATGCAATATCTAACATAAAAATAGTGAACCAATGCAGCCTATGTAATCTCTGCACACAATCAATTATATGATACTATTAATTAAAAAAATAGTTTAGATCGCATGTTATGCTGAAATTTACAACTTCAAAATAACAATAGTATTCAATATATATTTATAAGTTTAAGAATTTATTTATATTTTAATAGGTAAACAATTTTTTTTTCGTTTTTGTTAAGTTTTGGGAAATTTACTTTTAAAGTTGTTTAAACAAAAAAACAAATATAATACTCCGTATTCTATAGGATTCTTACAATTATAGTTCTAAGAAATATAATGATATTAATTAAAATTCAATTATTAAAATACTGAATATACATTGTTTTGAATTGTATTTTCTAACATAATATCTCACAACTTGAAGTCGGAGAAAAACATTATGCTTGATGGAACGGTAAAATTAAAGTTATGAAAATACTATTAACATAGCCTACACCAAAAAATAATATAATGTCTCGTATTTTAAAAAATTATATATATTTATTAATTGGGAGAGAAAGAAACCACAAGTGTGAGAAATCTTAAATATTAATAACAACATTTATTGAATAACAAAAATGTATAACTTATGTATGTCAAAAAAAAAATTAACACAATTTCTCATGTTTATTATCATTTGGACATTGCATGTAATATTAAACGTTATATTTTAATTGTACGTTTAGGATTTAAAATTTAAAAAATAACATGACTTAAAAATATGACTTGATTGTTGTAAAATATAGACACTCAAAATTTATATATAAAATATTATCTTCAAAAATATCACAAAATAATTAATGAATGAGAATAAAACATATCATAATTGTTGAATTGTTTTATATAATAAAATTAAAATTTCAACTTTAATATGCTAAGAGTTATAGAATATTAAGAGTAATGAACAAAAGAAAGTTATGAAAAATATAAACAGTTTAATTTGATATTAATAACAAATATTATAGAGAAATAAAACATATGCCATAACGATGGATTTGTGTAACCTCTTAATATACACATGAGAGAGATATATCATCGAGAAATATATACCTCTTTTATTTCTCCTATCTTTGATACGAGAATTGTTTTCCAATATTCTTTAAAGAGTTTATTTCTTTATACAATCAAATTTATATTGGTTGAAGAAATTGGTGTACATGACTTCATCTTTTCCTAGATGTAAGTTTTATGTTCCATGACAACACTACTTGACCGGAACCGAGATAAATCGAATGTGTAGAATTTTAAAGATGAACAAACGAAAATATTCTGCACTAGATGGTGTCATTTTTATTTAGGACAATAGTGACATGATCATACGACTACATTAGGTTTGTCTTGTTTTTTATTTATTTTATTTAATTAATTCTTTATTTATTTTTTTTTTTTTTGGTTATTTTAAAAATAAAACCAACAATAATAACTACGGTAGAAATCAAGATATAAAAATGATCACATATAAATACATGTAGTAATAGATGAAATATAAAATTAATATAAAAGACGAAGCTAAATCACAAAATCTAAGAATTCAGAATTATATAATTTATACATTTTAACAAAATAAGGATCGAGAATTAAATTTTTGTTGTTATCATTGTTGTGGCGGTGGTTGTGGGTTTCGATCCATTTTAACAGTATGTCATAATACACTAAAAAAACTAATTATCAATGTTTGATTTTTAAAATCTTGAGGGAACTCATGCCGAATTCTCATCTCTATTTATTTTAATTACCAGTTAAACTTGAATTATAAATTATATATGTTTCAATTAAGTTTAGTGCTTTGTTTCTTTGTTTCTAATGTTTATATCCATACAAATTTCTTCTTAATTGAAGCAATAGACCTAGGGGTGGGCAAATTGTTTGGTTTATTGGAACTGAACCGAACCGGTCGAATTCGGTTTAATCGGTTCGATTTTAATTCGGTTAATTCGGTTCGGTTCGGTTCAAAAATTAATATTATTCGGTTTATTCGGTTCGGTTCGGTTTTGGTATTTTTAAAACCGATTAAACCGAACCGACCGAATTAGTATTATTTTTCATGTTTTTATTATGTATATTTAAAAAAAATTAATATTTCATATTGTAAAATTATAAATAATATAATTATATTTTATATGATTTGTTTTTATATTTTTTTTTGCTAAATAGAATTTGAATTTTATCATTATAAAACTTCTTATTCGATTCAACCGAACAAACCGAATAAAAAATTCGGTTTAATCGGTTCGGTTTTAAATCGGTTCAAATTTTATTCGGTTCGATTCGGTTTGAATCTAGTTCGGTTCGGTTTGAATCGGTTTGGTCTTAATCGATACGGTTCGGTTGAATGACCACCCCTAAATAGACCAACAAGAGCACATAGAAGCATTGATTACACACGTAACACACCCGAACTAAAGCCACAAAATTCTCTACATAAAATTTTGTCATACTACAAAACGCATGACTTGGTAAAACCGTGTGCATTTCCAACGAGAAAAAAGTAATAAGAAAGTGAACTAAGAAAAGTGCATGGGCCCTATATTGATAGTGGGCCTTGGCCCCATTAGACAAAAATCCTTCTTTAATTATATATTCAACTTCTTTTTGTTTCTTTTTACACCTTTTCAAACTGCATACAAATTTAACATTCAGAAATTACTTTTTTGGTTTTCTTTTATCAAAAAATAAATCCTTCTATTTATTTTTTTCCTGATTTTTAGCAATCATTAATCCTAATAAATATCCACCAATCGGCATGTTTTGTTGCAAACTCGGATTTATATTGTTAGGTGGATTTTTCAATAATGGGTTGTCAGGATATGCACTGATTATTCGTAGGGATGTCAATGGGTTCGATAATACCCGCGTCTGACGAGTACCCAATCCAGACGGGTCGGGTAATACCCGATTAAGCCTACCCGCGGGTCGGGTATTACCCGATTAAAAAATACCCGGCTCGGGTCGGGTAGGGTATGTGTGAGGCCGTACCCGACCCGAACCCGATTCTTAATAACCCTCATTATATTAATATTTTTGTTGATTTCTTATTGGTTTTAATCCATGTTTTCTATTGATTATTTATTATTTGTTTAGAAAATAAACTCAAATAAATAATTTCCTAGATTTATGTTTATTTATTTTTGTTTTTACTGTTATTTTATGTTTCTACCAATTTTAGTTTTATTATACAATTTATGTTAATTCACGGTCCATAATTTATGTTTAAAAATATTTGTTGTCTATTTTGTGATATTATTATGTTATATGAATCTATAATGTTATTTTAATTTGAAAAATATATATATTTCATTCGTATATTTTAATATTTTTGTATATGTATAGGTGTGGATAAAATTTCCCGTGGGTAATCCGAATATCCGCGGGTACTAAACGGGGCGGGTAAATTACCCGTTTAGTTGACGGGTCGGGTATGGATATTACCCGATTAAGATGAATAAGGATATGGATGAGTCTATACCCGACCCGAACCCAACCCATTGACATCCCTAATTATTCGAATTAGGACGGGTAAACTATTATCGATGCTAGTACACGACACTTTCTAGACATGAGTGAAATCTATTACTCGGACCATATGGAGGTTTCCCCAATACTCAATTCTCTCTCTGCTTTGAATGATTTGAATTTATCGTTATCTTGAAATTCAGGCAGCAAGATATTGCATTTTGTGGAAAAGGAATTTTAATGACTACGTTTTTTCATATAAGTCGATTTATTAATGAAGAGGCGAATTATTTTGCTAATCTGTCAATAATTTTGAGGTTTAATTATGAAGATTCAATTTGGCCTCACGTTTGCCAAATGTTTTTACGTGGTAGAAATGAGATGCAATGTTTGAGTGTTATAATATTTTAAAGTCGTTTATAATTTTTAAATTTTATTTAATATTAAGTATTTATTCGAATAAATTTTTTTTGATTAATTTATTCGAATAAATTATGACATACCGGTTTGTTCAAAAATAAAATCATTGGTTGGTCAGGAGTGCTTGGAATCTACGAGCAGAGTCGGTGCACTCGACTGAAAGTTCTTTTCGACAAAATCCAAGTTGGTAAATTCTCTTCCTTCTTATGATTAAAGATTTCATGGATTTAAAACTCGACGAAACTGATTTCTCGAAAACAAGTTAAAGACCGAAAGTATCCACCCCTTCATAGACCTGGTAAATAAATGAATTTTTATTAATCTATTGTCCATTTATTGTTTGAATTAAATGAATTTAGACATGAGATCTTCAATGTTTATCACTACAACAATTCAGGCAACAGGAACGGCCGAGCCCGTCATTAATAGGAGCATTTCTGCATATCACCATGTATGAAAAATAAATTCGAAAAATAATTCAGTTTTCAAAATTATTTCAAAACTAATCCGAACCGGATTTTAAAAATCCGGTACCACCAGATTTTGAAAAATTCGGTTGATTAATTATCTTAAAGGAACATGATCGTGACAAAGTTTGAAAAGGGACCGAATTTAATAAACCCAAAATCCGGTGAAAAAAACAATTGGTTTAATAATTATGTTTCTCCATATTTTATCCTACATTCTTTATGTTTTCTTTAACACGTTTAATTAAATGATAAAAAAAACAAATCCTATACTTAACAGATAACTAATACAAATACAAATCCTCTGTTCTACCATATTTGAATTACTAAATTTTAACTAATATTAATTATGTCAAAATTATGTATTTTTCGAATTAGTATGTCTATTATGTCTGTTAAACGAAATTAAAAGGAGGAAAATTTTGATTCATAGACATAATAAGTATGAGATTTAGCAAAATAAACATACACGTTTGGAATTTTGTGAAATGGCATTATCGACATTTGAAAAGTCGAGATGTTGAGTTTATCTCGACTTTAGAAATGTTGGGCAATTTAATTTTTCTAATTTTCTCTAAACACTCTTATAAAGTTTATGCGTGTAGAAGACAATTCAAAAGATAATTTTTTTAATTTGTCACCTTTCTTATATTTTGGTCTTTAGGTTGGTCCATATACACAAAAGAAAAGAATGGTAATTAGAGAGGCAGAACAAAGTAAAGTAGCATCTATTAGTAAATAATTATTCTAAAAATATGTTTTAAGTTTTTTTATTAAATCACATATTACCTGTTATCAGGTAATGTGTTTGGGATGGCAAAATATGATCCATCGACCTAACTCGATTCAATCCGAACCGAAAAATATTAAAAAGTCAATGATCCGAAACCAAATGACCTTAATCCGAAATGGAACCGAAATCAAATGATCCGAAAATCAAATTAACCCGAAATCCGAAATCACTCGGAACCGAATGATCCGAAACCCGAATATCTGAAACTCATCATCTAAATAACCCGAAACTCACAACCCGAGTGATTCAAAAACCATGACCAAATATTACTTTATTTGTGCCAATAGAAAAATTAAAAAAATAATACATTATTATTATTAGAATATATTGATAAACATAATCGTATAATCACGCTAATAATTATATATCATTTTTAGCGTGATTATACAATTCTGCTAATAAATATATTATAATTATGATATATTATTTTTTTATTTTTTTATTAACACAAATAAATAAATATTTGGTCATGGTTTTTGGATCACTCAGGTTGTGAGTTTCTGGTCATTCAAATGATGAGTTTCGGATATTCGAGTTTTGGGTTAGCTCGGATTTCGGAATATTCGGTTACGAGTAGATTTCGTATTTTGGATTTCGGGTTAGTTCGGGTTTCAGGTCAATCGGTTTCGGTTTCATTTCGAATTCGGTCAATTGGTTTCAGATCATTGACTTTTTAATATTTTTCGGTTCGAATCGGATCGAGTTCGATTTATGAGGTGAGTCACATTTTGTCATCCCTAATTACATTACCTGATAAGAATATGTGATTTAAAAAAAAACTTAATATATATTTGAAATCATTATTATTTACTAATATATGCTACAATAATTTGGCTTGCCTCTCTATTTATCATTTTTTTTTTGTATATGTACCAATGCAAAGACCTAAGTAAGGAAGGTGACCAATTTGTTATTTTACTTTTGAATTGCCTTCTACGTGCATAACTTATAAGAGTGTCAACGTGCATAACTTATAAGAGTGTTAAGAGGCAATTAAATTAAAATGCCCAATGTTTCAAAAGTCGAGATGAACTTAACATTTCAATTTTTCAAATGTCGATAATGTCATGTTTCAAATTTTCAAGTTTTTATGTCTATTTTACTAAATCTCATACTTATTATGTCTATCAATCAAAATTTTCCTAAAAAGAACGTTGTCAGGAAATATTGGGTCAAAGTAAAATAGCTTTTTTTTTTTTGCTTTAGTGGCAGAGTGTCATAGAAATAAGAGCTATTTTATGTTATCTTATGTTATGCGAATACTTAAAAAATGCAAAAGTATCCTGAGGATACGGGTGCGATACGGCTCGGATACGTATCGAATACGTCACGTGGCGTATCCGAATATTTTAATATTTATTTTTTTCGGATACGGCGGGGATACGGCAGGATACGGCTGGGGATACGTCCAAGATACTGCTGAGATACTCCATTTATGATACTTCGGCCAATTATATATTTTGGCCCATAATATTTTTAAATAAATTATATATGATACTTCTAAAATACTTCTAGATTAGTTCTAAAATATTTCTAGAACAAGTTTATGATGGTGTTTTGATACTTGTATTGTTTGGTTGATATTATTTATTGTCATAATATTTAATTTAAAAATATTATTAATTTATTATTTAATTTATCACTGAAGGAAATACAGTTTCGGATCAACTAGAAGAAAGTACGAATAAGGATGATCAAAAGATTGAATTCACAATGAGATTGTGCATATTCTGGAACCAGGAGATGGTTCGTTCGAACGAACTATTATGGTGCGTTCGAATGCACTATAGTTAGTTCTGAAGAATAGTGATTCAGTTCGAACGAACATGTATAACACATTAACAGTGGCTGGTTCGTTCGAACGAACTATGTTCCGAATTGTGTGTTCGACAATTTTATCTCATATTGATTATCCGTAATTAATGGCATGATTTGAGATTAATGGTATTTAATCTCAGATCTGGAAGAGAGATTGTAGGTGATTTTCTTCGTCTTCTTCTTCAAGAAAGAAAGAGCCATTAGAAAGAGAAAGTGAATTGGAGAATTGTTCTCTAATTCGATTTTTAAGCAAGTTTACGCGTGGATATTCTAGGAGGATTTACGCGTGATCGGAAGACAATAACTCGAGGTGGATACGAGTAGAGAGATCTCAATTGAGATCTTGGATTGTGATACAAGGAGAGTAAGAACGAGTAAGGTCGGGTCTAAACCAGAGAAATTATGGTTGTATACGACAAATCGAAGCTTCGAATAAGGTGTCGTATCGCGCGGGCGTGGGACGTGCGTGTCGCCGGAGTCGAAGCAAGGACAAGAGCAACTACACAAGAATCAACCCTTTTCCGTGATCAATTTCACGTGGTATGATTCTCTATGAATTAAGAATTAATTTCATAGGATTAGTTGCATAACATGATTCGTGTCATTCAACCGACGACGTGGTCCTCGGAATCGGATCGGACCGGGCCTCACAATCCGCTACGCGGGGCTCGGTAGTGATGCCGATACCCAACAATAACTTATTTATTAATTATGTATAACATAAATATATTAAATTAATAATCATAGAGCCGTATCCGTATCCGTGATTTTTTGAAAATTGCCGTATCGCCGTATCAGTATCGTATCGGATACGCTACCCGTATCCGTATCCGTGCAACATAGATGTTATCCCAAGATTTCCCATAAAATTCTCTTTATTCTACTATTTAACACATATAATTGACATGATAAATTCATAAAACACATAATTATCACAAAATTAATATTAATTAAAACTTAGTAATTAACCCACCCCCTTATTTTGCACATATCTTTGAGCTTCTTCATGAAGCCACATCATCATTCTTATCTTGATTATTAACCATTAGATTATGTGATGTGGTTTCATCATATGCATTAATATTATATTTGATAATTTACGACATGCATTTTGTATTATTATTTTTAAGTATTAATTTGAACCATTAGATGTAGTGATGTGGTTCAATCTCAATCATTAATTTTTTGTTAGATTTTTTGAAGATCATATTTTGTGGTCATTTATGTGTAATTATTTTACACCATGTTTTAAGTATTCTTAGAAAGCCACATCATCCTACATTAATTGTGTGGTCTATTATTATTGGTTCGAATCATATTAGACCAAGTCTAATCAATTGTTTAACATTTCACATAAGATTATATGATCAAATTTGAATGCAATGAAATATGAAAAGTTTATATATGAAATACTAATAATTTCATATGTAATAATATAAAAAATACATATATTAGTATTATTTTGGAAATTTAATTTTATAAACCCATCAAATATATTCATTTTATTTTTCTCTTTATTTTGACATCCATATTAGAATAGTTCATACATACCTTTTTCATAATTTCAATTTGTAAAGATATTATGTAAGAAAATACAATGCAAAAAAAATACACATTTACATAATATATTTGTAAGAATTTTATAATACTAAGTAGATTATATTTGTGTTTTTAAACAAACAAAAAAATTTCAAAAAATAATAGAATTAAAAAACGTTTATCCATCTAAATAACTTTGTAAAGTTATAAACACCTATCAAATTGTATTGTAAAATACAAAAAAAATCATATGATATAAAATAATTTGTATTTATCTTTATTATAAATCAAATTTTGATATTATTTATTAAATTACTTCAACTATTAAGTTTTATATTATTTTATATTTTCCATGACATTTTGAATCAATAAAAAATATTAATATATATAATTAATAATGTGTTATTACATATGTTGTATGATTCATTGTTTTAATATTTGATATTGTATGAAATATTGTGAACAGTGATATAATATTTGTTGTTACGTTTTTCGTAAAATTGTATTATATCTTATTCTTATGTATTATTATATAATGACACTAATATGGGTATTATTATTTGATTAAAAAAATGGAATTTTTTGTTATCATAATGTAAAATAATTGTAAAACATATGAATAATCATAGATAAATGAATTCAAATAACTTTATTTTAAGATGATATTATTAATATTATCGTACAAATATATAATTGTATTACAATGAAAAACATAATTTACATGATCGCCACATAACGCGAGTATTCTCCTAGTTCAAATAAATTTTAATTATATATTGACTGATTTTTTTCATTGTCAATTATAGAATTTGTATTTGTTATTATTTAATCAAACGTCTTAACGAAAACATAGAAGATGTGGGATAAAATATGAGGAGACATAATTATTAAATCAAAGGATTCTTTCACCCGGAGAAAAATTGCTTTTTAATTTAGACCTAGAGGGGGGTGAATAGGAAGTCATAAGGTCCAATTTTCGCGGTAATGGAATACAATTACAATTTGGTGCGGAAGTGTAAATAAATTACAAAAAGAAATTCAATACCGAAATAAATAACACGCGATATTTGTTTACGGAGTTCGGTAGGTGGTACTTTGTAGCTTTAACTCACCGGCCACTTGCTCAATCAACCCACTCGATTGATTGCAAATACCTACTTCTTCGGGGTCGTCTTGCGCCTTTTCGACTTTCGATTGAATACCCAAATCAACTCTTACAAGATTTTCCAAGATCGATTTACACGAATTTATCGATCTATGGCAGGCTTTACAAATCGTAACTAGCCTATTACAATTTACTACTAACGAACTAGTTGTGATCGGTCACGCAAGTTGGGAATCGTTGAGTAGTGGATTTGAAAGTGGATCTAATAATCCCCAATATGGTTTGAAAATATAAGCTCAAGATTTTGGCTAAGTTTCTCTCTTTTAGTTAGCTCTTTGAAAGTGTGGAAGAGTTGGAGAGAGAAACTTAAGAGGGAAACTATTTATAGAACACATAGTCCCCTCACAAACTTATGTTTTCTGCACAGTACGTCATGACGCAAGAAATGGTGCGTCATGACGCACATGCTGTTCAATTAGCCGTTATGTTGGTGTTTATTCAAAACTCTGGTGTTCCGTCATGACGCATAATATGGTGCGTCATGACGGTAGCATGTGTATTTGAGGGTTCGTTCTAACTCTTGAATTGTTCGTTGTAACGAATCCTCTACTATGACATTAATCAATTGGTCCGTCATGACGCATAGTGAGTGCGTCATGACGGATAGCACAAAGCTTTTCTCAAGAGCTGTTCTTGCGTCAGGGATTGGTCCGTCATGACGCTATACAACTCAAGACGCATTTTCTCTTAGGTGCGTCATGACGGTTCATATCTTGCGTCATGACGAACTGTAAGATAAAACTAAGTATACCTTTAGGTGTGTCATGACGGTTGTTATTGTGTGTCATGACGCACCATGACTTAAGGCTGTTTTACTCTAGTTTTATTGTTTTGAATTTTTCCAACTTATTTTCTTGAGTTTAATTATTCCAAAGGCAAGTTTAGGATACCTATTGGATATTTGAGGTGATGATTTGATATCCCAACTTGCGGAATTTTCAACTTGATCTTCGATGTCTTGATTATTTAGCACATTTGATCGTCCTTGTGCGTATTGCTTCATCTTTTGATCCTTTTTGCAGGCTACGTCGTTTATCTCTATAAATGTCACTTTTGGAACTTGATTAGTAGTATCGACATTATTTTGAGATAATCAAACCCTTGGAAATTTGAACCAACAAAAATAGCCCAATTTTCATTGTTAAAATCCGGTGTTTTTTTTTCTGATTTTGTAACTGTCACAATCATTGATTGTTTTCTTAAGCTAATTAATCAACCGAGTTTTTAAAATTCGGTGATGCCGGATTTTTAAAATTCGGCGCTTTTGAACGGACTGACTACTGCTCGTCTCCAGTTCGGGTTTGGGTTAGTTTTAAAATATTTTTAAATACCGAGTTATTTTTCGAATTTATTTTTCATACATGATTCCATTAATACCATATAATATCGTCCGTAAAGACTATAGGGACAATTGTCCGTCCTTAATACTCTGGCAATATTTCTTCGATCCTTGTTGCCTTTTATTTATGGATGGATCGTCCCTGTTACTTTTAATATGAATTTCCAGGCAATGTATTCTTCGTACTTAATCTGTCTGAGTATGTATTCACAACGCTATATTTTATCTTCACCATAATTAATCTAGGCAGTGTATTTGCCATATGAAATACCCTCCTCTTCATAGGCGGATCAAGGGGTTGACTAGGGGTGTCCCCCTATCAAATTGAAATTGAAAAAAAATATCTATTGAATAAAATGATTTTGTTTGTTCGAAAAATAATAATTATAATAAATTTTCTTACATTTCATAAAGAGTTGAATTGTGTAGTGGTAAAACATATACTTAGGTTTTGAGAGGTCTCATGTTCGAACTCCTTATAGGACATTTTTTTATTTTTTTTTATTTTATGTTCGGGCCTCCCTATAAAACATAGGCAGATTTTTTAAACTAACCAAGTTTTAATATTTTATTATCAAAATAACCAAGTTTTGAAGATAATTACCAAAATAGACAAAGGCGGACTTTGAAACTCCGCCAAATTAAAAAATGGCGGAGTTTGTAACTCCGCATTTTTTACTTCGTTAATTTGTACTTAAGGCTGAGTAATATGTTAGATTATTTGGCGGAATTTGAAATTCCGCCAAATTTGTTTTTCAATTAAAAATTGATATTTGCTCCCAAATTTTACCATAACATGATTTATGTTCTAAATTATTATATTTAATAAAAATAATAACTAGTACATGTTGGCCGTTAACTTAATACGTAATTAATAATTGTTCGAATTCATAAATTTGAATAAATTTTACTGAATATTTAATTATATTTATTAATTATCAACATAATTGAACGTAATAACTATATAATGGATAATTCGGCGGGTACATTTTGGGGTAGAATAATTTTTTTTTTAATATCTGACAAACCTGTCACGTGACACGTTTGAAAAAATATATAAAAAATTTATTCTACTCCAAAATGTACCCGCCGAATTATCCATTATTTAGTTATTACGTTCAATTATGTTGATAATTAAGAAATATAATTAAATATTCAGTAAAATTTATTCAAATTTAAGTATTCGAATAATTATTAATTACGTATTAAGTTAACAGCCAACATGTACTAGTTATTATTTTAATTAAATATACCAATTTAGAACATAGATAATGTTATGGTAAAATTCAGAAACAAATACCAAATTTTATCATAACATGATCTATGTTCTAAATTAGTATATTTAATTAAAATAATAACTAATATATGTTAGTTGTTAACTTAATACGTAATTAATAATTGTTCGAATTCATAAATTTGAATAAATTTTACTGAATATTTAATTATATTTCTTAATTATCAACATAATTGAGCGTAATAATTATATAATGGATAATTCGGCGGGTACATTTTGGAGTAGAATAAATTATTTATATATATTTTTCAAACGGTCAAAAGCTGTGTCAGATAATTAAAAAAAAAAAATTAATGTTCTCCGAAATGTACCCGCCGAGTTATCCATTATTTAGTTATCACGTTCAATTATATTGATAATTAAGATATATAATTAAATATTCATTAAAATTTATTCAAATTTATGAATTCGAATAATTATTAATTACGTATTAAGTTAACAACTAACATATATTAGTTATTATTTTAATTAAATATACTAATTTAGAACATAGATCATGTTATGATAAAATTTGGGAGCAAATATTAATTTTTAATTGAAAAACAAAATTTGGCGGAATTTCAAATTCCGCCAAATATCTAATGTTATCTGCTAACACTATTATCAAATTAAGTGCAAATTAACGATGTAAAAAATGGCGGAGTTACAAACTCCGCCATTTTTTAATTTGGCGGAATTTCAAAGTCCGCCTTTGTCTATTTTAGTAATTATCTTCAAAACTTGGTTATTTTGGTAATAAAATATTAAAACTTGGTTAATTAAAAAAATCTGCCTAAAACATATGCTCCTCTTAAATATATTTTTTTTACTTTTTATGGTTAGATTTAAATATATAGTTACGTAACAGTGTATTTATATATGTAAAGTAAGTACGTAACACCCTTTTCAAAATATCAAAATAATCTATAGTTACAATTAAACAAAAAAAATAGATAAAAACATGCAACGTTTTAACTAAATGCACGGGTATATATTTGAAGTAAATAGATATTATCATAAAATGAATAGTACTTACAAACATGGAACAAAATGGTGATTCATAGGGATGTCAATGAGACGTGTTCTGGTTGGGTACAAGTTCAATCATATTTTTGTCCATCTTAATCGGATAATACCAGTGTTTTAAATTGCGGCGATATTGCGACGATATTGCGGATATTGCGGCCTGATATTTAGAATCGCAACATCGCAATGAACTATTGCGAAAATATCGTTTTTGAGAAATTGCGGATATTGCGGCGAGATTGCGACGAAATATCGGTAATATTGCGGCTATATCGGGTCAAAATTGCGGATATTGCGGCGAGATTGCGACGAAATATCGGTAATATTGCGGCTATATCGGGTCAAAATTGCGGATATAGATAAAAAAAGTGTAGTACCGGGTTTAGGATTTAATTTACATCCATTAACAAAAGAGTATCTAATCCATTAACTAAATAATATCCATTCTCATGGTACCCGATCCACTAACTAAAAAAGAGCAAATAATACTCATCTCTTCCAGAGGCAAATTACTCGATTTCTATTCTCACGACTCAACCAAGAAAGAGCAAATACCCTGCCGCTAGATTACCTCTGAGGCTATTTTCGCCAGATTTTGCCTGGAATCGGCGGTCTATTGCCACCACGACGAAGGGGAGGAGTCCACCAAGCTTTTCCAAACTTCTATTTCTTCAATTTTGCCCTATTTCTCCAAATTACGGGTTGAGCTAGGTATTGGGTTTTTTCGATTTTTTTTGTAAAATTGTTTTAACAATTGAATGTTTGATGTATATATAACTTCAAAATTGTTTCAATTTCATATATAAATATATGAATTTCATCATTTGCCTTGTATTTCATTGATGTACCCAAATATTTGGCAACTAATTTCTTATTAATTTCATATTAATTTCATATTTTTGAAAACAATTAGTGTTTTTGAGAACTAAGTAAAAACTTTGAAAATATTTGGCAATGTCCATGAATCATGAAAAAGTTATGAAAACAATATTTTTTTTGTGAAATTTTTTGGCCCTGCCACTGTCACGGGCGCCATTTTGGCTTTGCAAAAAAAAAAATTGTTATGAAAAATATATAAAAACATCTAGTTTCTGAGTTAGGGGATGGATATATATAATTTTCACCTGTTTTGGAGATGGAAATGGGCTCTGCCAAATTATTTCCATAAATATAGTTTTTATTATTTAAGATTGAAATATATAGTTTAGTGATATAATTGTGAACAAAAAAATGTGAAATATATATATAAAATAGACCATAAATATGACATAAATTAATATCGCAACAGTTGTCCGCAATAAGTTAATTGCGCCCGCAATCGCAATCCGCTACAAAAAAAAAAATAGGGCTGCAAACGAGCCGAGCTCGAGCGAGCTGTGCCAAGCTCAAGTTCGGCTCGGAACTTATTCGAGCTGGCTCGGCTCGTTTAGAATTATGGTTCGAGCTAAAAAATCAAGCTCAAGCTCGGCTCGTTCTAATTCGAGCTAGCTCGGCTCGGCTCAACAGTAGCTCAATTAAAAAAACAACATGAATTTTAATTAAAAAGATTGTAACAATTGCGAATAGACAAAAAAATTATAAATACCAAAATATCCTAAAACGTAAAAATAATAAATAAAACATACAACACAAAACACAAAAAATAAAATTTTAACTTGGAATTATTAATTTGTCTTCCTTAATTTGTCTTTTTCTTTTTAGGACTTGAGTTGCAACCTGACTTGAAATTATTAAGGAGATAATTTTTTCTTTATAATTTTTCTAATTATAATAATATATATAACATAAGTTAATTATGATAAAAGTATTTAGTTTTTTAAATCGAGCTCAAATTCTTTTCGAGCTTAATACGAGCGAGCTGAGTCTGGCTCAAGCTCGGCTCGATAAGCGTTCGAGCTAGCTCGGCTCGGCTCAATTAATTTTGAGTTAATATCGAGCGATCTATTATTGAACAATTATCGAGTCGAGCTCGAGCGAGCCACGAGCCACGAGCTAAAGTTGCAGCCCTACAAAAAAATGCCTGACTGCAACGGACCGCAATATCGCAATTTAAAACATTGGGTAATACACATGTCTGACCCGTCACCTAAACAGATAATTTTACCTATCCATTTAGCACCATCGAGTTTTCGGATTACTCACAAAAATTTTACCCATGCAAAGACATAAACAAAAATATTAAAAATATACTAACACAAAATAAAATTTGTAAAATTAAGATAACATAACATAACATAATAATATCACTAGATAACTCGCACAAATTACATAACAAAATATTGTTATGCCACATAAAAAAATTATGACGTCGCTTCATTGACCGATTGTTTACTTTCGCACGATCATTTATAACCTAAATAATTAAATTATAATATTAATCAAAGTTACTAAATAAAAGTAATTTTAAGATTACATTATGTCGATAATTATATTTTAATTATATCATAAGTATGAACCAGGTTCGAGTCAAGTATCCCATGGATCAGATATGACCTCACACATACTCTATCCTCTAATCGTACTCGTGTCAAATATTTTTAAACAAGTAATACCCATCCTGCAAATAGATTTAAACGAATATCCGACCGTTCCGAATCAAATACATGCCGGACACGAATATTATTCAAATCATTGACATCCCTACTCATTCATTCGTGTATCCCTACTTATCCATAGACAATAAACACAACTATTGGGCTGAGTTTTTGAGTCAATGTAAGGCTGAGTTTGTTTTCACCGTTACCAATCTATAATTGTCTATTCTCTATTGGGCTGTTCAATGCTAATTGGGTACCACTAATCTAAGTTGTTGCACCTGGAACACCAGTTCACACAGGCCAGTTATTGGGCCTACTGATAATTAAAAAGTGCTTGATATTTCTGAATATTTAAAAACACCTTCTCATTTCTTAGATAATTTAAAACAAATTCTGAGAAATGAGATATGGTTTTTATTCACGTATTAACTCACTCCCTTATTTTGCACCTATCTATGAGTCATTCTTATCTTGATTATTAATCATTAGATTGTGTGATGTGGCTTCATCATATGAATTAATTTTATATTTGATAATTTAAGACATGCATTTTGTATTATTATTTTTAAGTTTTAATTTGAACTATTAGATGTAGTGATATGGTTTAATCTCAATCATTAATTTTTTGTTAGATTTTTTAAAGATCATATTTTGTGTAGTCATTTATGTGTTATTATTTTACACCATGTTTTAAGCATTCTTAGAAAGTCACATCATCCTACATTAATGATGTGGCCTATTATTATTAGTTAGAATCATATTAAACCAAGTCTAATCAATTGTTTAATATTTCACATAAGATTATATGATCAAATGTGAATACAATGGAATGTGAAAAGTTTATATATGAAATACTAATAATTTAATATGTAATATTATAAAAAATACAACATATATTAGTATTATTTTGAAAATTTATTTTTAGAAACCCATCAAATATATTCATTTTATTTTTCTCTTTATTTTGACATCCATATTAGCATATGTCATACATACCATTTTTCATAATTTCAATTTGTAAATATATTACGTAAGAAAATACAATGCAAAAAATGTACACATTTACATAATATATTTTTAATAATTTTATTTGCATAATAGAATTTTTAAGTATTACTTTTTTTAAAAAAAATTATAACAATAAGAATCTCATGTAATACTAAGTAGATTATATTTGTGTTTTTAAGCAAACAATTTTTTTTCCAAAAATAATAGAATTAAAAAAAGTTTATCCATCTAAATAACTTAATAAACTTATAAACACCTATCAAATTGTATTGTTATTTTACAAAATGTAAAATAAAATAATCATATGATATAAAATAATTTGTATTTATGTTTATTATAACTTAAAATTGGATATTATTTATTAAATTACTTCCACTATTAAGTTTTTATATTATTTTATATTTTTCATGGCATTTTGAATCAATAAAAATTATTACTATATATAATTAATAATGTGTTACTACATATGTTATATGATTCATTATTTTAATATTTGATATCGTATGAAATATTATGAACAATGATATAATATTTGTTGTTAAGTTTTTCGTAAAATTGTATTATATCTTATTCTTGTATATTATTATATAATGACACTAATATGGGTATTATTATTTGATTAAAAAAATGGGATTTTTTTGTTATCATAATGTAAAATAATTATAAAACATATGAATAATCATAAATAAATGAATTCAAATAACTTTATTTTAAGATGATATTATTAATATTATCATAAAAATATATAATTGTATTAAAATGAAAAACATAATTTACATGCTCGTCGCGTTGCGCGAGTATTCTTCTAGTATAGATTATATTTCACTTTTGGATGATGTTATTTTTTGGATCAAAATATTCTTCTATTTTTTCATTTTTTATTTCAACTAATCCGTCTTACTATTTTTCATTACTAATTTTTTTTTTCTAACATGTACTAGTTAATACTTTGTGTGATATTCATATAACAACATTTATGGGATATGTTTGGGTGTGAGACGACGAGACTTCTCCATTTACTCGTTTTTATCAATTAGTTCATGACCTAGTGATTGGGTGTGAGATACGAAAATTATATGTTATGAGAGATTGTGAGTTCGAGTCTCATTGACACCAATTGATGGAGGACCGCCGAACCTTCTCCATTTACTCATTTTTGCCAATGACGTGGCCCAGTGATTGGATGCGGAACACAACAAATCATATGTTGTGAGAGGTTGTGAGTTCGAATCTCATTGGCATCAATTGATGGAGGACTACCGAGCCTTTTCCGTTTACTCGTTTTTTATATCTTTCTCATGAAAAAAACATCGAATTATGAAAATCAATAAATAACTATTTAAAAATTAAGTACATTGAAAATTTCTTGTTAGATTTTTTTTTTATTATCGACAAAAAAGAAAATTATTTTTTAGCAGCTAATTTTAAGATTTGGCCATTTTTATAACTTGTAAAAAAAATACTTCTAAGGTACTTTATTTTCAACATTAACTAATACGATAATTATATATTAGTTTATTATTATCTATAATATTATTAATTCTAATTTTATATTTGAATCTGGGTAAACTGATTATAGATTATTATTTAATTTAATGTTCAAAGATATACAAAATGAGCTAATACAATATTAATATAAAATTATATTAATTTGTTATTAATTATTATATTAATGATATAGTGATGATTTGTTATTGATTGTATGAATTATATGCACATGTAATGTAATGCATTGAATATATGTTGATTATTTATGTTAACTAAAACTATCATTTAAAATATTTGAAGATAATTTTGAAACAATAAAAAAGTTAAGAATGATTTAGAAAAATTAAATATGAAAAATTGAGGATGTTATAGTTACAAAAATAGTAATTTAATCCATTATTCGGTTTGACCTAATTGATGGTTAAAACGTAAATGACATGAAATATTTTATAAGAATTATTTTGAAGCTTAGAAAATGACGACGTTTTTTAAAAATATTCGAAAAAATTAACATATTTTTTCATTGTCCAGTTGAGTAGTGATAAGTATATCTCGCTTCTTTTCTTCAGGAGATTTTTTTTTTGAAGGTTTAATGCCTTATTTCACATTTGAATGGTTGGTTTGAATCTTAACTAATTGTCGTATCACAAATTAAAATAATTAATTATTAAACTATAAACTAAAATATCAAAATTAAAGTTTAAATTAATTATCATGTCATCATGCATAGCTACTCTTCTCCTTGGATATACTAACGTGAAATATGATTTGCGAAAAAACGATAGTAGTATTGAAGAAAAGACAAACATGATAAGATATGGCGGAGCAAAATTGCTATCTAACCTGACACCCATTGTCTCGGTTTAAAAATGGGGAATTTTGGTCTACAGACACAAATAAATTTGTAATTATAAGGATAGCCAATCTAGTTTTGAAATTAAAAAAATGACGCTCTCGACTTTTCAAAAATCAAGAGTTTGTTAAATTTAATTTTCATTGTTATGTCACCCCACGATGCACCATTGTATGTATTTAATAAATAGTTAAATACTGTATGTCATTGTTAAATTTTAAAAAATCATATTTGTTTTAAAAAATAAATGTGCACGTATTAAAAAATATTCATATTTTATAAAATAATATATCTAATAGTATTTTATTTCGCAAATAAAAATCGTATTTTTAAAATATTTAGTACAAGAATTATTACAATTAAGTATAATATTATATTCTAATTGTGCTAATTTGAAGAATCATATTATATATTTTTTAAGTCGATACATGTATAAATGAAAGTCAAATAACGAAAAATCAATGTTAGTTTGAGATTTCTTTAGACATGAAAATGAGGGTTATGCGTGATATTTATTGTGTTTTGTTGTTGTCCACGTATGCAGGAAAACATTGTATCTTTTAAAGGTAAATAAATTCATGATGTTTTATTTTTGTTAGGGGTATTACCGTATACGTGATATTTTCAAAAAATTGCTGGGGGTACATATGAAATTGTGACTTTCTTTTTGGATAGTTCAAAGATTAATTTTAAATTTTAAATTTACATTGAAGTTTTCATGTGTGAGACAAAGTCTATACCTACCTACTTCAATTGAGGATGTATGAAGTTTTGAACTTGTCAACAAGATATTATACTTAATCTTCTTACCCACTTTCATATTATCTATTTTACACCTTCACCTTTCAGTAAGTTTTGTTCAAATTAATTAGTTGGTGTGAGTGATTCACGAAACATTTTGTCCCTGCAGTTTGTGTGATCCTCCACTCTGAATTCTCTTCTCCAAATGAAATGGAGAGGGGCTAGGTTGATAAAAAATGAATTGTCTCCATGGTAGTTATGATATAATTAATATAATCCCATGCATGTGATGTGATTAATTAAGTATTCTGATAAGAAGAAAATTGATATATCGAAAATCTCCATCGTTGCTTAGCAAGTATCGAGACATATAGTATAGAAAAATAAACTCTTCGGAAAATTAATAGAGACATTTTATGAAAGACGGCAAATTAATAAGGATGTCGTGTTCCGATTAGGTTATTTTGATCGATTCGGGATTTGGATAATTTATATTACTGGTAACTTTAGTTTCGGATCGTTGGACCGGATTTACCACTCATGTTCATGTTCATGTTTTAGGTCCGCAGTGACGGATTTTGAATAAAATTAATGGAGACAGTTGATAAGTTACTAAGATATTGAAAACTTTCTAAAATATTTGTGGGGTCGTTCGAATTGAATAAAATCAATTGGATTCGAGGAAAATTTGGTTATTTTGAAAAGGGCATTCAGCGTGTCATTCGGGTTCGCGGATCAGGAGTCGAATCAGATTTTAGTTTAGTTATCTTTAGTTTCAAGCAAGTTTCGGAACCTTGATTTTTAATATTTCGAATTTCATAGGCTTTAGCGTGTTCGAGTTTGAATTGGCTGATCGGATTTTTCAGGTCAAGCCAGATCTTGCGAGAGATATATATATATTTTCCAATATATTTTCTGACCACGATTTACAAATAAATATTTCCTGTTAGTTGATACTTCATAGTAGTATAATATTAATATATACAGCAACAAGATTTTTACTTTTGTCATTTAGCAATGGTGGATGCATTTAAAATAATTTCACAGGTTTTAGTCCCCATTATTATACGTGTGCATGAATAAATTAATATCATCCCAAAGACCCGTATAATCCAAACAAAAAATATCATTTTGATCACAAAGTACCCCAAGTTTATTAAGATAAACTCTGGTGCCAGTGTCACATAAAAAAAATTTAGCACAATTATGACCCTGTGAAATAAACATTTAGGCCCTAAACTAATGACTAAAACAAATGAAGTACGTACTAATGATTTTGACTAGAAACTTAGTCGATTAACTAACACTCATGCTAAGCATGTTACAATTTTAATTCGAATGGAAAAAATTCAATCCATGCACACTCAAATCTCATAAATAACGAAGTTATTGAACTATTTAGAAAGGTATGCATTTGAAATTTTTGAAGGGGAAAACATGAAATATTGTTTTATTGAACTAATCTATCAACATGTGAACATGGTCATGAGATACCAGAAAATACGGGTATTCTGATGATTGGTGACAGAACTCTCTACCTAACTCAAGAGTACACTGAATTCATATTCTTTATCCAAAAAAAGCCTAGACAAATGATTATGCACGCTGGTGTTGTGCACACAAAAAATACGTCTCAGATCTCGACCTGTCGAGCCCGCTCCCGAGAATGCTCTCATAACGCACGCCGGTGTTATATTTATTGTTTAATACCTTTGTAGACGTGTCATATACTTATTAAATGTATAATATACATTTTTAAAACAATAGATGTTATATATTTTTACATTTTATGATATATTTTTATATTTATATATATTTTTTATGTATGATACATATTTTTAAATACAATACAAGTTATTTATTTTTATATGTGTATATGTTTTTATATTTTTTTTTATTTGTAGATGTATCATACACATTATAGAAATATGATATATCTTTTTAAAATACAATACATGTTATATTTTTTTTATATGTAAGATATATATATTTATGTTTTATATTTTTTAGATGTATTTGATACACTTTAGACGTATGATATACATATTTTAAATACAATATATGTTGATATCTTTTTAGATCTATGATATACATATTTTTTTTTTTGTGTGCATTAAACGGCCCGTAGGCAATGATATACATATTTTAAATACAATATATGTTGATATCTTTTTAGATGTATCACGTATATATTTACATGCGTAACATTTCATATTTATTTTACAAGATTTATACTTTTCATATAATAATTTATATATTTTTAGTCGACGCGCGTATGCGGCCAAAAAAAAAAAAATTTGAAAAGGAAAAAAAACAACTGAGTGGCGTGCCAGGTTGAATCTTGTTGCCCTCAGTTATTTCATCAAACTATTTCCTCAATTATTTCTTTCATTAATCTATTTTAAGATTATTATAATTTAAAAAATATAACATGCGCATATCATTAGTTTATAAATTAAACAAAACTCATTTAATCAAATAAATTGCAAAACACATATTATAATTATAAGTTATATATAAAGTTGGATAAATTCAAGCTCCCACATGAGGCCACGTCACCATGGACATTTTTGTGAAAAAAATATTTTTTTACATTTTGGTCATTTTTTATTTACATTTTGGTCTTTTTTAAAAAAAAATTTACATTTTTGGTCCTTTTTTATTCACATTTTGATCCTTTTTAATTTACAATTTGGTCCTTCAAGTTTAAAGAATTACATTAGGGTCCAGGGGCCTCTTTGTAAAAAAAAAATTAATTTACATTTTGGGCCTTTCTTAATTACATTTTGATCCTTTTTAGTTTAAAAAACTATATTTTGGTCCTTTTTTTTACATTTTGGCCATTTTCAGTTTAAAAACTTACATTTTGGTCCTTCATATTTACATCTTCATCCTCTTTTATTTACATGTCGGTCCTTTTTTCACATTTCCGAATTTATATTTTGGTCATTTTTATTTATATTTTGGTCCTTTTTAGTTTTAGTTTTCACTTTGGTCTTTTTTCTTTAACATTTAGGTCCTTTTTAATTTAAATTTCGGTCCTTTTAAACATTTGAATTTATATTTTTGTCCTTTTTATTTATATGTTGGTCCTTTTTAGTTCTAATTTACATTTTTTGATATTTATAAAGTTAAGAAAATTGCTCTTCTATGTTTGCTCCACGTCATCCTTTACAAAAAAAATTAATTTACATTTTGGTCCTTTCTTAATTACATTTTGATTCTTTTTAGTTGAAAAAACTATATTTTGGTCCTTTTATTTACATTTTGGCCCTTTTAAGTTTAAAAACTTACATTTTGGTCCTTCATATTTACATCTTGATCCTCTTTTATTTACATGTCGGTCATTTTTCACATTTTTGAATTTATATTTTGGTCCTTTTTATTTATATTTTGGTCCTTTTTAGATTTAGTTTACAGTTTGGTCTTTTTTTTTAACATTTAGGTCCTTTTTAATTTAAATTTCGGTCCTTTTAAACATTTGAATTTATATTTTTGTCCTTTTTATTTATATGTTGGTCCTTTTTAGTTCTAATTTACATTTTTTTATATTTATAAAGTTAAGAAAATTGCTCTTCTATGTTTGCTCCACATCATCATTTACCTTTTCACTTTTTTATATTTGAATTTCTCACTTTAATTATTATTGATTTCTTATCATTATCATAGATATCAACTATATACAATTAATATTATTAGTAATTAATGATATCATTAATTATTTATTTTTAGCCTTTTGGTCTTCTTACCGGTTTCAGTTAATGTGATATTTATCCTTCTTCTTTTTTTTTTAGAGAAATTAAAGTCCTCACAAAAGGTCACATCATCATTTTAATGTGGACCACTTGATCTTGATCAAAAAGATCTATAATATATGATTTTTTTATTTTAACATGATCTATATAAACCCACTAATTAAAAAATTACATGAATTTTGGTCCATCGTGGATCAAGTTCATTCATATATTTTTTGTATAAATTATAGACGAAAAAATTTCAAAAAACTCCTTAAATTATTGGATATTATAAAAACTCCTAAATTTATATATGTAGTAATTAAAAAAAATTATTTTCTATTAATTTAAAAAAATCTTCGTATTTTTGGAGCATATAATAATTAAAAAAATTATTATATATTATATTTATACAATTTTAATATTTAATACATTATATATATTTGACTTTTATATTTTTTCCCTGAAAAACTAACACAAAATAATGATAAAAAGAACACAACATAGATATTCTTTTACAATATATTATTTTACAATAGATAAAAAAATATAAAATCAGCCAACTAGAGTTAGCCTAGTTGGTCACACCTCTTGACTAGGGAGCGAGAGGTGTGTGGTTCGATTCCCGGCGGGGACACTGGATTATAAATTAAATGTTAAATGAGTGAATAGAGTGTGTGGAATACGGGTTTGTAAAAAAAAAAAAGAGATTGTGTTTGGAAGGGGGACTTTGAGCCCTCTCCGAATTTACTCAAAAAAAATATATATATAAAATCATGAAATTATTACTAAAATAAACGGACAACGAAAAAAAAAATTGATGTTTAAATAGATATTCTTTTACGATATGTTTTCAATGTGTTTATTTATTATTGCATATTTTATTATTATTGTTTACGAATTTGGTTAAAATTAATAATAATAAAAAATAATCATTACGTATGAAGATTAAAGAGTATTTGGCAAAAGGAGAAGTGAATATCATTCATAAGAGAAACAAAAGTTTGGTAGAGGTTTTTTTTTTTTTTGAAATATACAAAAACATATAATTTTTTTACAATATCTAAAAAATATAGGGAGTTAAAAATACACCAAAATACATATGTGTGAACAATCAGGCAATAAAACGTAGAATACAATAACATATTAGGAAAAATTACATCATAACAAACTCGAAGACTCCCGCGCAATCGCGCGGGGGAAAAAGCTAGTGATATATGAAGACACTGATGAACCCTAACCACTTCAATTGCCTATGCTGACCGTAATTATTAGAGAGACAAAATATAAATAAAACAAATGATAATAAAAATTTTTTTTGATAATAAATGAAGAATGCCCGTATGTCCTCCATTCATTGATGTCAATGGGATCAAACTCACAATCTCTCACAACATATGATTTTTTTTTATAATAATTTTTTATTATGAATAAATCAATGCGTACAAATTTCAATTCATTATTCTCCGTTATGTTGTGTACCCAGTAATGATATAACTAACTAAATCAATCACGACAAAAAATACATGAATTTATGTTTTGATTTTGAATTCGTGCCCGATTAATTGATATCACAAATTTAGACATTTGTGTCATATTTATAGTAAATTTATATAATTATATCATTATCGGAATACTCGTTTTTAAAGTTATTTATCCATACAGAAATAACACTAATTTTTTTTTTCCGAATAAACGAAGAAATCTTGTTTGTCCTCCATTTATTAATGCCAATGTAATTTTTGTTGGCAAAGAAAAAATGAATTCATTCTTTGTTAGTGCTACATATATTATTTTCGTTGGTCTCGTCTTATTTGCTAAACTCAAAGTAAGTTAAAAAATAGCATTAACTCAAAACTCATTTTCTAATTAAAACAACATAAATAATTTATATATATTTTCTCATTTTAAAATAACTTTTATAAAAAAATACGACCTTTTCGATTCAATTCGGTTGATTCCAATCCAACTTGGCCAATTTTCGATCCGGTTTTAGTTACTAATTCCGAGTTTAGAACAGTGTCCTGATGTGTAATTCTAATGAAATTGAATACTAAAGAAAAGTATAAATTTTAGATATTTGATATAATGGTTATTTTCAATTTTACGTGTCGTATCTTTAGAAATTATTACTTAAATATATAATATATATATATATATACACATAACAAAATATTATATCAATAAATTATATATAATAAACATAATCTACAATACAAAATAAGGATTATGAAGAAGGGTAAACACAAATTTTGATGATTTAAATAAAGAAAAATGTAATGATAATTTCGGGTACTCGGATTATTCACGGGATGGATACCATTACTCTCATATATTATCCGAATTCGTTGATGATATTTATTGAAAACTCGAAATTTAAGCGTCGTTTATTTTCTTAATTTGAGTAATTCAACAATATATTATTTCTTCCTAAACTTAGCAAAATGGCAAGTTAGGGTATCGATCCACAGGGAGATTACGGAAATTCTAGAGTTTAATGTTCTAATTCAACTTTCACAGTCCCAAAAATTCTCCTAAATTGCAAAGAACAAATTCAACACTGAGAGAGACTATGTTCCAATTTTCAGATCTTTTTATCAACCCAAATAAATTCTAAAATTCCTCAAACAAAGAGTGTTCAAAAACTAGATCACAGAAAAGTATCAACTTCAATAATTTTTATAGCTCAAATTACAACTCCAAATTATTTGAAACTTTTAGCACAGATCAATAATCAAACAAACAAGACATCATAATTTTTATAGATTTTTATATGCAATAATCGATTAACTAAAAATGCAAGACTAATTACTGGACAGAAAACACAGAGATTCAGATCTTAGAATTTAACAATCAATAACAAATGAGAAAATGGATGAAATGAGATGCAGTAAATTCCTACATGAACTAGATGTTGTCAAGATTCAGAAACACATTTTTATTGGTTTTTATCATATCTAAAACTATTTTTAATCCAATTAATGAAACAGATCAGAAAGTTCACAGATTCAAAGCAACATATTCTAAATTCAATCACAAAGTTCATACAAACAATCAAACAAACAAGTAAAAAGGGGGTTTAACAGATTCAAACAAGTTCTAAAAACTAAACAAAACTGGATCTAAACAAGCATGAAACTAAGAAAATATCAAAAATATCCTAACAAGAGAGATAGTACCCAATCTGAGAATGGAGAGTGGAGATGGATGTGGTGATGATCTGGCTAGCTCCTATGGTCTGTTGTCACCCCAATGAAGCTGCCAGGAGGGAGAGGAGTGGAGCTTGAAGGTCTCTAATGGCGGGTCAGGGTTCAAGTTGAGAAAGCTCGAAGCTTGAACCAAATCTGGTGGAGGAAAGAGGTGGAAAGGGATATGGAGAGCTCCTATGGTCTTTTGTCACCCCAATGAAGCTCTCTGCGAGGTGAGATGAAGCTTGGAGTTCGTTAATGGCTGTGGAGGTTTCTGACCCGAGATAAAACTGAGAAAAGCTCGAAACTTTGGCTCGAATCAAGGGAATTGAGAGAGTGGTGATGATCAGAGAGTGGGTACGAAGGTGAAGGAGAAGAGAGAGGGCCAAAAGGCCACTCGAATGGGTTCTTTGAGTCGTAGCTCAACAGAGACTTTTATAACCACTGATCGACTGGATGAATCGTTTCTGCCCAAAATTGAGAGGAGAGAGAGGTATTAGTGGGTCCCATGGTGGTTACGACGTGGCTGGAGGAGAGAGAAACGGGCCACGTCGCTCGTACGACGAGATCCCGCTCAACAGCCATGGCGGGGTTCATTTGAGAGAGACGAGATGCTCTCCAGTGGTTTCAGAGTAGTAATTGCAGGGAAAAGATCTCTTCGTTATTTACACAGACCATTGCACACTGGAGACTGCTGTGTTGAACAAACTGGAGAGAATACACGCGGGATTATGATTCGTTGAGAGTTTGTTTTGAAAGGACGAAGATATTCTGTGGAAAGATCTGTGTAGTCGATCGTGTAAATGAGTTCATTGATAGAGAGAGGAGGATTGTAGTGTAGTTCACGTGAGCTCGATGCCACAAAGGATCAGACAGAGTTGAGCATTGAGTCATGTGGCATTTGGTGAACTGGGTCACTGTTGACCCCTGTGTAGTCTTTGGTGCGGTGAGTGAGGTTTATGGGTTGTCAGGATCTGGTATGTTGATTTCTGTGTAGCCAATTGTGTAACGGGTCATTTGGATAGGATTTCTGACCCGTTTCATCAGAGATTTTGCGACTTTCTCGTCCTTCCACCGAATGGTACGATCTTTATATCGAAAACGCTCGTCTCGACGAGAGGAATTCAGCCATGGTGTTTATTTGTCGAAATATGGCCTTTTTTACCTGAAATAAACATAAATTCATCATTAAAGTATTTTCCTCAAGAATTGTTGAATATAAAGATTATAGCATGTTTTTATGTTTAATTAACATTATTTTGCATGGTTTTAAACCCTAAAAATGTGCTTAATTATGCTCGTTACATTTATTTTTTCAATATTACCCGTTTCCCGAGTATTTTATCCGCCCATTCAGATGGGTATTAGGGATGTCAACGGGGCGGGTTGGGTTCGGGTAAACCTCCCCCATACCCGAACCCGAACCCAAAATATCCGCGGGTAAAAAATCATACCCGAACCCGCAGGTAACGGGTATACCCGAACCCGAACCCGTTACCCGAAAATCACCTATATAAAATCTCAAAAAAAAAAATCTCAAAAATTATTACTAAAATATGTAAAATCACCAACAATTTTATATACATACAACAAACAACTTGTACAAAATACATTAAAAATGTAAATATTACAAATAATTAATCTATAAAACATCACAAATTTTCATATCATTGGGTATTTTTCGGGTTCGGGTTCGGGTATTTTTTCGGATTCGGATATACCCGCGGATAAAAATTTACTCCCGTACCCGAACCCGAACCCGGAGCGGGTATTTTTTTCGGGTAAAACCCGACCCGCGGGTATTTTTTCGGATATTACCCGTCCCGTTCGGGTCGGGTACCCGCGGGTTCGAATTTTACCCGATCCATTGATCAGGTTTTACCCATCCCATTAACAACCCTGCTTTTATTTTAACTTTTTCAAAAGTATTGTGTCGTTTTTTTTAGAGAAATAATAGAGTGAACTCAAAGTTGGACTTTTATTTTATATTAAGTTTTACTATAGGAAGGGATTTTGGTATCCTATAAAAATACCTAATCCCCAACTTATATATTTTAGTAATGGAGATTTCAAAAATCCCTTCCAAGAAGAAAAATAAATTTTAGTATGGAGATTTCAAAATCACGAAACCTAAAAAAAAAAATGTAGGGAATTATATAGTTTTTTTGATTGCTGGTTTGGGAAAATCAAGTAATACATTAAATTATACATTTTTATGCTATTGTTTCAAGACAAAAATATAAACATACACACTAACCAAGAGGGGAGAGAATATTTATTAAGACAAACTAGAAATTCCTAAGAAAAACTTATGTTTTTGTATTGACAAGATTTGTATACGAATTTATTAGAATTTTCTAACAACAATTTATACTTACAAATCCTAAAATACCATCCAAATACATCTTAATAAAATTTCGGTAAACTTCTCATATCCCAAACTAAACTATTAAATACTTGCACATCCAAACAAGCCCTTAGTTAGAAAATAAGTCTATATATCTCACACAATAATACTCCACTCCTAAACCTAATAAAAGACTTCCTATTACATTCCCAATATATCCTACATAATCAGGCACCGAAGTTTTGTGATTGAGATTTAATCCTAATAATCCAGGATTTAATGTCCATGGATTAATGAAGTTGCTGTTCCAGGTTTTCTTAACCCAGGATTACCCAATAGTAGTGGATCACCTCGTGTCAAATGCAATCTCTCTATTAGTATGTGTGTTGCACATGTAGATATTATGGATCACCACTCGATCGCATTTTTTGTGAATTGTTCTGCAATTATTGATATTTATTGGGTTGGTGCTGTAAATTTGACTTCCCGCCAAGTTCGGCACGTCACCGCCAGTTGGTACTTGGTAGGTAGGTACACATTTTTCGTATACACCCTCAATAAAACTGGAAATTATAAACAAATTGAACCGTCCACCGAAGGAAAGCCAAGTCAAACCACTACTACGTAATTGCAATACTTCCCATCTACCCTCTCTCTCTTTTTCTTCTAGTATATTCTTAATCTAATCCAATCTAACCCAATTACATCGTCTAACCTTCCTCTACCATCTCTCTATAAAACCCCTCCAAGTACCACCTACCCATTACCAATTCGAATACTTCTTCTCTTCCATTTGGGCAGGCCATTATGGATTCAGGTTTGCTCGAGAAGGCCCTTTTGGGTCTTTTTGCCGCCATCACTCTTGCCATTGTTGTTTCCAAGCTTACTGGTAAGCGTTTCAAGCTACCTCCTGGCCCCACTGCCATGCCCATTGTTGGAAATTGGTTTCAGGTAACTCCCACTTTCAATTGCCACGCCATTATTGTACTCACACGGTACCCTTCAATGTAATTTGTAATTGACCTTGTCATATTTGTGTTTGAAGGTAGGGGATGATTTGAACCATAGAAATCTGATGGGGTTGGCGAAGAAATTCGGCGAGATATTCCTCCTCAGAATGGGGGTGCGGAATCTTGTCGTCGTCTCCTCGCCGGAGCTCGCACGTGAGGTGCTCCACGCACAAGGCGTCGAGTTCGGGTCGAGAACGAGAAACGTGGTGCTCGATATCTTCACAGGAAAGGGACAAGATATGGTCTTCACTGTATACGGTGATCATTGGCGCAAGATGCGTCGAATCATGACAGTCCCTTTTTTTACCAACAAGGTAATTAATTAATCACTTCAAATAGTTTCTTTAATTGGTGTTATAATTTGTCGAATTAATCATTATTATTTTCAATTTGACACAGGTCGTGCAGCAAAATCGTGAAGGGTGGGAGGAGGAAGCGAGGCTCGTGGTCGAGGATGTAAAGAAGGACCCACGATCCTCGGTGGAAGGAGTTGTAATTAGAAAAAGATTGCAATTGATGATGTACAATGATATGTTTAGAATCATGTTTAATCGAAGATTCGAGAGTGTCGAAGACTCCTTGTTTAAGAAGCTTACAATTCTGAACTTCGAGAGGAGTAAACTCTCTCAAAGCTTCGATTACAACTACGGCGATTTCATCCCGATTTTGCGGCCATTTTTGAGTGGCTACTTGAAGAGATGCTACACCCTTAAGGAAAAAAGGATGAAGGTCTTTGAGGAGTACTTTGTGCAAGAAAGAAAGTAAGTAATTATGCTTCATTATTAGATTTTACCTTGTCTATTACTCTTATCATTTGTTTAAAAGAATTCTGGACCTTTAATAGTTTATATCTTATCACTTTCCTCGTTCAATGCTCTGAAAATCACTCATTATTTCTGGTGGTCTGTTATCATTAAATGCTACAACCACATGGATAATATTTTAAAGAGGTCATTTCCTGTGACCCCCAGATTCCCCCAAGACACCCTCGATCTGGGAGATTAGTGGTTAATGACGAATTTAATTAATCCAAATAAATTCTATTAGTGATTAATTAGTATTGAATTAGGATACATGTGGATTAACCATTAATAATTAATATTTATTAACTGTTAATTGAGTGGGATTGGATTAATTAAGTGGGATTGGGTTAATTAAGTGGGAGATTAATTGTTAATTGAGTGGGATTGTATGGATCGAGGGTGTTGGAGTGGGTTTGAGGGGCACGGTATAATTTCCCTATTTTAAATGGATTTTTTGAAATTTATAACTCTCCGATTATGAATTTTTTTTTAAAAAAAAATCTACTTTTAATTTTCATTTTCCAAAAATGCCCTAACCTTTGTAATACAGAAAAAACTTATTTTTGTAAAAGCCTAAATAATATTTCGATAATATACAAATAATAGGTAAACAATATTAGCCGTCTTTACCAGATATTTATCAATTATTTCATAAATAAATCGGGGTATTTACATATTGTTTTTCTATTATTTCGAAATGAACTAGGGTGTTCTTTAACTACGAAGTTTATGTTACAAATATTTATGAAAAATGAAATTTTAAAATAGGATTTTTGTGAATATTTTAAAAGATACGTAGTTCTCCATAAATACATATAGTTTTTTTTAGTTTTATGTATTTAATTGTCCTATGAGAAGAGCAAGAAAATGTCAAGATTTCCGTACGCCTTCTTGTAAGAAATTTGGTTGATATAGTATAAAGTATAAACCAAGGTATATCCATTTTTATTAGCGGAAATCTACTTTAAAAAATATTTTATGAAACCTTCAATTATTTGACTACACGATTGGAAATTGATTAACAACATGGGAATGCCAGATAGAACATGCATAGTGGTACAAGCTGTACAAGTTGACTAATCATTTTTCAATAACACCATTCTTTTTGTTAATTTGATAGTATGTTACAAAACTATATTTCTTTGCTATTAGATCTAGTATTTACAAGATTATTAAAATTTGAGCAGGAAAGCATTGGAACAAAATAAAAAGATCACGTGTGCCATGGATCACATTCTCGAGGCTGAGCAGAAAGGCGAGATCAACCATGACAATGTGCTTTACATTGTCGAGAACATTAATGTTGCTGGTATATATATTTTTCTCAATCTTCTCGATTTTACATTATCATTTTCATGTTTTTATACAAATAGGATTTTATAGATATTTTCACTATTATAACTTGACTGCAAAAATATGTTAGTATGTCACTATGCAGTAATAGTAGAAATATTATTATTCTAGTTTATTTTCATTCAAAATCTCGTGGGCAGTTGGACACAAATTATTTTATAAGAAAAATATAAATGTAAGCGTGCTGAAAGTGAGAAACCAAGTCTTAATCAATTTATAATTTTGAAATCCTGCTTATGTAGACAAGATTGGATAATATATATATCTTTTAAGTTTGGTGGTTATAACAACTACAAACTAGAGCCTAAAGTCAAGTTACCTAAACATTATTGTAGATTTTCTGTTTTGTCTTAACCATGGACACATAACTTATGATTAAATGCACGGACCCGTAAATAAAAGCAAATAAAAATTATGAAGGTAAATGAGTATATAATATATGAATAAATGGAGTCGGTTTAACACGTAATTTTTTTTTAATTTCATCCATTTCCTAATCTTATTTGTTTGGTCTATCATTAATTTTCAAGTATAAAATCAAATCCTTTTTGCTCAAATACAGCAATAGAGACAACACTATGGTCAATCGAGTGGGGCATAGCGGAGTTAGTGAACCATCCTGAAATCCAACAAAAAGTTATCAAAGAAATTGAAACCGTGCTTGGACCGGGTGTACCAGTGACCGAGCCGGACTTGCCTAGACTTCCGTATCTCCAAGCCGTCGTAAAGGAGACTCTTCGTTTACGCATGGCGATTCCTCTATTGGTGCCTCACATGAACCTTCTAGATGCCAAGCTTTCCGGTTTTGATATTCCTGCCGAGAGCAAGATTTTAGTGAATGCTTGGTTTTTGGCAAATGATCCCACGACCTGGAAGAACCCTGACGAGTTCCGTCCTGAACGTTTTCTCGAGGAGGATGCCAATGTCGAAGCCAATGGCAACGACTTCAGGTATATTTAATTAGTAAATTATCTTTATTATAACTTGGAGTAAAATATTTTACACTAAATTATTTGAAAATTGTAGATTTTTGCCGTTCGGTGTTGGTAGACGTAGTTGTCCTGGAATAATATTGGCATTGCCGATCATCGGTATCACACTCGGGCATTTGGTGCAGGCTTTCGAGTTGCTTCCTCCACCTGGGGAGAAGAAACTCGACACGACTGAAAAGCCTGGGCAGTTCAGCAACCAGATCCTCAAGCACGCTACCGTTGTGTGCAAGCCTAGGAACCAATAGATTTTGTTCTTTCGCTTTCCTTTTTCAAATTGAATTTTATGGTTGGGAAAAACTCATTTATTTTTATGTTATTGGTTGTTTTGTGATCAATCTTGTTATTTGTTGTGATGGGACTTTAATGTTATGTACATGAATTTGCTTATTTGTGGTGTTCCCCTAGTTAAAACAAGTGATTTGAGAAGAAAGTCTCAAGTGTTCTCCTCAACCTAATAGTGGAGGATAACAGTGAAAAAATCACATCATATTTTTTTTTCGAATAAAATAGAGTAGGTTCTTATGTCCTACTTCTATTGATTGCATTAAATATTTAGAAGTTCATACAATATTTGATAATGATATTTGCCCTAAAAAATAGAAAAAATCTAATCCTAAATATCATCATTAACCACCATATGAACTCTAAACCTGATTTAATCACCATTATCTGTGAAAAAATCCTGACTCCAAAACCCGAATTTCATTTCCTGGATTTTGTTGACCTAGGTATAAAAGTATCCTCCTGCACTTTCTACCTCTTCTTACTCACTCCCGCCTCTCTTCTCTTCCCTCGTCAAAGTAACCCTAATCTCCTTTCGTCTTCTCTCGTCAAAAAATCGCCGCTCTTCTTCTTCATCAAAAACACTGCTCGTCGTAACCCTAATCAGCTATCTTCTACTCTCGTCCACGAAATCGCCTCTCTTGGGAACCTTAATCGCATCTCCCTCCTTGATAACTCTTCTCATTTCTCATCTCAATCAGGCTCTAGGATAAACCCTAGATCTTCCATGGTCCATAATCTCTCTATTGCGGGCTGTTCGGCTGAATCACATCATATTTAGAGATGATCTCAGAAGTTCGCTCAACAAGTAACAAAATATGATAATATCACTATACCATTCTTTGTACGGTTAATTATCTCTTATTTGCCAGGCACCATATAAAACACCATAATAATATAGATAGCTTGTAAATGGAGATGGGATGCGAAAGAAATAGTCTCAACAAGTTCATCCTAGACACGGGCATCACTATACCATGGCAAAAGAGGTGGTGGAGAATCATAGCCCCTCTAACAGTACGAATATTCTTATGGCTCGCATTCAAGGGAAGAATAAACATGACTGAATTGTTAAGCCGAAAAGGTTCGCCACATACCCCGAAATGCACTCTGTGTGGACGATGCGATGAAACAAAAAAACATCTCCTCCGGGATTGTTCATACACTATAGCCACATGAAGGCATATAGAAATACGTACAAACATCCGCCACCACTCCCATAACGGGACACGATCTTAATAACGGCATGATAAAACTTTGCGAACTCTATATCCAAGGAGGGAAATACTGAACTCGACACCTTATAACTAGCCGCGGCATGGAACATATGGCGAGAACGCAACAACAGTTGCTTCCACAATAAGAGATCCCCACCATGACTAACGACAAACAGAGTGACACAACATACGATTATGTGATTCAAGGCGGTGAGATAGGTCACCAAATATAGGGTTTAAGATTTGGAATAGTGATGTATGTCCCCTAGTAATCTTTTTCCATAATCTTTCGTGACATGACATGATTTTTAAAAATTTATTTTATACTCTCATTTATGATTTGACATTCTAATTTATAATTTAACTATACTAATTTGTGATTAACATTTCATTAAATTGTCAAATCATAAATTAATGTGTTAAAAATTAAGATATTAAATTATATATATGTCATCAAAAATTACGGAAAACAATACTAGAAAATGTCTAAGGTAGACTCAAATATGTTCAGTGGCCATGCTTACGAGGCCACTGCTCCTCTTCGTCCTATTTAAATTGTTAAAAGTTAAAACCCCTAGGAAGGCAATGTCTCCTATTATAAAAAAAAGGCTAATTATAAGATGCCCTTCAAATTCCCCTAGTACTTTTTATATCACCAATTCACATGATAAATTAATAAAAAGATACTTTATTAACGGTTAAGCGATATTGATTAATAACTGTTAAGTCGTATATACTTTAATTATATATTAATTAATCATTAATAGAATATTTTTTGTTAATTATAATGTTAATTGGTGAATAGAGGATGTTAAGGAAAATCTCAGAAACACCGTATATGACATTTTTATTATTCGGTGTCAATGAGAATTAGATTCATGATTCATGATTTATTGAGTTATGCACTCAATAAAAATTATTGGTTCATTAGCCAAATATATGCAAGTTATATGTATTTTTTTTAGAGGTCATATATGGTTATATCACCAATTAATAATTAATTAACATGATAATTAACAAAAAAAACATAATTAACGGTTAATTGATGTATAATTAAATAACATATGAATTAATCATTTTTAATCCATATCAATTAACTGTTAATTGTATATTTTTTTGTTAATTATCATGTTAATTAATTGTTAATTGGTGATATATGAAATGTTGAGAGAATTTGAGGGGCATGGTATAATTATCCAACTTCATATCACCACTCGGACGGTGCAGATCACACTATACTGATTGTGTGAACCACACCGGAAGCAAATATGAAAAATACATTCTGTGCACATTCATCGGTCGAGATTACATGGTCGCCGACCCGGACTAAAGCACGAAACCATAAATCCGGACCCTATCTTTACCCTACTTCGTTCACACATTCATGATCATTAAACTTGTTACATAACCCACACAATATGTTATGAACAATAAGTATATGATAATCATAAAGAATGTCCGACACATAATAAATACGCTCACACAAGATGTCACAATCGAGCGTGTGGGGTCGGGTTTGGGTCATTTTGAGTTGGGGATCAACGGGTCATTGGGATCACATGTCGTTCAGGTTTTGGGTCAAATCGATTCCGGATAGTTTCGATTTTCAGATTATTCGATTTCGAGTCATTTCAGTTTTCGGGTTGTTAGGTTTTGATTTTGGAGTCGTTCGTTTCTGGATTTTTTCGGTTTTCGAGTATCTCGATTTTCGAGAAATTTGGTTTTCAAGTTTCTGAAAATTCGTTTTTTGAGTCATTCGGATTTCGGTAATGCGGTGGGTTTCAGGGCATTTGATTTTTTGGGTCAATCGATATTTGGACTTCGAGTTACTCGGGTTACAAGACATTTCGTCATCGCATTATTGTGGTACAGATCAATTCAAGATTCGAATAAATCTGTAAGTACTTTTTTTCATTTGGACTTGAGTCCTTCACGATTTTATTTCGAATCATTTGATATGCATTTCGAATAATTTATTTGGAGATATGTTTTGTAGTGTTGCTATGTGCATTTCATTACTGATACATATCATTTTTAATGTGTTATTATACAATTATGCACACATATACATTCAGCAATAATATATTTTATTTTATTTTTAGTAATATATTGTTTATGAGGTCAACAGATAATATATTGTTCTTATTTTCAATTTATTTTGAATATATATTACATTTTGATGTCAAATAAAAATTATTAGCCCAAAGAAATAAATATTGGATCATGATTTATGAATCATTCAAGTTAGGAGTTTTTGATTTTTGAATCATTCGGATTTAATTTTTGGATCATTCAGAGTCTTGACTAATCGGAAAGCAGATCATTTGGGTCAAAAGACATTCGATTTCGGATCGATTTCTAATTCGGGTCATTTGGCTTCAACTCGATTTGAGGTCATTCTCCATTCAAGAACTCAACACATAGATGGAACCATTTTTGAATTCGAAGTGTCGAGTTTTCAATATTTTTGGATTCAGATTCAAGAAGCGTTCATTTTTCGGGTCATGTCACATTTGACCAGCTCTAACTCGGAATATTTCAGCACTTGTCAAATTCATTTCTAATTTAAATATTTAGATTATATGGATATAATACTCGTCTAGAACAACAATAAATGAACTTGCCAAAAGCCCGTAGTAGCCCATTTTAGGCCGCAGAAACAGAAAAAAACGAAGGGAAGAGAAAATGACAACAAATTTATTATTAGAATTAAAATAATCAACGGATACAACAAAAACAAATAAATAACAAGAAATTCAACACTAGTAGCAACAAAATGTAGTAAAATATTAAAACCACCAATTCGAAAACAAGTATGATAGCCCCTCTTTTGATCATATCTCATGGCCCTACGGGCCATGTTTTATAAAGAGGGCATATACCGTGCCACCAGATTTCAGCACCACATCCTCAATTCTCTAATTAACCCACTTAATTAACTTATGAATTAACACATATAAATTAATTTAATCCATTTAACGTGATAATTAACATCTATCTGGATTAATAAATGATAATTAATATTTAAAAATTATTAATTCAATGTTTCTTGTTAATTGAGATGTTAATTAAGTGGGTTAATTAAGAAATTGAGGATGTTGTGTTGAAATCTGGCGGCAAAGTAGTATTTCCCTTTTATAAAATATCAATAATTCTTCAGATTTATAAGGGGCCGTCCTATCAATATTACTTGTATTGGCATATGATAAATGTACTCTGAAAACAGATTGTCCGAGCACACCCCACTTTCTGTTTCGTCACAATCTCTTTATATTCAGCGCCACGGTTTAATAATACCCATTGGCTGCGACGGAACCTCCTCATGAATTCAGCGCCACGGTTTATTATGGACATCGAGATAAGCATCTGGTGCATTCGGGTCTGGCTGGGACATGGCAATTGCCACGAGACATGCAAAAGAAAAGAATACGATTTTTGTTCCTAACATAATGAAGTGACAGGATCGGAAGTACTTTTTTTGTGTGTATTAACATAGCAAGAAATCGGGTTATTTATAGCAAATTCGGAAGAGAGTTGAAATTTTGTGCAATTGTTAATTACAACTCATGCATCACGCTCTTGTTGTGCTTACACACACAAAAAGAAAAAAAAGAAAACCAGTCTAATGATTAATCGTTGCACCCATTGGTGGTTAATTAGTTTATTGCTTCCTTCAAAAAAATAATTAGAACTCATGCACCACGCATCAAAAATATAAACAACAAGGCACTATTGTCAGATTTATTTATTTAAACTAGTTTTGATTTTATTATTTGTACAAGCCACATGTTTATGTCATGAACAGGCCTAGGCTTTGGCCAATTTGGCATGTGCCTAAAGCCCCTCAAAATAAAAAACCCCCAATTATTTCATCTATTTATACATATACATCCAATTTAAATATTTAAGCCCAAAAATCCTTTCACAAATCCAAACTCATTACCCAACCCTCTCACAGATCCGAACCCAAACTCAACCACTTCTCTCTCTCTCTCTCTCTAGTCTCTCTACCCGAAACCAACTCTACCTCACAAGTCACAGTCATACGATACTTTTTATCTCTCCGTCGCTGGACTCACCGGTTGCCGCGACTGACCTGGATGGTTGGGCCCTCCGACCGCCATTGCCACAACACCACATAGACTCATTACTACCACACCACCACCGATTTCAGCGATTTTCCATTGATTTGAGCAATTTCGACAAAAGTTCAGTGATCTTCAAGCGATTTTCCAACGAATTTCACTGATTTTTCAGCAATTTCAGATTTCGGCAATTCTTTGCAGCGAAATTTCGGCAATTTGGATTGTTTTCCAAAGATATTTTGGCAATTTTCTTGTGATTTCATCGATTTTCAATGATTTCATCAAATTATCACTGGTTTTTCGGCACTTTCACATTGCAGCAAATTTTGAGCGATTTGAAAAGAAAATACAATTTGAAACCGATTTTAGCCTAGTTGCTCCAAAAATTTACATTTTTCCTCTCAACACAAAAGCCTCATTTTAAGTTTCGCCTAAAGCCACCAAAAGTCTAGGACCGGGCCTGGTCATGAACTATAGAGGATTTCAATTTGAAAATCTTAGATCGGTTTTAGAGTTCCAAGCTTGAATTTGTTGAAATATAGGATTTTAAATTTACTGAAGATTGTGCCGTGAATATGTTCAAAAATTTAGGACGAGCAATCGGTACTTTTGGTTCAATAATATGAAATTGTAGAATTTTTTTGACATGCAGCCGTTTGAAAAGTCCAATTTGTACGAAAAACTACAATTTTGTCCAAATTGTAAAACTAGCGCTTTCGCCAGGAGGCCTGGCGAAATAGATTAGCGTTTCGCCAGAGTAGCTGGCGAAAGAGGTCAAACACTAATTTTGGTCTTAATCAAAGGATTAAGTATTGTTAAGCCTTTTGGCGAAAAAGTGCATGGATTAGATGGTTACGTCCCACATGACTGGTATGGACGGGAAATATGATTTGTGCTATTTCGCCAGACCTCTGACGAAAGAGTTGTTGCTCATTTTTTTTTTCTTTGCAATTTGAATCATTCATTTTGTAAATTTAGAATTGGAATTGGAATTGGAATTGGAAAATACTTAGAACACGAATGTTTTGTAACTTTTGAAGATCTATAATTTAGATGATTTCTTTGTATTTTTTTCAAGGATCATTTGTTCACTCAAATTCGTCTACAATATTGCTACATTATTTGATTTTTCATTAAACTAAATTGAGAAATCAAGAAAACACTATCTAAATGTGCCATGTACAATGCATCAAAACACAAACATCATATCAAAACACAATATCGAAAACAAAATATCCAAACACAATATCCAAAACACAATATCAAAACACAATATCCAAAACACAATATCGAAGGACAACATCAAGCTCGTCCACGGCCACGACCACCTGTACCCCCTTTTCTGTAACATATATAATTCAATAAAAAAACTTTTATTTGTGCTGGTATTTTAATTGCCCAAATTGAACGCAATTTCGAATGCGAGTAAACTCCATTTATTAACTTATCATAGGCATTTTTTATTATGAAAATCTGATTTTTATTCCAATTCCATTTAATTGCATCTATGTTTTCATTTAATTCCAGTGATCCTAATAAGTCTTTGATCATTCTTAATTCTTGCACTGATTTACCTGTCATGTCTGCTCTAAATGCATTTTTTAAATCATTTAATATCTTACACTTATTCACTGTACCATACTGCTCTAACTGATTCAGGGCCTGTTTGGTGTGCTGAATTTTGAGGTGAAATTGGCATTTGAAATCCGACAAAACATGAATTCTTTGTTCGATTAACATTTAGAAATAGAATTAAAAAATGCAGGAATTATCTTTTACACTATAAGCCAGCAAAACTGTACTCGCTGAAAAGCTAGAGTGTCAAATACCGGGAAAACATTAAATGCGCCAAATCTTCACATTTACTTCTCTCATCACTGTTTCGATAAAACCAAAACCTCCTCTTGCCTCTTTTTTATACTTTGATTTATTTCAAGCTTATTTTATATTTTATGTTTGTCCATAACTAGTATTTGAAACTTTAATTATGTTTGAAACTTTAATTATTTTTTTTATTTGAACTATGTTGTGTGATTTCTTATGTTGATACGTAATGTGTAATTTTTATGTTGATATTTAATGTAAAATTAAAATGAAAAATATTTTTACAAAACAACTATTACATTCATAACAACTTTAACTACTTTCATATTACAGCAACAAAATTTCAGAATTTTTGAAACAACCAAACAAAAAATTATATTTTTCAGAATCTTATAATTTTAACATCCAAACAAACAGTGGAATTAGTAATTCCATAACTTTTTACTCCTCCACCCTATAATCCAATTCCACCCTACTAATTCCGCTTGCCAAACAGCCCTTAAAAATTGAATCAAAACTAATTCAAAAAAAAAAAATCAATCATTATGCCTTGCTATTAATAAATAGGATGAATATAGCCAGCAGTACTAGAGCTGGCAAAATTTGACCCGACCCGAAAAAAATGACCCGACCCGTCCGAATCCGAACCCGACCCGACCCTAAAATGTTGACAAGTCAACGACCCGAACCCGAACCCGAAACCGAAACCGAATGACCTAAATCCGAAATCGACCCGAAACCGAATGACCCGAACCCAAAATCGACCCGGAACCGAATGACCCGAACCCGAACGACCCGAAACCCGAACGACCCGAACCCGAATGACCCGAAATTCACGACCCGAATTACCCGAAAATTAAAATATTATTCTTAAAATCAATATAATATCGCTAAAATATCTTGGAATCAATAAAATAAATCCGAAATTACCCGAAAACTAATTTTTTGGAAAATCGAATGATTTGGAATCAAATTTCGCGAAATCCGAATTACCCGAAAATCAAAATAGCCAAGACCCGAATGAGCCGAAAACCGAAACGACCCGGAACCGAATGACCCGAAAACCGAAACGACCCGAAAACGAATGATCCGAAAACCGAAACGACCCAAACCCGAGTGACCCGAAAACCGAAACGATCCGAAACCGAACGACCCGAAAACCGAAACGACCCGAACCCGAACGACCCGAAACCCGAATGACCCGCGCCCCGAACGACCCGATGGCCCGAATGACCCGCAAACCGAAACGATCCGAACCCGAAATGAACCCGACCCGACCCGTCCGATTGTCACCTCTAAGCAGTACCATTGGTGCGTGGTGCACGAGTTATAATTTTGTTTGGTTGAATCCTGAAACTACTCAACCACCAATAGGTGGTACCATTTAATCAGTGCCCCAAGTCTAATTTTGTTTGGTTGAATTCTCTACCAGTACACGGATCGTGTGTGTGTGTGTGTGTGATTACGTGTAAGTAGCGCAATTTCACTCAATTTCTCTTGTCATTTATTTGTTTTGTTGTCTTTATTTATTCAAATTCAAATAAATTATTATTGGGTTATTACTTTTATTTTCTTATTTTTGCCAATTAATACTTTCAAGTTCAAGAAACTTTATTGATCTAAAAAATATAAAATGGGCATCCACAAAATGCAATTATTAGCATAAAAATTAGTAGTTCGTTTAAAATGATAAATAAAATTACTAATTTCGTGTTAGTATTATCTTAGTTCCAATAACTATGCAACAATACCAATAATTATGGTATGCGCGACAATTATAAATTAGTCAAAAAGTACGCTAAGTTACATAACTTCTTTTTTTTTTTTTTTGGTGAATCTATGATGGAACATTTCGCTTAAGGTAGAACCTTTTTAAAAGTGTAATTTGATAATTTGTCAATTTAATATTAATATTCGAATGTGTTTATATCAATTATTACTAGGAAAGATAGGAAAACTTTATCATACATACAAAAAAAAATTAATTAATTGAAAATACTCAAATTATCCTTTTAAAAAGATTTTATCATAGAATCACACATTTTTTTTTTATTAAATAGTGTTCCTAAATTATAAATTACTCAATGTTATCGCGAGTTAATACTAAATCATGTATGAAACCATTTTGCTAAATTACCAAATAATAATTAACAAATTCTTGCCCATCATTTACACACAGCATTAGAACCGAAATCAACGGTATAGAAGAACCCAATGAGTCCAACAGAAGAAAGGGCCAATGGCACGGGGCCAAACAACCACATCAAAAATGGCGCACTCGAGAACAAAACTCGATTCCCAAACGAAGCCAACTCCCATCCTTTCTTCATCAAATCTTCCGTAACTTCATTCAAGGACTCGCCACACGCATTTATCATAAAATTCGCCTCAATTAGAATTCCAACTGCCATCGAGCTACAAAAGAAGCTGAGAAGCAAGAGGAGAGAAATGGTCGCGTATTTCAAAAGAACTGTCGGGGCTCCTTGAGATCCGAAGAATTTGTGATGTGAGAGAAGGTTTGATTTGTATGCATTGTTCGTTAACGCGGCGAGAGCTGAGTTTAACAGGATCGAGATTGTTGCGGAGAGGACGGATGCCATTAATGAATTTCGAAGACTTTGTACTCCAAGCATGCCGTTCTTCTTGTCCTCCTGTGTTCAATGCGATAGATTTTGATTATATTTAGATTTTTATCAAAATCAAATGAAAAAATCTCGGTTTTATCATATCTAACCTGAAAGATGGTATCGATCCATATCGCATTTTTATCCTTTGTTGTACCTGTGTGTTTTCCTTTGGTATACTTCCATCGGTACGTATGGTACGAGACCATGAAAAACACGCTTAAAGGGACTAGAATGAGATCAAGAGGGTATTTACTCATATCCATGTATCTTGAAGAAATTTGTGTTCGGATTCCCCCTTTTTTTTGTCAAGAAATAGAAATTTGTATGAAGATCCCTTGTTGAAGTAAAGATCATGTTTTATAGCTCTTTGTGGTACAAAGTGGAATTCCATGTTATGGTAAATTAGGTCTTTGCACTTCTAGATTTCTTTTATTAATAGAAAGAACTTAAAATGCTGCTATATTCTCTCCATTTTGACAAACAATCAATCTCCCTTTTTTCCCCTTGTTCTGTGGAAATGGATGTGTTAATCATCTCCAATTTATGTCAAATGGAGAGAGGTAGAAGAAGATAAGGAAGCTTTGTGTTAGTGCTAATATCTGTAGTGGTTTCATCGTCATCACTTTGGAGACTTTTTACCACATGAAACACAAATGGCAATTACATTTACATGTTACTTATTTTAAGAAAGATTAGTGATGATGATAACTTGTCAATTAAAGCAATCAAGTAGAAATGTATGAAAAAGGGCAAAAGGTTAGTTGAGAAATGGGCCAATTATGGTCAGCAAATTCAAAAGATTATATAAGACTGTAATTGCGCAATGGGCTCATTTGGGCTAAAGAATAAACAATACATTATTCATTATTCATTATATGTAAAATTCATAAAAAGTAATATTCTCTCAAACAAGCAATTTGATTTTCCTGAAATTTGGGCATAATTCCCTGCATTATGCCTAAAATCGCAAAAATCCAACAAAGTTGAAAACTGCAATTTTCTAAAAAAATAGAGGGTTTTTTTGTAATTTTGGCAGTCGAAAGAATCTATTTCATTGCAGCCTTTTCTTCTTGAATTTGCGAACACGATGAAACCTCACTGTCTAGCTCATGACAAGTAATGGATTCCTGCAACATTATTAAATCATTAGATTCGTCAAAGAACTGCTTATTAAAAGCTTGCAATTGATTTCCATATAACAATAATTAGGAGAAAATCAAACTTGCCTTTGATTTTTCTGCGAGATTTTTCTCTTGTTCCTTCGCTCTGAGCGATTTAATGGAATACTGTCAAGAATTTATTACTCAAAATTTAATAACTAATAATTCATTGTCATTCAACAAACAAACCAACAAAATCGAACTTACCTCTGAGTGAGCTTCGGCTTCTTTTCTCTTCTTCTTCTCTTCTTCCTTCTCTCTCAGCGATTGAAGTGGATGAACCATCTGTCAATCATTAATTTATTATCCATTAATGAATAAATGAATCGATCAAATTCTGATAAATTAAATTTCAATTGGATTTGGAACTAACCATTGAAGAAGATTTGAGGTCTTTAAGCAAAACAAATTTGTAAATTTCTAATTCTATATTACTCTGTTCCTCAGCTCTCCGTTCCATCTCTTTCATTGCCCTCTCAAGAACCAAATCCCTCTCTTTGAGCAACGTCTCTGTTTTCTCTCGCTCCACTCTGAGTCTCTCTTTTCTCTTTCTCGCAATACTCAATTCTTCAGCTAATGAAACCTCTCTAATGATCTCCCTGTTTTGCTCCTTCTTTACATCCAATTCAATTTGAGGGGTTTCTTTCTTTGTGACCTCTTGTTGAATTAATGGCGGAGCTTTTACTATTTCTGGATTTAGCTTCTTGGGTTTCTTTAATGGAGCTTGTAATGCCGATATACAGTTGAAGTTTCTTTGCTGCAGAGGCCTTCTAATCAGCGTCTCCATTTTTGCTTGCCTGCTACTCTGTGTGTGTGTGTGTGTGTGTGTGTGTGTGTGAGAGAGAGAGAGAGAGAGAGAGAGAGAGAGAGAGAGAGAGAGAGAGAGAGATTTTTAAATTTAATGGGAGGGAGACTAATACAGTAGTAATACTATGAATCTGGAAGGGCTAACGGCTAGTTTTCTTTAAAAAAAAAGTAGAAAAGGAAAAGAAGAAGAATAAGGTGCAATGTGAATGTACCATTTTAGCCTTAAATGATGGGTTATCATATCATATACTTGGTGTACATTTTCTTACAAGGTAATACAATTAATTAATGGGATATTATTACAGTGATTCTGTAGTCCAGGTTCATTTATATGTTTAAAGAAGAAGAATAGAAAATTGTCAGGGACATGTGAGAGAGAAATGGGGGTAGATTTGGAAGTAGTGATGATTTGGTACTGTTTCAGGTTTGAAAATTTTGAACTTTTCTGCTTGGTTCATCAGAATTCAGGAATTTGAATTCAATTCAATTCAATTTAATTTAATTCTCAAATGTGGCAACTTTTCATTATTAATTGTTTCAGATATATTAGTCAATTGTTTCTGTTGTCACTTCATTGGATTCTTTAATTTTCATCATTCATGGTCCCATTAATTCCTTTTTTTTAAAGAAAGTATCAATTGTTTATAGGCAGATTTTTTTAAATAACCAAGTTTTTATATTTTATTACCAAAATAACCAAATTTTGGAGATAATTACAAAAATAGACAATGGAGGAGTTTGAAACTCCGCCAAATTAGAAATGGAGGCATTTGAAACTCCGCCAATTTTCTTAGCATTAATTTAGGATTAATTATGTGTTCACGTGGTTTAATTATGTTTTATATATGGCGGACTTTGAAACTCCGCCAAATTTCAGAATATTATTTTTTCTGCTGTTTTTTGTTATATTTAATATTTAAGTAAATAATGCTAATAGTTTATGTTAGGTATATTTTATGTTGAGTATATTTTATGTTAAGTATATTTCTTATAGAGAAATTTTGACATCTATAATGTTTAGGGTTTAGAACAAAAAATGAATATATTATGTTTAGGGTTTAGAACAAAAATTGATTATTTTCTATGTATTCAATAAATTCTGACATCTATCAAAATAATATATTATGTCAAAATTTCTCTACAAGAAATATACCTAGCATAAAATATACTCAACATAAAATATACCTAACATAAACTATTAGCATCATTTACTTAAATATTAAATATAACAAAAAACAGCAGAAAAAATAATATTCTGAAATTTGGCGGAGTTTCAAATTTCGCCATATATAAAACATAATTAAACTACGTGAATACATAATTAATCCTAAATTAATGCTAAGAAAATTGGCGGAGTTTCAAATGCCTTCATTTCTAATTTGGCGGAGTTTCAAACTCCTCCATTGTCTATTTTTGTAATTATCTCCAAAACTTGGTTATTTTGGTAATAAAATATAAAAACTTGGTTATTTTTAAAAATCTGCCTTGTTTATATTATATGCTTGTGTTATATTATATTATTTTGAAATTTGAAATTTTAGTATAACATACTAACATGAATCATTTCATTTACAAATTATTTTACAAAACCATTTTATTTAAAATATAAAAATGGCAACATACCACTTCCTAGAAAATAAATAATATATATACTATTATATTATTTACATATGGTACACATACATACATAATACATTTATTCACATGTGTTTTTACTTTTTAATAATGCTATATATTAGAGTGAGAAAGTTTGTCGAAAGAACTACTCTTGCGGCAACTCCAACGACAATTCCAAGAACATCTTGAGTTAAAAGTTTGCATGCGTCTCGACTGAACAGATATAATACTAGCCGTAGTAGACGATTTATTCAACGTAACGGCATAACCATCGTCCATATATTCCGTCCCCTCGGGAAATAGTTGCCAGAGCAGGCAACCTCCCGCGCTTCCTCCGTGTCTAGTCGAGTTCAAAAGGGTTTTGTATACCGTGTCTATGAACGTGTCTCTGAATGTCTGGTTAAACTTCCCCTTCTTTATCGATACGCCGAACTCGCTAAACACAACCGGCATGTTTAACTGGTTTTCCGCATCATCGATGTGGGCTTGCATCCATTTCTTTACGAACTGAATGTGCACTTCCGGTGATGTGTCCGATAACCTTATCAACAAAGAGTAAATTGATATCAAATCGTACTTTATATTCGAATTAATTATTATTACAACACTTATCAAATATTTTCCTTATTAGCGGGCTTACCAAGTATCTGGATAGATGTGAACCGAAGCGAAATCGATCCCCAAGGCTTGATGGTTCTTGATAAAATCGGCACCAACTTGACTAGCATACGAGTTGGGGTTGACTTGTAACCTATCAGGGGTCGAGGGGCCGTAGAAACCCTCTGAACCAATTTCTAGCAAGTGAAGCGGATCGATGGACTTCACGAAGAATGCCATTTCTCGTATCCACTCCTGCAATCAAAATTAGCGTACTCGAATTAGTAAAATTCTATGATTACTTATATACAATCAACACGAGCTTATTATATATGATATATGTGAACGAAAAAAGCACCTGTAATTTGGTACCGGATGGGTCCGATGTACATTGTGGTTCGTTCATTAGCTCCCACGCGAAAATAGTTGGATCGTCCTTGTACGCAATATTATTAAAAGTATTGACTCTTGTGAGTAAGGTCTGTTTGAAAACAAAGTGAAAGAAATATTCGACATAAAATGTGAAAAAAGTATAAAGCTGAATATGATATATTTGAAATTTGTATAAAATAAAAAGATTACCATGATATTAGCTTTAAAATAACCTTTCACTGTCGAGTCGGTGAAAAAATCATCATCAGAAGTGAGATTTAATCCTGAAGCTTTACCCCATTTTACATACTGTTTTTTTCCTCCATATCCTTCCCAATTATTAGTTAATGATAGTATAAGCCTTATCTTGTACTTTTTAGCTTCATTAACTACAAAATCTAATGCCTACAAAAAAATATTGTTGAATTAAAACAAAATACTCCTTTTTTCACAAGTTTTTACCCTTATTCTTAATTGACCGATAACTTTGAAATTAAACAAAATAAAAGAGCAGACATGAGTCATGACCAAGGAAAAACTAACTGGTTTTATCACTTTTAAGAGCTCAAATGTAACATCAAATTTCTCTTTCAAGGATTTAGTAAAAATATATGATCTTCTTCTCACCAAACACTAAATCTAATTATTCAAACATTTGTAGAAGGGCCCAACAAACTTGTACAGTTACAATTTCAAAGAAAAATAATATAAAGAGACGGGCACTCGTGCTTTCTTATTAAAAACATTATATGTATCCTAGTAAAAAATTTAGTGGTGATACGAAGCCCTTACAATTCTATCATTGTGTTAATGATGTGTCAATTTAATTTAGTGTTAAATGAGTACGTGATGAAATGAGTAAATAGATCTGGTTGAACATATTAAAATTTTTAATTCCACACATGTCAGTCTTGTTTGCTTGATTTATCACTAATTGTCAGCACATCAATTTGTGTCCATGTATGTGTGCATGTGTGCAAGGGTGACCAGTATATTTTTCCTAATATTTTAGAGTATATATATAGATTTTTTTTAATCCTTTGATTTGTGTTTTTTTTTATAATTATATTCTTTTAATGATAAACATAAAATTTCATGATTATCATGAAAAACACAAATCTCAAAACAAATTTAAGGGTTAAAATGTTATAAGTATTTAATTAAGTATCTTAGCCACTATATATATATATATATATATATATATATATATATATATATATATATATATATGGGGAGTTCTATCATACACCCTTTTACAAGGGTATTTTGGGTATTTTAGCAATTAATTATATTTGTAAAAGGGTGTATCATAAAATTTATCTTTTAGGGGGATTCTATCATACACTCATTTCCTTATCATACACCCATTTTCAAAGGTATTTGGAGTAATTATCCATTTATGAATATTTAAGGTAAGATATCAAATATATTTATCAATTAATGTTTAACTAAATTGGAATTTTTTGTTGTTCATTTAAACAAAAATCTCCATAAAAGATAAATTTTATGATACACCCTTTTACAAATATAATTAATTGCTAAAATATCCAAAATACCCTTGTAAAAGAGTGTATGATAGAACTCCCCTATATATATATATATATATATATATATATATATATATATATATATATATATATATATATCATACACCCTTTTCCTTATCATACACTCATTTTCAAGGATATTTGGAGTAATTATCCATTTATGAATATTTAAGGTAAGATCTCAAATATATTTATCAATTAATGTTTGACTACATTGGAATTTTTTGTTGTTTTCATTTAAACAAAAATGTCCATAAAAGATAAATTTTATGATACACTCTTTTACAAATATAATTAATTGCTAAAATACCAAAAATACCCTTGTAAAAGGGTGTACGATAGAATTTCCCTATATATATAGGGAGCTTCTATCATACACCATTTTTCTTATGATACATCCATTTTCAAGGATATTTTGAGTAATTATCCATTAATGAGTATTTAAGGTAAATTTTCAAGTGCATTTATCAACTAAATGTTTGACTAAATAGGAATTATTTGTTGTTCATTTAAAAAATAAATTTCCTAAAATATAAATTTTATGATACATCATTTTAAATACTCAAAATACCCTTTTAAAATGGTGTACGATAGAACTCCCCATATATATATATATATATATATATATATATATATATATATATATATATATATATATATATATATATTGGTTAAATACCTTGAATACATCTTCATCATAGACCGAAGGAGATTTTTGAAGAGCTCTCCACCCACCATCATTGAAACCCCAAGTTCGACAAACAGTTAATCCAACCGAGGTTGCTTGTTGAAACGCTTCGGTTACCTTTACTCTTGTCGATGGATCAACTGCAAGAATCATTAACCAGTATGTGTTGAAGCCATTAACGTAGAAAGGCTGGCCGTTTACCACAAATTGATTTCCTTTTCTCTTCACCATGCCCCATTCTTCGTCGTTTCTTGTTTTATTGTGCTTCCTAGTACAGAAATATCATAGATATATAGAGATTTATTATGGTGCAATGAAATAAATCCACAAAAAAGCCTAAATATGCATGCATAATAATTAATATATAAAGATTACATTAACACCGAAAACTAGTTGTATGCAATTTTTCTTCTTTCACCGATTTAGTGGAAGTTTAAATGCATAACGGAATAAAAGAAGAGTAACTGATATATAATTACCGATTATTATCATGTGTGTTAGACGAAAGAGATTGCATATTACTCATCGTTCCAGAACTTCCCGAAAAACTTGCAGTGGCAGTATTTGGTCGCTTAATGTCGCCATACACGACGTATTCATTGACAAAAAGTAGGATTTGAAACAGAAAAAGGAGGGAAAATCTCGTAGTCACTTCTCTTGTCTCCATGGTTGTTTAAGCAATGTGTGAAAAAATGATGATGCACAATGCAAATTTATACACACAATTGTGAAAACAAGGGCTTAAGGTCTTAGCTTTGAAGTAACAGATGTTATGCTTGGAAAGCTAGGTTTGCTTTTTTTTATTGGTGGATGGAGGGATTTGCTGGCAAGGCTAATGTCAATTTTAATTTGACACAGGTTAACTTTGAAGGGAATAATGTGGGTCCAATTAGTTTTTTACAGAGAAACGCCTGTATTTGGCTCTTTAATTGTTCAAATGGTTCATTTAGATCCCTCACATTTTTTTATCCATTTTAATTCCTCAATTATTTGGCTTGCTTATTGTGCACATTCTACCCGGTTAAGTATTAACATGTAAACGGCATGTTATATTAAAATGATGATATGACAATTATTTGAAACGATAAAATCATATATTGTAAAAAATGATCTCATTTCCAAAAAATTAGAAAGCTTTAATGAGATTTGAGATTATATATTAGATGTGAAAATAATTTCTCATGTTGCTATGTCGAAAGAAGGTAAAGGGGAAACAGAAAATTTGGGAGGGCGAGAAACTAGACTAATCAATTGAAGTTTTTTTTTATTTATTTAAAATATTTGTCATATCATAAAAACAACATGTACATGCGTATCGATCATAACGAGAATATCGACATTGAACCGAATGAAAGATGCACAATAAACCGATCAAATACTTGAGGGTTTATAATGAACCCAAAACAATTTGAAGGGCTTAACTGAACCATTTAATTAGGCAAGAGATCACCCAATTGGCATTCAAATTTAGTGAAATTTAAGATTAATTTACTGCAAACATACTTATCATAAATAGCCGACATACTTGTCACAACTCACAAATAGCACAAAAATAATTGAAGAGGACTAAATCTTACTTCCACCACTATTTTATAACATTTTAAGATTTTAAATCCTCAATTTAGACTTATCTTATTCAATAATTTAAAATCCTTAATCTTACTTCACAAGAGGTCCCAATTTCACGTCTATTCACGTGTCAACCACAATTTTGCCACCCATACATTCGTGACTTCACTTGACAGGAAAAAAATGGCTAATACTCTTATAATTAAGCTTATTGCACTAATTTTGTTAAGAGAGTTTGAATTTTTGTACCTGAGCCAATAAAGCAAGCATCTCATCATGCAAAAAACTCAATTCTCTTGCACCCCTAAGAGAAAGACACTTGATGAAGTTAAGTTTATTAATTTTGCCTCCTTAGAAGTTAGAATTAGAAGAGAAGAATGATGAAGAGAGACAAGTGGCCTTCATGTGCATATGATACGTGTTAACATGCTAGCAGCAAAGCTTCTCATCATTCCATCTGGCCCATATTTAATTATTTTGATTCATAAATCATACTTTGGGTTTGGAAAAATGATTTTCTTTTTGGACCGTATAAATTGGCCCGATATGATCCATAGAATAACAATGAACAGGGAAATTAGGCAACACGTTAACATTGCTGATAAGGTGATAATTACTTTTTCTTTTTGGCTGGAGAGCATTTGCCAAGTTTCATACTCCACAAAAATTCCGATATTAATTAAGGAGCCCATCTAGTATGCTCCTCAAATTTTCTTCTCCAACATCCTCGGTATCACGAATTAAGACTTAATAATCATAGTATGTATTAACGATTAATAATCAATATTAATTAATTATTAATTGAGTATATTTTTAATGATTAATGATTAATTCTTGATTTAGAGAATGTTGAGTGTATTTTTATTAATCATCCTCTATATCATTTAATTTTCATAGTAATGAGAGAATTTGAGGAAAACAGTAGAATTGTCCTTAATTAAAACTAAAAGTTTAGAACCTGTTTGATGGCAAAGGACTTGCTATACAAATGGAGGCCACCAAAATGATACAGACTCTGAGCCGTCTCCATTGACTTGCTTTCCATTGATGACTATATAAAATGACTCTACTCTCCCTTTTTAATTTCATAATTGAACTGTAGTTTATTCTCTCTCTCTCCTCCATCTAGAGAGAGAACAGAGGTAACTCTTTCTTCACTTCTACTTTCCTCAATTTCAGTTTCTTCATCTTCATGTTTGGTAACTTCTATTTTTCATTAATCTAGATATTCAACATGTCAGTTTCTAATTACCATTTTGGTCTTTTTACAAATCTTTCAGTTTTAACTCTATGATTGAAGCTTCTCTCCCCCTACTCGAAACCTCGATTTGATCATATCAAACACAAGAAACCCCCATCTTTTATTCTTTCAAACGGAAGATGAATTACCTGGCCGTTTACCTCCTTTCTTTCTTCCTCATCCTCTTCACCTCTCCATCTTTTGCGGCCAACTCCACGGAGATCTTTCTAAGTTGCGGTGGTACTTCCGGTAACAGCGGCCTCGACGTAGAAGGCCGTAACTGGATTAGTGACATCAAATCCAAGTACCTCTCTTCTTCGACGAGCCAAACGTACCAGCCTCTGAACCAGGACCCGTCGGTACCACATATTCCATTTAGCAGCGCTCGTATCTTCACCTCAAACTACACCTACACTTTCCCTCTCCCTTCTGGTAGATACTTCCTTCGCCTGTATTTCTACCCCACAAATTACTCGTCAACCCTTCTCGACTCCGATTCATACTTCTCTCTTACAGCTGGGGCCTACAACCTTCTTACAAACTTCAGTGCTTCGATCAACGCAAATTCTGTCAATTTCGCTTACCTAATTCGTGAATTCTCAATCGTAGTCGACTCGAGCACTCTCAACTTAACATTTGCTCCCTCTAAAACACACCCAAATTCATACGCATTCATAAATGGCATCGAGATAGTTTCTTCGCCGCCGGATATTTTCAACGCGACAATACCGTATTTAGCTAATGGAGGTAACCCGATACCATTTTCTATCGATCCAGATATGGCCGTACAAACCATGTATAGGCTCAATGTGGGAGGTCAAGTAATCTCCCCTTCGCACGACTCCGGCAGCTTGTACCGGCAATGGAACGATGATTCGAATTATATTTTCGGTGCGGCCTTTGGTGTAACTTTCGTTAATGATTCAAATGTCACGGTTGAATATCCGCCAAATATTCCACAATACATCGCACCGATTAGTGTGTATGAGACTGCACGGTCAATGGGCCCCACCCCACAAATCAACTTGAACTATAACCTCACTTGGATACTTAGCGTCGATGCCGGGTTTTATTACCTTTTAAGGTTTCATTTTTGCGAGATCCAATACGAAATAACAAAGGTAAACCAACGGGTTTTCTTAATTTATGTCAATAACCAAACTGCACAGAATCAGGCTGATGTCATTGCATGGAGTGGGGGGATCGGTGTACCCACTTACCAGGATTATGTGGTTATTACATCCGGATCGGGTCCAATGGACATGTGGGTCGCCCTCCACCCGGATCTCTCGACCAAACCTGAGTACTTCGACGCAATTTTGAACGGACTTGAGATATTTAAGATTGGTACGAGCGAAAACAACCTCGCAGGTCTCAACCCCAACCTTCCCACAAACGTAGTTGACCCAAACCAAGTTTTAAAAAGCCATAAGCACTCGAAGAGTCATAAGTTTGCGACAATTGCCGGTGGGGTCGCTGGGGGTATTTTCGCCATTTTATTGTGCTTGATATGCTTGATCGTGATATGCAGACGTCAGAGAAAAAAAGAAAAGGAACCGGACACGGGAAAATTAAGTGACGGACCATCTGCATGGACCCCGCTCACTCAATACGGGACATCTAACTCTCACTCAGCTAGTACGGGTTCAACCGGCGTGGGTAGTACCAACAATTCGTCTCTACCATCTAATCTATGTCGCCACTTTTCTTTTAGTGAGATCTTAACAGCCACGAACGGGTTTGATGAAACCCTACTTCTTGGAGTTGGCGGGTTTGGAAAAGTTTATCAAGGCGAAATTGACAACGGGGCCACAAAAGTAGCAATAAAACGCGGGAACCCATTAGCCGAACAAGGGGTCGACGAGTTCCGAAATGAGATTGAGTTGCTCTCAAAACTCCGGCACCGCCATTTGGTTTCTCTTATCGGATATTGCGAGGAGAAAGACGAGATGATTTTGGTCTATGACTACATGGCTCATGGGACGTTACGCGAGCACCTTTACAAGACCAAAAATGAGCCTCTTTCTTGGAAACAAAGGCTCGAGGTTTGCATAGGGGCAGCTAGGGGAATTCATTACTTGCATACCGGTGCGAAAAACACGATCATTCATCGGGATGTGAAGACGACTAATATTTTGCTGGATGATAAGTGGGTTGCGAAGGTTTCGGACTTCGGACTATCAAAAACGGGTCCTGCGTTGGACAATACGCATGTGAGCACGATGGTTAAGGGGAGCTTCGGGTATTTAGATCCCGAGTATTTCAGACGTCAACAACTGACTGAAAAATCAGATGTTTATTCGTTCGGGGTAGTTTTGTTTGAGGTGTTGTGCGCAAGACCGGTTCTCAACACAAAACTCCCGAAAGAGGAAGTCAGTCTAGCAGAGTGGGCCCGGTATTGTCAAAGAAAAGGCGTGCTAGACGAGATCATAGACCCGAATCTCAAGGACAAAATCTCACCGCAATGCTTCAAAAAGTTCGCTGAAACAGCTGAAAAATGCCTCGCGGATCAAGGGATAGATAGGCCGTCAATCGGGGACGTGTTATGGAACCTAGAATTCGCTCTGCAATTGCAAGAAAGTTCTGAAAATATCAGCGGGAGTTTGATTGGCGGTACCACGTCCGAGGAGGGGACCCCACTCACCATTTTGGGAAAAGAATCGTACGAACCGACCACCGACTCGGCTAATACTACGATGACTAGTATTAGCATCGGAGGAAGGAGCCTAATTAGCGAGGATTCCGATGGACTCACTCCTAGCGCCGTTTTCTCGCAAATCATGAACACGAAGGGACGATAATGAATTCGAACATAATAACCTAGCCTAGTAATTTTGTATTGTATGGTATATGAATCTATGTAGTTTTACTTAATTTATCAATGAATTGTCTTGATTAGCTAAATAATTCCGAGATTTTGATATAAAATTGGATTTGATGATGCATTATAATTCATGGTTCGTAATATCGGCCGAGATAAAAAAAAACTCGGCCGATATTCTCGGACTCGGTGGCCACCGAGCCGATTTTGGGCCGATAAAATCGGATCCGAGTATCCGAATTTTTTTTTTTTTTTTGTGTGTAAGAATACACTATATGAATCTATGAATATTATGCTGTATGTTTTTATTTATTATTCTCATTTTTTTAACTTCGAAAAAATTACAAAAGAGTGCAACTCTTTTGTAATATTTGTATATTATTACTCTATGTTCCTATTTCTTTGCACTCTTTTCTAACTTTGTAGATTTGTAACTATTCGAAAAAACATGCACACTATTTTAAAGACTCTTTGAAAAAAAAACATGTACAGTATCATGTCATATTATGGCCGAGAAGACTCGGTATATTTTTTCAATTGCCTTATTTTTTATAATCTTGAGATACAAACCGACATAGAGGTAATTAATTAAATACTAAATTATCCAAATTATTTATGATCTTGAGATACAAACCAACATATTATGCCATATTTTTTCAATTGCCTTATTTTTTAATTCAAGTATTTAATTTTTTTATAGGTCATATAATGTACTTTTTTTTATGAGTTCAATTAGTGTGCATCATGTTTATGAATGTTTATATATATATTTTTTTTAAAATTTTTTTTTTTTTTTTTTTTCCGATTTTTTTACTAACCGTCCGATTTTTTTTTTTTTACTCGTCCGAGTCTTGTCCGAGTCGACCGAGTCCCGAGTCTCCGAGACCGACCGAGTCCGAGTCCGAATCCGATATTCACAACCATGCATTATATACCATTTATTATGATTTATATGCTATATACAAAGTTTACTCTTTGCTTTTGTGAATTTACTGGTTTAGGATTTGTTTGGGGAAAGAGATAGTGAGAGAGATATTTGGTTGCCCCGAATAACACGAGTCAAGTCTTTGTAGTGGAAGAAGATATAACATGTCACTTTCTTTGAAGGATGAGTATTCATTCTTTCCCCACTCAGTCCAAGTGGTAGGTCCATAATCCATTCCATTGAGAGAGGGACAGGACGCCACAAAATGCAAAGAATTGCCCGAGAAGAAGCCAATAAGAAAGTTCCTCGATAACAACATAGATATTAAGTGGACTTTGTAATTCAGTCTTCTTGAATAAAATTTGTATGAGACAATTTTTCTATGCCCTAAAAGAACAAACATATTTTATTGGATTAGTCGAGACTCGAGAGTTTATGGTCTCATTTTTTGACTGAATATAGTGGGTCTTATTGGGCTACAGTTACTTCAAATTGAACTAAATTATTATTTATGCATTTCAATTGACATTTATAAACTTTAGTTCTGGCCCAGTTTATTAAAAGAAGACTAATTATTGGCGTATTTCACATCATGGCCCATGGGAACTGTTTCATAATTAAAAGGAAATTTTTGAGATGAAGGCGCCTTGGTATTTAACTCTGTTATAATAAGTAGGATGTGTTATTCAAATCAATTAATTTATGTAATATGTTAATAATTTGAGGACCATATTAGTTTTTTTTTAGGATCATATTTGAAATTTGATCAATAGATTGATTTGGCCCCAAAGACTGATTCGGTCCAACAACTTAATTCATAATTTTTTAAAATCAAATATGTACCAGAAAAAAGTGACTTTCTAGAATAATTTCAATCTCTATCTATTGTCAAAATGAGATTTCCTATGACACTTCCAATATGACAATTATGTAATTATAATTATATTTATAACAAATATCACAAGAAAATAACAAACCATGCACTAAGTATGGTTATAAAAATAAGAATTAAGATAAGAAATGCTACTAAAACCGTCACAAAAAATATCACATATTTAATGCTAAATATATACTGACAAATGCATGAAATGAATCTATTTTTTCTCCAAGAGATTACAAAGATTTAATGCTAAATATACAGTGACAAATACAATGAACCTGTTTTTTATCCAAAATATTTGACTAAGCTAGGTAGCACATATAATTACATCCTGGACCCACTTGTCAGTGACATGAGGTGTAAGATGAACCAAGTTAAGCATTGGACACATTGGCTATTTAAGCTTCCCTCCATGGTTCAACTTCAATATATTTGTGAAGATTTTTCATTCATAAACCAAAATTTCGTTTGCAAAGAAGAAAGGTATTATCAACTCATTTTATCCTTTTAGATCATTTTTTCTTAATATATGAGCAACGAATAGCTGATTTTTTGTTAATTGTAGAATAGTTTGGGATAATTTTGTCACAATTTCTTTCACTTAATTTTTAGTTTTCTTCCTCAATGCTTAAGGAGAAAGCATAAATTAAATGTATATTCGTAATTCGTAATTTTATTATTTCGCTAACATAGTTTGCGAAAAGCGTAAACTTGTTTAATTTGTAAGGAAATAAACATAACACGAATTATCATTATTGTCGATGTTGTCTCTTAATTTAATTATAAAGTAAATGTAACCGAATCGTTATTGTCTTATATACAGTGCATATAATGCGGTGACATTCTTATGAAGGCCAACAAGTACGATCATGTTTTATTAAATTCAGAATGAGTGGTCTAGGAAAAGATTGGCGTGTGTATCTCCTTCAATATATGTACGTATTTTAATTTTTCTTCTGAGAATCTATATCCATTTCATAATGGTCTTAAAAAAATCAATTAATTTCATAAATCATGCTCTGATATATATAGGATATAACATTTAATCTAGATATTTGGCTAATTAGTTGTTGCATTAATTTAGACTCAACATCAATAATACAATCGGTATATTCAAAATAGAGTGATCATTTTTATTCGGAGTGTTATTTTTCTGTCCTCGAAGCTGCAAGTAACGTTATAGGGACCTTAAAAATAAAATAACAATGTATTAATAAAAAAAATGACCAAATACTTACGATGCAGTTGTTTTGAATCTTTATTTTAAGGTAAGAGATGGCTCGATGCGGTTCATCATTCGACTTCCAGAAGCACTACGCGAGGAAGCACTGTGATAAAATATTACAATGTCGAAGAAATCGTGGCAAAAATCAGAGCATTCAAAGTATAGATGACCCTTCGAAAAGGAAAAAAATGAGATGAAGGCAAATTTGCATTGTAAATTGCCTAATAACCACGAGTAGTAAACAAATAAAATAATTTAGGAATTGATTTGGAAAATTAGGAGATCGAAAGACCGAAGACATGTAAATATTTGTGTAGAGTAATATAATTTGAATGGGGGGTATATGTAAGCCCCTCCATTTCATGAAAAGAAAACGAAATAGTAAAGATACTTTTTATTTTTTATATTTTGTAAGGTTATGTATGATATTTCATGTTTTGGAGGGTGTAATGTAACAATGATGCTTGAGATTTTGAAAGGGTACGTGTGGAAGGAAAATTATATTCTGTCCTTAACAAATCCTTTACATTTCTAAAATATCTTTCATGTGAATTTAAAAATAATTAATGAAAATGATTAACAATTTAATTAATTAAAAATAAAAATTTACAGTTGACCTCAACGTACATGTTAATTGTTTTTGCTAATTAATTAATCTAATTATTTTTGAAATTCGCGATAAATGGCCTCTGAAAGGGAAATATCATCTTAATAATTTATTGTCTCTTGGATTTTGATACGTAGACAGACACGTTGAAATGGTAACAAAAGTAGGGTTGAAATTGGCCCCCAAATATCATTAATTAGATCCATGGAAAGTGACTTGATAATATTATGTGATTTTTCCAAATTTGGTGAGAGAGAATTACTTTTCGGAACTTATCGTGATATTGTTCCATCCATCTAGTTAAAAGAGTTATACACAATCAAGCTCTTGCATGATCTTAACTAACTAATAGCCATAAATGAAACCTTTTAAGTTTGTCAAATCAAACGAGCCGAAATTGAATTAATTGATATCGTATTTCATGCTATATTTGTAGCAATAATCACCATTCTATTATCTAATTATAATTGAACAACAACAAAAATATTACATTTTTTCATTTTCTTTTATGATGAAATATATCACTATGATCTACGGTCGCTACTAGAGATGGCAACGAGCTGTGCTAGGTCGAACTCGAACCAGCTCGAGTTTGGATCGAAATTTATCGAACATGACTTGTGTTCTCTCGAGACGTTTTCAAACAAGTTATTTCTAGCAATTTACAACCAAACATCAATCTGCGAACTTTTTTTACCAATCCTATTCACCACTACACTAGACATAAAACATCAACTTGTTTTACAATAACAAAATTAATCTACAAATTCATTTTTCTTAGAAAACAAAAAAATTCCAAAATATTAAAAAAAATATAATAGTTTTTTACAAAAAATCCCAAACTCAAGAAAAATTTGAGATGAAGGCATCTTTGTATTTGACTCTGTTATAATATGGTGTCTTAAGAAATTCAAATTTAACTAACAAATTGGATTGATCTTATATAATTGTATTAATTCAGCTACTGATTAGGCTTTAATGTACTATGTTAATTTGAGGATCATATTAGTTTATTTTGAGGATTTTGATGAATACATTGGTTGGCCAAAAAAAAAAAACCTGATTTATTTTATGTTCAAGAACTTAACTCATAATTTTCTTAAAAAATCATATGTTGGTTACTGAATAGTGTCATTGCAAAAAAAACAAGTTTTTTGGAGCTTTTGTTATCGCTTATCCACACTTTTATTTTGGACATAAATTTGTGTAATTTTTTTGTGTCACATCATCACATTCATTTTAACCATTAAATCGTGATAAGTGATAAAATTTAGATCATTGATTAATTATTATTTTTTTATAAACATAATTTCTTGATAACCATTTGAATGTCTCATATTTTACATCATGTTTCAACCATTATTAGAAAATCACATCATCATATATCAATGATGTGAACTATTATAGATATGTTAATGTTAAACTAAATATATTTAATTGTTTATCATTTCACATAAATTTACATGATCAGATGTTAATACAATTAAATCTGAAAAGTTTATATATAAAATAATAATAACTTAATATGTAATATTACAAAACATATAACATATAATAGTAGTATTTCAAAAAATTCATAAAATATATTCGTTGTAATTTTCTTTTTATTTGATATTCATACTAGTATAATTCATTCATATCATTTTTCATAATTTGTATTTGTAAAAATATTAGGTAAAAGAAACAATGCAAAAAAGTGCACTTTTACATAATATAATTCTATATATTTTATTTACATAATATAATTTTAAGTATTGATATTTACTTTTGAAAAATTAAAGCAATAATAATTCTAGTGATTATATTTGTGTTTTTTAATCAAACAAATTGAATATTAAATTTAAAAAAATAGAAATTAAAAAATGGTTTATCCATCTAAATAACTTCCTAAACTTATAAACGTCACCTATCAAGTAATAATGTTATTTTTAAAAATATAAATTAAAAAAAAAACATATGATATAAACTAATTTAATTTATGTTTATGCAAAATTAATTTTTTTTATATTATTTATTAAATTACTTTCACTATTAAGTTTGATATTATTTATAATTTTCATTGAATTTTGAATCAATAACAAATTGTTAGTACTATAGAATTAATGATAGGTTACTACATATGTCGTATAATTTATTTATTTTATATTTGATATTGTATGAAATTGTGAACAACAATATATAATATTTGTTGTTATGTTTTTCTTTTGTAAAACCGTGTTATACCTCGTATATTATTATATAATGACATTAATATAAGTGTTATTATTTGATTAAAAAATGATGATTCTATGATAGAATATTTTTAAAAGGGTAATTTGGGTATTTACAATTAATTAAAAAAATTCTTTGTATGATTAATAAATTTTTCTTATTTTACCTAGCATTAATTGATATAAAAACACTTCAATATTATCATTAAATTGATAAATTACCAAATTACCCTTTTTTAAAAAGATCTACCATAAAAAAAAGTCCTACTATAGAATCACCCATTAAAAAAAATGAGATTTTTTTGCTTCATAATGTAAAATAATTGTAAAACATATAAATGATCATAAACAAATGAGTTCAAATAATTTTATTATGAATTGATATTATTAATATTATCATACAAATATGTACTTTGTATTACAATGAAAACATAATTAACATTCTCGCCGCGTAGCGCGAGTATTCTACTAGTTATAATCAAAAGATATTACTTATTTCAAAATTTGAGATGCACACTTCAAAATTTTGAGATGAAGGCACCTTTGTATTTAAACTATGTTATAATAAATAGGATGTGTTAGGAAATTCAAATTTATTTAACAAATTGGATTTATCTTATCGAATTATATTCATTAAGGTACTAATTAGGCTTAAATGTAATATGATAATTTGAGGAGGACCATATTAGTTTATTTTGAGGATCACATTGATCAATTTGAGGAGGACCATATTAGTCTATTGTAACTCCAGGAGCTTAATTCATATTTTTTTTACAAAATATCATATGTACCGGTAAACCTTACAATAGTGTCATTACAAATTAATAAGTTTTTTCTCGCTCTTGTAACAATTTCTTTAAAAAAAATGACTTTCTAAGTTTTCATCTCTATGTATTGCCGATTTAGATTTTCTATAGCACTTCTAATATGACAATTATGTAATTATAGTTATAACAAATATCACAAGAAAAATATAAGATAACAAACCATGCACTAATATGGTTATAAACAATAAGAATAAGATAAGAAATGCTACTAAAACCGTCACAAAAAATCTCACATATTTAATGCTAAATATATACTGACAAATGCATGCAATGAATCTATTTTTTTCTCCAAGAAATTACAAAGATTTAATGCTAAATATACAGTGACAAATACAACGAACCTGTTTTTTCTCCAAAATATTTGGCTAAGCTAGGTAATATATATAATTAAATCCTTGACCCACCTTTCAGTGGCATGAGGTGTAAGATGAACCAAGTTCAAGCATTGAACACATATTGGATATTTAAGCTTCCCTCGATGGTTCAACTTCAATATATTTGTGAAGATTTTTCTTTCATAAATCAAAATTTTGTTTGCAAAGAAGAAAGGTATTACCAACTCATTTTATCATTTTTAGATAATTTTTTCTTAATATATGAGCAACGAATAGCTGATTTTTTTGTTATTATAGACTAGTTTGGGATAATTTTGTCACAATTTCTTTCACTTAATTTATGGGACCTCTCATTATTTTTTTTGAAGGAAAGGCAAGCGCGATACTCGCTCGATCCGATTATTTTTCATTAAAACAAAATAAAAAGGAATTACAGTGTTTGTGAGAATATATACATACGATAGTTACATAGACAATCAAGTGAAATTTCACTATGTAATTTGGCCCTATGTAGCAAGACAAGATCCATTGATTTTTTAAGTCCTTGATCGCATTTGTTACTAGGACTTGCATCCGTCCTTTGCGTTGAAAAATTCGATTGTTGCGTTCTCTCCATATTGTCCAAACGGTTGCTAGCCATATGATGTCCCATCTTGTCGCTTCGTCTTTTGATTGTCGTGTACGCTCGTTCCACCAAAAATCGAGTATAGAGGTTGAGTTGAAGGTCACTCGAGGCTCGACGTTTTTCCATACCTCTTTTGTAAAGGGACCTCTCATTATTTATTTCTAAGCTTTTGATTTTTGGATTTTAATTAGCAAAGATAGATTGTGGATCTAGCTCAATCTTGTCAAAGGATGTTTTGATTTTTTATTGGATCAAATTCGATATAATCATATTTATTTATTTTATTTATCATTTTTCTTTTTGTTTATTGCAATGAGATCTTAGGTCTAGTTTTCTTCCTCGATGCTTTGAAATTTCATTCTCTATACTAAAGGAGAAAGCATAATTTAAATGCATATTTGTAATTTTATTATTTCGCTGACATAGTTTACGAAAAGCGTAAACTTGTTTAATTTGCAAGGAAAGAAACATAACACGAATTATCATTATTGTTGATGTTGTCTCTTAATTCAATTATAAAGTAAATGTAACCGAATCGTTATTGTCTTATATACAGTGCATATAATGCGGTGACATTCTTATGAAGGCAACAAGAACGATTGTGTTTGATTAATTCAGAATGTGTGGTCTAGGAAAAGATTGGCGTGTGTATCTCCTTCAATATATGTACGTATTTTAATTTTTTTTTTTGAGAATCTATATTCATTTCATAATGGTCTTAAAAAAATCAATTAATTTCATTAATCATGCTCTGATATATTATATGATGTAACATTTAATCTAGATATTTGGCTAATTAGTTGTTGAATTAATTTACACTCAACATCAATAATGCAATTGGAATATTCAAAATAGAGTGATCATTTTTATTCGGAGTGTTATTTTTCTGTCCTCGAAACTGCAAGTAATGTTACAGGGACCTTAAAATAAAATAACAATGTATTAATAAAAAAAAAATGACCAAATACTTACGATGCATTTGTTTTGAATGTTTATTTTAAGGTAAGAAATGGCTCGACGCGGTTCATCCTTCAACTTCCAGAAGCACTATGCGTGGAAGCACTGCGATCAGATATTACTGTTGGTTAATTCTAACCTAGAGGGGGGTGAATAGGTAACCTAGTGGATAATTTTCGACTAGGTATACAAATTCTAACTTAATGCGGAAGATAAATTTAAGCAATTTAAATAGAGTACAAAGTACCGAACACTTGAACACACGATGTTTATTACGGAGTTCGGTAGGTGGTTGCTATGAAGCTTTAACTCACCCTTTACTTGCTTAATCGACCGATTTGATTAGTTGCAAGTACCTACGTCTCCTGGAATGCCTTGTGCCTTTTGGGCGTTCGATTGAATTCCAACTCACTCGTACAAGGTTTTGCCTAGATCGATTTACACGTTTTCTATCGATCTATGGCGGGCTTTACAATCTTTGTACTAGCCTATTACAATTCTAAATACGAACTAAAACGTGATCGGTCACGCAAGTTGGGAATCGTATTTGATTTGGGAAGAGAAAATAATAATCTCTAAGAATGGTTTAGAAGATTATGAGCTCAAATATTATGGCAAGTATTCTCTCTTTTGAATGTTTAATTTGGATAGTTGAAGTGAAGTGAGAGAATGAGGGAAGGGTTCTATTTATAGAACATATAGACTCTTCTCTAACTTGATTTTTCTGCATAGTCCGTTGCACCGGACTTGAGGTCCGTTGCAACGGACCTGAGTCAAAACTAGCCGTTGAAACAACCGTACTTGAATTTATTACACAGTCCGTTGCAACGGAAGATAGTCCGTTACAACTGAAGTCTGTGTTAATGGTTTCGTTGCAACGAACCAGTGTGTCCGTTACAACGAACATAACGCTGTGACTTCACTTCAGATTGGAATTAATTCCCGTTGCATGTTCCGTTACAACGTAACGTTATGAGAGGTTCCGTTACAACGGATTGGTTAATCCGTTGCCACGGACATGAGTGTAAATTTACACTGAAGTGAGCTTAATGTCCGTTACAACGGACTATAATGTCCGTTACAACGGATATGATTCTGTGACAGGTTTCAAGATTGGAAATTAATTAACGTTGCAACGGAGGTACTTCCGTTACAACGGATTGGTGGTGTCCGTTACAACGGATTGGTTAGTCCGTTGCAACGGACTATGTTGTGAGTTCCAATCTTGATTAGAACGAGTAGGACCGTTACAACGGACAGTGAGTTCCGTTGCAACGGACATACTTATTCCAGCCTTTGTAATTCAAGTATGTTTTATTGAGCTTTAATCATTCGTAAACAAGTTTAGAGATACCTATACTTAGTTTTGGTGATTAGGTTGATATAACAACTTGCGGAATCTTCGATGTCTTGATCCTTTCTTCTAGTCTTTGGCATCTTGATTCTTCTATGTCTTGATCTTCTTCTCGATTCTTCGATGTGTTGATCCTTGCTATTCTTATTCCTTATTGTACCTATGTATCCTATACAATGTTCTCGATATATTTTGTTAGTAGTATCAACATTGTTTTCGAGATAATCAAACAACCGGAAATTTGAACCAACAAACTTCCCCTTTTGATTCATTTCAAAACAATATCGATTTGGAGAGATACATCGATTATGGGTATCTTTCCAATATGATTATCTTTTCTCCCAATTTTTGAATATGGATCAAAAGGGAGCGAAGCGGAAAAATCATGAAGGAAAGCTCCCCCTACATACAAGCTCCCCCTAACTAATTGCATATCACAATTGTGTAGGCTTTGATGTAGGTGATAAATTCGCACATCATGAATGATTTTGATAAAAAAATATAGTTTGACTTTGGGAGGGTGTTACATAATTAAATTTGAAGATAATTTAACACACATATTTCAAAGCAAATATCAATATATAAAACACAAGTTCATACATTTTTCAAAGCAAACATGCAATGCATACATAAATACTTAAAAGAGCAAAATATAGGTTTTAGAACACAAGCAAACGTGTCATGCATACATCACTAATAGATTTTGAAAATAAATTTAGGCTCTAATGAGCAAGTAAGGACACACTCCACTCTAATCATCTCCGGGTGAGGTGTCGTTTTCGTCATCGTGGTGGAATTGGTTGAAACGACGGGTCAAGGTATCGAAGCGGCGATCGATGTGGCCATACATTTCTTCGCGTGGTTACGGGTGAGTCCGTTGTCGGCCAAGATGTCGTCGCGGGCCGCGTTGATGGCATTCCGGGTGAGCTCATTATCCGTGAGGATGGTATTTCGGGTTAGTTCGTTATCCGCGATGATGGTCTCGCGAGTCACCGCATTATTGGCGAAGATTTCATCGCGTATGGTTTCGGCGTGTGTTTTGTATTGGAGAGTGCACTACAACAGAACTGTGTATCAGCGACGACAAAAACCGTCGCTAAAAATAAAAAAAACCGTCGCTAATAGTATTTCCGACGTCCAACCGTCGCTAATTGTCCGTCAGAGAAAGCCATGTCGCTGATGTTAGTTTCTCCGATGGGCCGTCGAAAATGGTAGTATCAGCGACGGCCCATTTTCTCCGACGGCCCGTCCCCGAGTTTCTCCGACGGCCCGTCCCTGAAGCCTTCACCGACGGCCCGTCCCTGAAGCCTTCACCGACGGCCCGTCCCTGATGCCTTCACCGACGGCCCGTCCCTAAAAGGTATATTTTAATTTTTTTAATTTTTGTTAATTTTCAATATATTAATTTTTATAATCAATACATATTTCGTATATATTATATGTTAAATATACTTAATTAAATATTAAGAATTTAAAATAATTCATATTATATATTTTAATTAATTAATTAATTAATATTATATTTATATTTTAATAATATTTTAATAATAATTTTGACACTATATATTTAATAATATGTAATTAATTAATTAATATTATATTATAACAATTACAAATTATCAAAAGAATTACTATAAATGATAATTATAATTATAATTATAAATATAATCATAATCATATTAATTATCATACAAAATCCATACCAAATTAACAGTTACAAATTACAAATTTCGACACAACTACACGACACAATCCTAAACTCGACAAATCGAAAACAATCCTAAACTCGACAATCCCAAATTAACAGTTACAAAACACGACAGAAATCGAAGAGTACCAGTACCAGGACCTGAAATTGCACAAATCGAAGAGTACCTGTACCGGTACCGGTACCAGCACCTGAAATCGAAGAGTACCAGTACCGGATTTCAGCATCGTTAATCGTTAATCGAAGCTCCACAAAGTCTCGGCGAATTTTCGTCTTCAATCGAAGCTCCACAAAGACCCTGTAACAGTACCTGAAATTGCACAAATAAACACAAATCAGTCCAAGTTCATCGTTAATTCGACAAACAATTAACCAACTAATTAAATTAACCAAAGCCGTACCAGTCTTTATTTGTACCGATTAACCCTTTGTCGATCCAATTCATCCTGCATCCTCGGCCAATAAACAACCCCTGAAAATGAAAAAATTGCAGAAAAGCCCCTCAATTTTTTAAAAATTGCAGAACAACCCCTGAAATTTCACAAATAAACAAAAAATCAGTCCAAATTGATGGTTAATTCAACAAACAATTAAAAATTACCTATTCAATTGATCGTTAATTCAACTCATCGAAGCTTCGTTAATCGCAGCCGTACCACAACCCGCACCAATCTTCGTGCATCGAGCCGTACCATTTCCCAATTAACCCTAATTCAATAAAAAACCAACAACAAAAAAATAGTTAATGGACAGTAAAAAATAATACATAATTCAATAAAAAAATAATATATAATTAAACAAAACCCTTGGAAAATTAATAAAAAAGAATAAAAAATCAGTAAAAAAAGAGATTAAATTAGAATAAAAAAACAGTAAAAAAAAAGAGAATAAAAATAGTATTTAATAAGCAATATATATACAAAAACATATTTTAAAAACACAAATTAGGGATTTTAAAAACAAAAACTGATTTAAAAAAAAAATCAATTAGCCCAAACAGAAAATAATTTAAAAAAATGCTTGCAAAAATTAGGGATTTTCAAAAACAGAAATTTTGTAACCAAAAATTAAAGATTTACAAAAATCGTAAAACAGAAAAGAAAAAAAAAATCAAGTAAAAACAGATTTTAAAGCTGGCTCGATTATCTTTATGAACTAATTATTCTAAAAGAAATGTAACAAAATAAAGAAACATATACCTCGACGGCGGGACAGGGGGGCTGTAGTGAGCTCACGGCGGGACAGGGGGGCTGTGGAGGACGGGAAGAGGGGCGGGCGGCTATGGAGAGAAGAGGGTTTTAGGGTTTTAGGGTTTTAGGGTTTTAGGCGGCTGTGGAAGAGGGGGAGAAGTGTGTGAAGAGAGAGAGATGGGGGCCAGCTGGGTATATAAGGTATCCACAACATCACCGACGGGCCGACGCTGATATTTTGAATTCACGTCGGGGAATCTGCGACGGGGATTCATTAGCGACGGGCCGACGGAGGTTTCAATAGCGACGGGTTTTTTTTTCTGCGACGGGCCGTAGCAGGCTATTAGCGACGGTTTAGAGAGTAGCGACGGGCCGACGGAGAGCTTTTGAAAATATGACGGTTTTAGTGGGCCTTCTACGACGGGCTTTGTTTCGCCGACGGGCCGTAGCAGCTTATCAGCGACGAGTTTAGAGTTTAGCGACGGGCCGACGGAAATATTTAAACATATACGACGGGCCGTCGCTAAAACAACTGTCGGTAATATACTTCTGCGATGGGCCGACGCAGAAAGTGCGTTTTATTTGCGACGGGCAGTCGCTGAAGTCAGACCCCCGTCGCTGATACCCAGTTCCGTTATAGTGGTGGATGCCTCGAGAAGTGATATAATCTCATCAAGAGTGAAAGATGGTTGGGTTGATGAGCTCGAGTGGTCACTTGGTTCTCCAATTGCACGACGTTTGGCGATGCGTGGTTGTTCCGAAAGGTCGTTTGCATTTTGAGCCGGTGGGTTGAATTGAACCCATTCGAGAGGGATTTTCGGAAATGAGTAAGGGCCGGCTCGGCGACTCCGGGAATAGGTATCCGCGAGGGCGCCGGATTCTCTATGCTTTCGAGTGAGTCCGTAATACTCGAGTCGATCCGGGGAAACAAGATTCTCGGTTGGGGTTCTACCGAACGGCCATTCCGTGTCTGGTATGATAATACCGGATTTCACGCACGCAAGCGAGATGACATGTCCATAAGGAAGAGACGAGGTGGGGACTCGTAGTGCGTACTCCATGTGTTTGATTATCAAATTCGAAATGTTGATGGAGGGGGAATCTTGGAACCAAAGGTTGTAGATTAATACCTTGTTTCGGCCCTCAAGATTGGTTTTGAGTTTCACAACCGGAGCGAGAACGTTGTTGCCGATTTGCCAAGTGACCTAGAGATTGGGTTCGTATTTTGTGGCTTAGTCGTATAATCGGTCATTGGTGGTGATGTTGTCTAATTCCTCCGAATCGTTTCCGTGATAAGAGTCACCACGACTAATATAGAACCGCTCACCATTCGGGGACAAGTTGAGCCATTCACACAAATCGGTTTCGGAAATTATGATTTACTTACCGAGAAGATAGCTTCGTATGGCCTTGGCATCGTCGTCATGTGTTGCGTGAGCGTAGAAGAGGCGTACTATATCCTTGTAATATGGGTATTGAAGTCCACATAATTCTCCAATACTCCAATTGGAGATGCGAGGTTATGCAGCTTCTCGTAACGAGATTGCCTCGGGAGGGAAATCGACATGAAAACACGCGCTCACCGGTCGATTTGCAAAATCATCTTGAAATCGTCATGCTTTCGTAATTGATTCGTAGAGATAGTGGTTCTCCGTGTTGTTAAACTCAAATCGACGTGGACCGGTAGGCAATGGACGCTTGGTTCTCTTCGTAGTACTCATTTTCGAATTGGAGAGAGAGAGAGAAATTAGGGTTTCGAGTTTGGAGAAGTTTGTGAAAGGTAATAGGGTTAGGGTTTGGAGAATGAGTGAGATAAAGGGTTTAAATAGGAAGGATGGAGTCCTTTTTCGGTTTTATTTGAGTGGAGAAGGTGGAGAGTAATGTTTTTCAGTTTTTCGAAGTGGAAAAGATTTGGAGAGAGACACAACCCTGGGGTTTAAAAGGCAGTTTTTCCGAAATCCGTTGCAACGTAATGTGTGTCCATTGCAACGGAACTCTGCTAGGGTTTCAGTACAAAGGGAATTCGTAAGGTCCGTTGCAACGCACAATCTCCGTTGCAACGGGATGTCCGTTACAACGCTTTGGTTAGTCCGTTGTAACGTAATTCAGGGTTTTGAGTACTAATTTCGGTCTAGATTTACGTTACCACGCAGTGTATTCCGTTGTAACGGACTTCCATGTCCGTTGGAACGTAGTGGTTAATCCGTTGTAACGGAACTTTGAGGAGAGGCAGGTTTTGGCTCGAGCTGTGAACTTCCATTGCAACACACACTGGTGCGTTACAACGGACATGCTTTTGTGATCATTTTCCCAGTTTTTTTATTTCGAGGGAGACATGTGTCACGAAATTTTTTAAAAAGATGATATAGTAAATTTTAAAATAGGTTTTATATATATAAATCATAATTTTTCAAAATATTTGTTTATGGAAAATCGTACAACATGAATATGCGAGTTTTTCATGATAATCGATGTTTGTACACGTACTAATCACTCTAATGCGTAAGTCATTTATAGACCGATTATACCTTTGCTAGGGTCATGGACCCGAGATCCATGCTTACGAAGGAAAAATCTTGATCGATTTATAGAGCTCATTTTTCCTCTACGGTAGATCTTGAATTTTTCGTGTAAGATGAGCTCTCAACTTCTCTCTTCGTTCTTGTGTGCCTACATGGAAGCAAAATATCTTTCTTGGCCTTTTTGTAAGTGTATAGATAATTATAGAGTTAGACTAAAAACACGGAATTCATATTGAAAATTAATCTAATATGAATTCTTGTACTCATACTCCCCCTCAATGTTTGGCTTACGGGTAGTAGGGTGAGGGAGTGAGTTTTTCACACATGATTTAGGTCCTTGGTGGTCCAACACCCTTTGAGGTGGAGGGACCCATGGTGTGTCTATCTTTACGCATCCACATGAATTTTGGAGTGGTTTTCGGGTTGCGAAGATCATAACTCGTGGAGATGTGTCCTAACTTACAACAATAATTGCAAAAAGCAATTGTTGGTTTGTTGATGGTTTCGGAACTCTTGACAAAGTGATTCGAGAGTTGGTTTGTGTAGGTTCTCTTTTGAGCTACCGGTTTGGTCGAGTTGGCAAAGTTATTTTTCGGTTGAAATTGTTTGCGTGTATTGTTGAGAGGTTTGGGAGCCCTTGTTTGATATGAATGGTCGGTGTGGTAATTCACCTCATAGAAGTACCCATTTGATCCCCGTTTGAACAAGTAATCGGTTCGTCTCAAATCGGTACGTCTATGGGATGAGGGTTGCGTAAAATGGTTACCCTATTATTAAATCTATCATTTGTAGGGTGTTCCATTTTAGCACTTTTACCTTTGTTGTAGTCACGGTATATGAAAGCATTTCCGCGATTGTTTGTTCGATTGTTCTCCCCCTTATCTTTTTGATCCTTGGATTTGGAAAGACCGGGTTTATTATCCTTATTGAACCCTAGACCCGATTTGTCATTTGACTTTTGTCCCATTAGTGACCCTTTCAAGATTTGATCCAATGAGGGAGTGCTCGATGCAATCGATGCACAAGCCTTCTTCAAGGATTAATTTTTCACTTTAGAATTTTGGAGTTCGACTCTTAGGTGTGATATCTCAAGTTTGAGGGTTTGGCATTCACATTTTGAGAAGTCTTGGAATTCCTTTAGTTGTACTTGGTAGGATTTGACCGATAATTCTAGGGAAGCTACCTTTGCATTTAGAGCTAGAATTGTGCTCTCAACCTTTCTCTCATTTAGACTTGGTTCATCAACGTCTCGTAAGAGTGCGTCGAAAGATTCAAGCTCGAGGTTTGTGTTGAATTTAGGTGAGGAACATGAACCCGAGGTTGGACTAATTGAATGAATTATCGGGTTGAGAAATACCTCATGACCTTGGTCATGCGATGAGCTAGATGTAGATGCATGAGAGGTGACACTCGGAGAGTGGGGTGCACATGGTTCCGGTAGTGGAGCTCGTTGGAGGAGCATTGCTTGAATTGCTTGAATTGCTCTTTCTACCACATCATCCACCGAAGGAGTGCATTCCGCCATTAGTGTTACATTGGCGAATGTGTGTTCGACATCGCACTCCGAGTCAGAGGATGAGCTTGAGCTCTCCGAATCTCCCCATGGATCCGATTTGACAATTAAGGCCTTAGCTTTACCTAATTCTTTGATCTTCTTTTTGCCTTTATCGGTTAGGCATTTTTCTTCGTGTTTTCGTTCGCATCTCAATTTCAATTTATCTCCACCTTGTGGGTTGTCTTTCCGTTTGTTCCACGGAGCATGTTTCGGGTGTATTGTCCAACATCGAGATCGGAGTCGTGGCAAATTTTTCTTGTGGGATCGGTTTCGGAGGAGCTTACCGTGTAAACTTCAAAACCGTTTTCCACTACCGTTCTCAACTTTTGGAAGGTGAATGCATTTAGCATGCATTTCTTCCAAATATTCCAGTTCTTTCCATCTAATTTTTCGGGGTATGTAATTTGGTTTCTATTACTAATGGAGGCCATGATCGTTATACAAGTTGTCACTTTACACAAAGAGACGGTTAGTATTTTGCTCTGATACTAATTGTTGGTTAATTCTAACCTAGAGGGGGGGTGAATAGGTAACCTAGTGGGCAATTTTCGACTAGGTATACAAATTCTAACTTAATGCGGAAGATAAATTTAAGCAATTTAAATAGAGTAGAAAGTACCGAACATTTGAACACACGATGTTTATTACGGAGTTCGGTAGGTGGTTGCTATGAAGCTTTAACTCACCCTTTACTTGCTTAATCGACCGATTCGATTAGTTGCAAGTACCTACGTCTCCGGGAATGCCTTGTGCCTTTTGGGCGCTCGATTGAATTCCAACTCACTTGTACAAGGTTTTGCCTAGATCGATTTACACGCTTTCTATCGATCTATGGCGGGATTTACAATCTTTGTACTAGCCTATTACAATTCTAAATACGAACTAAAACGTGATCGGTCACGCAAGTTGGGAATCGTATTTGATTTGGGAAGAGGAAATAATAATCTCTAAGAATGGTTTAGAAGATTATGAGCTCAAATATTATGGCAAGTATTCTCTCTTTTGAATGTTTAATTTGGATAGTTGAAGTGAAGTGAGAGAATGAGGGAAGGGTTCTATTTATAGAACACATCGACCCTTCCCTAACTTGTTTTTTCTGCATAGTCCGTTGCACCGGACTTGAGGTCCGTTGCAACGGACCTGAGTCAAAACTAGCCGTTGGAACAACCGTACTTGAATTTATTACACAGTCCGTTGCAACGGAAGATAGTCCGTTACAACGGAAGCCTGTGTTAATAGTTTCGTTGCAACGAACCAGTGTATCCGTTACAACGAACATAACGCTGTGACTTCACTTCAGATTGGAATTAATTCCCGTTGCAACGGAGTATGTTCCGTTACAACGTTATGAGAGGTTCCGTTACAACGTTATGAGAGGTTCCGTTACAACGGATTGGTTAATCCGTTGCCACGGACATAAGTGTAAATTTACACTGAAGTGAGTTTAATGTCTGTTACGACATAAGTGTAAATTTACACTGAAGTGAGTTTAATGTCTGTTACAACGGACTATAATGTCCGTTACAACGGACATGATTCTGTGACAGGTTTCAAGATTGGAAATTAATTAACGTTGCAACGGAGGTACTTCCGTTACAACGGATTGGTGGTGTCCGTTACAACGGATTGGTTAGTCCGTTGCAACGGACTATGCTGTGAGTTCCAATCTTGATTATGACGAGTAGGACCGTTACAACGGACAGTGAGTTCCGTTGCAACGGACATACTTATTTCAGCCTTTGTAATTCAAGTATGTTTTATTGAGATTTAATCATTCGTAAACAAGTTTAGAGATACATATACTTAGTTTTGGTGATTAAGTTGATATCCCAACTTGCGGAATATTCGATGTCTTGATCCTTTCTTTTATTCTTTGGCATCTTGATTCTTCTATGTCTTGATCTTCTTCTCGATTCTTCGATGTGTTGATCCTTGTTGTTCTTATTACTTATTGTAGCTATGTATCATATACAATGTTCTCGATAGATTTTGTTAGTAGTATCGACATTATTTTTGAGATAATCAAACAACCGAAAATTTGAACCAACAATTACAATGTCGAAGAAACCGTGGCAAAAATCAGAACATTCAAAGTATATATGACGCTTCGAAAAGGAAAAATATGAGATGAAGGCTCATTTTGTTGGGAATTCACCCGACTCCGGGCCCGCGCAGCGGATATGAAGGCCCGGTCCGGTTCCCTAAATCCAAGATCACGCCATGACTTCGAGGGTACGATGCAAAGTAGGATAGACGATTACCAGCGTAAAATTGATCACGCACGACGGGTTGATCGCTCGCATCCTTCTTTTCCTACGGTGTCACGTTGGTGACTAGCCCGTACGTCCCATACCGCACGTGTCCCACCGTCTTGACACGCCTCGGGTTGTCTTCGTGCGTTCCATGCCCGCATGCGTCCACAGCCCGTTACTCGATTCGCTCGTTTCCATCTCCGACAGAATTCGTTCCTCCGAATCGATCACAACCGAAAGAGCCCCAGATGTTGCTCCTCTACATGTATCCACCTTGACTCATAAGACGTCAGTCACGGGTGCAACTGCCTAGACGAAGCACCGACGAACTTGCTCGATCGATTGATTCTCTTCTCCGAGAAAAACAGGTTTTCTCGGTTTTCTCTCTTTACACCATTTCACTCAATAGAAAGATGTCTCTCAATATTTCTGGAATATTCTGAATGAATTCACATCTGGATTGACTAGAGAGAGAGAGAGAAACATCCTATTTATATCACATAGGATTTGGATTGGCCAAAAGACATGTATATCCAATATACACTTTTTCACACAGAAAGTTGCATGAATCTGTCCAGTATTCGGTCCATACGAAATTGGTAAATTTCTCTGACAGACAATCAACCAACATGAAAGTTGTAGATAATCTTATTATCTACACGAGTCAATTTGGCCTGGCCCAATTGGAGTTCGTATGCAAAAGTTATGACTGTTTTACTAACTGTATGTCATACTGTTGCACCCTTTCGGTATTTCATAGAAACGACACTCATACTTCGTTCATATGAAATATATTTCTATATGAAGCTTGTAGATAATCTTATTATCTATCTAACCCAATTTTAACCATTCAAATTGGATTTTCCTACTGAAAGATATGACCACGAATGTACGCCTACATTCGTTTATCCTTGTGTACAATTTTACGGTTGATCCTGAAACTGTATTTCCTTCACATTTGTATTGTAAATTGCCTCATAACCACGAGTAATAAACATACAAAACAATTTAGAAAATTGTTTTTGAAAATTAGGAAATCGAAATACTAAAGATATGTAAATATTATTTTGGAATAATATAATTTGGATAGGAGGATACGTAAGCCCCCTCCATTTCATGAAAAGAAAAAGGAATACTAAAGATACTCTTTTATTTTTTATATTTTGTAAGGTTAATTATGATATTTCATGTTTTGGAGGGTGTAAATAATGATGCTTGACATTTTGGAATGGTACACGTGAAAGAAAAATTGTATTCTGTCCTCACGAACCCTTTACATTTCTAATTTTTTTTTTTTTTTGGTGTGAATTTCAAAATAAATAATGAAAATAATTAACAATTTAACTAGTTAAAAATAAGACGCAATTTCAATGTACCTTTGTAAAACATCAAATTTTTACATATATCCCTTAATAATATGAAATTTCACAAACACCCCTGCAAATATCTTCAAATATCATGAATACTCCTTTAAAACCCTTCAAATATCATGATTACACTATACAATTCTGGAAATATCACATATACCTCCTATTATATCATTTAAAAATTAACAACATATTTCTCGTTAGTAATCTGTTTATTACCTAATTCTTTAAATTATTTTTTATGCTAATGAATAATTTTGCTCTAAAATAATATTCAAAATCATAAAAAAATCAAATATTGTCAATATGATCTCATAATTTCCATCAAAAAATCATTACTGAAATCAATATTATTCTTGACATTTTAAGTAACTATTATATTGATATAAGAGTCAAACGAAAAAATATTTTGAATGAAAAAATTAACAAATTTATAACTAAAAGTTTAATTTAGGAGTAGTCATAATATTAGAAGGGGTATTTAGGGGTATTTATGAAATTTTATGTTTTAGAATGATATACGTGAAATTATGATATTTTTGCAGAGGTACACATGAAATTTTTCCTAAAAGTAAAAAATTAACGGTTAATCTCAACGTACATGTTTATTGTTTTTGCTAGCTAAATTATTTTTGAAATTCGTATCAAGAATTACGATTGGTGATAAATGGCCTCTGAAAGAGAAATATCATCTTAATTATTTATTTATTGTCTCTTGTATTTTGATTGGGAGACAGACACGTCGAAATGGTAATAAAGTAGGGTTGAAATTGGCCCCCAAATATCATGAGTCAGATCCATTGAAAGGGACTTGAATTGATTATGTGGTTTTTCCTAATTTGGTGGAGAGAGAATTACTTTTTAGAACTTATCATGATATTGTTCCACCCATCAAGATAAAGAGTTATGCACAATCAAGCTCTTGCATGATCTTAACTAGCTAATAATAGCCACAAATGGAACCTTTTTAAGTTAAAAAAAAAGATAGCCACCAATATTTCGTATCTACATTTTACTTAAAAATATACGTGACAAATCGTCGTGCAACCACGTAAAAACTTTAAATAAAAACAAATTTTTAAAAATTCTAAATTTAATTGTCATGTGTGTTTTAGATACAAATTTAGATATAAAATATAGGTTCCTAACATTATTGCTTTTATTGCTTTTAGATACAATTTTTTTTTGGAATGTTCACAAAAATAAATAAATCTTATTACATTCATTTGCTACTATCAATAATAAAAAGATAATTTTTCAATATTGCCAATTGATAAATGTTGTGCTAACAATATGCTTTTGTAGCACTTTGTCTTTAACAATGCTTAGACTATAGTAATGAAGTTTCCATTATTTTGTAGCACTTTGTGTTGTTGTCTTGGAATTTCTTCGAAATATGCGTTAGGTTCTTTTCAGCCAAATCGTCAACATAGTTGTTATAACAATGGTGTCCACTCCTTTCTTCGATTCTTGTCGAGACTAATTATGTTATTTGTCCAAAAATGTATTATTGATTGGTTATCGTTCGGAGGCATGACGTTATGAGTACGGTAACGTGTGATTTTTCAATTTTTCCATATTTTGTGAGCATGTACACACTGAATAAATAGATGTTCAGTATTTTCCGAATTATTTTTCCCAAGGAGGCACTTAAATGGTCCCGCCCATCCCTTACGGACCAACATGTCTCCTGTTAGAATCCGATCATTTAGTGTCAGCCACATTAGATCCATAATCGGTGCCTTTGTTTTCCATCGCATGTTGCTCCACGAGGTGTGTTCTCCCGAATCAATTAAGGTTAGATATGCACTTGTAGTTGAGAACGACATGTCTCTTGTCCCTTTCCATTTTTATATTGTCATTTGTCCCATCATTGTTAGAAGTAGACCACTTATAAAAAGAGATAAGTTTAATCAGATCTTTTGAAAAGAAAGATAGTTTTGTAGAGTTGTAGTTCTCGAGTTCTTGTACTACACATATTCCATATAGTTTTTGGATCTAATGTGCCCATAGAAAATATTTTTTGGTGTCTATTTTTCATAATCATTTAAAAAACAGAGATTCATTTTTTATTGTAAGGTTTTTGAGTTCCACACCCCTCATGGCTCATATTCTTATGGAGGCACACTCTATCCCAGTTTGTTTTGAGTTTGTCATATCAAATGAGCTAAAATTGGATTAATTGATTATCGTATTTCATGCTATACTCATTTGTTTTATTTTATAATGAAATATATCAATATGATCTACAGTGACGGCAACAAGCCATGCTCGATTGAACTCGAATTAGCTCGAATTTGCATCGAAATTTATTGAACTTAACTCGTGTTCCCTCGAGACGATTTCAAACAAGTTATTTCTAGCAATTTACAACCAAACACCAATCTACAAACTTTTCATCACTAGACATAAAACATCAACTTATTTTACAATCAACAAAATCAATTTTTGTAGAAAATAAAAATTTCAAAATATTTTAAAAAAATGTAATATTTAAAAAAAAAAAATCCTAAACTCAAATAGTCAAAAGAAGACATACTTTCCTTGATCCATCCATCTCAAAATCCAATAGTAGCAAGTCCCATTTATTATCCTCACCACATCAAGTCACCAATACCATCTCAGCAAAACCAACGGTCCGGATCAAACTTCACATTTCACCATCACCTTTCTTCTCTCTCACCGAATCCTCACACAACATGGCCACGGGACGCCCCATCCACCCTCCATTCCTCATTCCTCTCCACGCGGCGTAATCCTGTATGGTTGCTTCTGTCTCCCTCCATTGGGCTTACCTAGACACTGACGTGTCTTTACCTTATCCCTTCTCGTCATGTTAATTTACGCATACACCCCTCCTAATTTTATTAATTTATAAACATGTTAACTTTAATGTTAAATCATCCTTTTCCTATTTTAATTTAACAATTCATTGGTTGTCATAACGTTGACTAAACTTTGATTTTCTCCCCATGGTCTTTATCACAGAATTTTCTCACACTTATATATACAACGATGATAGGCACCTAGATTTCGCACCTAGATTTCATCTAGAAACATACGTGGCAAATCACGGTGCAGCCACATCAAATTTTTAAATGGAAATAAATTTTAGAAATTCTAAATTTGAATGCCACGTGTATTTCTAGGTGCAAATTTAGATAAAAAATCTAGGTGCCTATGATTATTGCTTATATATATATATATATATATATATATATATTACATAAATTTATTTTAGGCCAATGGGGAAAATACCATGTACCACGTGGCGAATTACGAAGGCTGACGGATGGGACCCACAGACAAAGGCCTGTATAAGTGGCGCGTACTACGGTAACTATGGCCCGCCATTTGCTCGTCCTAGGCGGCGGGAACGGAGATAATGACTATTATGTCCTTAACGGGGCCCATTCTGCTGACGTTTATATTCAGAGTTAGTTACGAAAATTGACAAGGAACAGTACCCGCCGTTATCACGGCGGATAACCAATTATATAACTTAGATTCAATCTCAGCCGTTGGTTTCGTATAGAAAGGACACGGAAATTTTCGTTTCTGTTAGTTGTCACGGTGGGAACGTCAGCAAAGGAGCCAGCTGGACGGAGGATTGGAGGGTAGTATAGTAATTTCGGATAAGATAAGATCAAGAAAGTCTGAGCTCTTGCCTTAAATATTCCCACGATCTCCTCCTCTGGTTCTTCACTTTACTCTCTGCTCTCTCTCAAGCTTTTCCCTCCTTTTTTTTCCCGCCATTGATCTAAGCCGGGAAACCCTAGCCGAGCTTTAATCCTCGAATGATTGAGCGTCGAATGAAACCTCGGATCTTCTGGTAGCGAGAGTTGATTTTTTTCTCCAGCGAGATGCAACCAGATGAGATAACTTGCCGTAGTCGAGAGAATTTTAGTGATATTAAGTACTCTGAGTGCGTGACTACCACGTGCAAGTCCATGAAAGGTGCGAAAAGATCGCGTAAAGTTGTTTGCATACACTTCAAGGATGCTGACGCGACGGATTCGTCGTCGAGTGATGAAGAAGGAACTTCTAATCGGCGGTGCGTGAAGCGGCATGTGCACAATATCAGCATCGAGATCACTGCTCCGCCGGTACGGCGTAAACCGATGCAGAAGGTGTCCGTACAGGTTAGACGCCCCGAGTCTGGTTCTAGAAGGCAGTTTCGTGGAGTGCGGAGACGGCCATGGGGGCGATTTGCAGCTGAGATCCGAGACCCGTTAAGAAGAAAACGGGTCTGGCTTGGAACCTTCGACACAGCTGAAGAAGCCGCAGCAGTGTATGATCAAGCTGCAATCGATTTGAGAGGTTCCGACGCGATTACAAACTTCGCATACCCTCGAAAAAACGAATCGAAGCCCGAAGCTCCATTCTCATCTCCTACATCTATACTGAGCTTCCACGACGAAGAGATGCTCAGTGATTTCGGCCTTGGTTGTGGCTTCGGCAGCGTAGACGCCTTTGGCCTCACCGTCGATTTCTCGCCGTTGGATATGATGGATCTCTACTGTGCGCCGTTGGATCTGAAGATGGAGCTTGGTGATCTCGACACCGAGGTGTTTGGTGTTAAATGACGGCATTGCCCTCGGCTCTTGTAAAAATGGCGGGAGTGTTGGTAGGGGTATTATTGGGAATGAATAGTTAGTGTGGTGTGGTGTCTCGCGTGACTTATTTAAGAAGTCTATATCTCGTGATATTTTTGGTTTTTTTTATTTATTTAAGAGTTGCGTGTAAATATTAACTACCCAAGAAAAGTAAGGGTAGGCTTAGATGTAACTAATTAATTATTAGTGAGTGGAAAATTCTACGGGTTATAGATTTTTTTTCGGTGTGTTGGATTTTATTCAGTATTATATTCTTCGTGCCAATTGATGAACTATAGTCTATACATCGGGGCAGCTAAAGTGATGGCTGTGACGTGGATAGGCACCGACCGTTGGATTAATTTTCCCTTTTTTTTCAAGGATTTCATGTGCTAGTATTTATGGTAATATATTTCGGATAATTACGCACATTTTATTAAAATTGACTAGAATATCAATGGATTAGAGAAAGGTATCTTATTTGCATTTGTTTGTTTAATTGCGAAATTAAAAAAAAAAACTTTATTATAATGTAATCTGGGTAATTTTTGTGTACACATAACAATACTCAGTTGTTAACCATTCCCGCCATTTTGGAGTCAGGGAATGTAAAATGACCAATATACCCCCAATTAAAGTTAGTATATAAAATGAAATTTAAGAGATCACGTGGTCAATCAGAGTCGTAGTCAGAGAAAGAAAGAAAAGAATATGTTTTGTTTATTCGTTCATATCATAATAATCATAGGAATTTTTTTTGATATAACCAAGTTTTTAAACGAAATTCGAAAAATAACCAAGTTTTGAAAATATTTCTGAAAATGTATTTTGCGCTGAACCATTCAACGCCTTTTGTAAAAGGCGAGGTATGGTTCCGCGCCTTCCTTAATAACGTGTTCATTGGTTGATTGTGGCGGTTAATAATTAACTAATCAGAGGCGACAAATGATACAGCGCCAGGCGCGGAATGGTTCCCCGCCTTTTCTCCAGATCTTGCCACGTGTACAAGACGCTGAATGGTTTAGCGCCTAGCGCGGAATGGTACCCCGCCTTTCCTCTGTAACCCTAAAACCGCCGCTTCTTCTTTTCTTTTCTTTCTTCTCTTCCTTTTTTCTTCCTTCTCTCTTTCTTCTTCTTTCTTTCTTTCTTCTCCTCGGTTTGGTGCAGTTTTGGGGCAGATTTGGTGGAGTTTTGTTGATAAAAAGAGATTTTAAGGTATGTGTTGTTATTTTTTCTTATTTATATTGAAAATTTGTTTAAAATGACAGATTTTAGACATATTTTGATTTAGAGAATTGAAAATTTCAGATTCGGACCAGATTTGAAGTTTGTTCACTTATCAAGGTACATTTTTTATATTTAATTATTTTTCTTAGATTATTTTAGTTATATTTGTGCTAGATATGAATTTTTTGATATGGATTTTTTGATATGAATGTTTGATATGAATTTTTTGTTTAAAAGTTAGGATTTACAAAGAAGTTAGGGTTTAAATTGCAAAAATGACATTTAAATTAGTAATTAAGTTAGGGTTTTAATTAGGAATTAAGTTCGGGTTTAAATTAGGAATAGAGTTAGGGTTTAAATTGCAAAAATGTATTTGAGTTAAATTAGGAATTAAGTTAGGGTTTTAATTAGGAATTAAGTTAGGGTTTAAATTAGGAATTGAGTTAGGGTTTAAATTGCAAAAAATTATTTGAGTTAAATTAGGAATTAATTTAGGGTTTAAATTGCAAAACTGACATTTAAATTAGGATTAGTTAGAATATGAATGAAATTAGAGTTTAAATTGCAAAAATGATATTTAAATTAGGGTTAAAATAAGAATGAAGTTAGGGTTTAAATTATAAAAAAAAATTGTTCAAAAAATAATTTGAAAAATTAAGAATTGAAAATAAATTTGACACAAGAACAACTTGTAGTGCAAGCATGGAAGGGGCGTCTTTTTGCATTTTTTGGGGGGGTTATATTGTTAGGGACGGAAATATACCCCGTTATGAAGGAGGCAGAAGTACGTTAGTAATTTTACCAAACGGAAGTAATTTTACGGATTTGATAAATTTAGTTCGTAATTACACTGGAATAAATACAGAAATGTATGATATAATACTGAAAACGAATTGGCTATTTCAATCAGGAGTTTGGAATATTGTTGAAATTAATAGTGATTCAAGTTTAAACATGATGATGGCAAATATTACCGGAGGTTACAATCAATTGTTTGTTGAACAAAGAGCTAATTATTCGGGTCATCCCGGGTCATCCGAACATTTTGCCGGACCCTCAGTACCCTCAAGGCGCGTAGAATTAGAAGAAGATATGCAGGAGGAGGAAGAAGAAGAAGAAGAAATGGAGGAAGACGATGGTAGTGAAAATAGTGTTCCAGAAATTGATATAGATTACGTGATTCGTGAATCTAGTCAAGGCGGGACGTGGATAAATGGAATGAATATGACGGAGGATATCCCCGAAATTTTTGAAGATGACGAATGGGTGGATTTAATGGTATGTGAAGAAGAAGATGACGACAATGATGAAAAAAATGATTTATCATCCGAGAAATCTTGGCACGGGCTATTATTTGAAACGAAGAAAGAAATGCAAAACCAATTGAGAGATTGGTCGATTAAGAATTTTGTCCAGTTTCGGGTAGAGAAAAGTAATACGAGTGAATATCAAATTCGATGTGTTCAAAATGAATGTGAGTGGAGATTGCGTGCAATTGTGCCGAAATATGGAATCTCGTGGAAAATTACTAAATTCAAAGGTGGACATACGTGTGTTAATTCCGGTCTTGGATCTCAAAATCGTCAATTAAATGCCGAACACATTTGTTTGATGATCCTTCCCAATTTGCGTCAAGATATAACTATTAGTGTTCATAACATTAAAGAATTCGTTTTTAAGGAATATCATATCGAAATTAGTTATAAGGTTGCATGGCAAGCACGGTCAGATGCAATTGCCATAATTTATGGAAAATGGGAGGATTCTTATGCCGATTTACCATCGTATATGAAGATGTTACAAATGAGAGATCCAAGTACCGTTGTCGATTTCGATTACGGTGACGGCCGTCGGGGTAACTTACATTTCAAACGCGTGTTTTGGGCATTGGGGGCCTCAATTAAAGGATTTAACTATTGTCGTCCGGTTTTGAGTGTCGATGGTACACATTTGCATGGGACGTATTTAGGTACTCTTTTAATAGCTACTGGAATGGATGCAAATCGGGGGATATTTCCCGTAGCATTTGCAATTGTTGAGAATGAGAATAGTTCTTCTTGGCAATGGTTTTTGGCTCGGGTAAAAGGTTACATTACTAAAAGATTACCAATTTGTATAGTTACGGATAGATGGTCAGGTCATCGAGCGGTAATCGACCAAATTTTTCCGAGTGAGGAAGGACACGCGATGCGATATTGCATTCGACATGTTCAACAAAACATTGCTAAACAATTTGGTAATAAAGCGTTGGGTGAATTATTTTGGACAGCGGCCACTCAAAGAAGAAATGAGGGATTGCAAAATCGGTTGGAACGAATGAGACTGATGAAACCAGAAGTGATTGAATATTTGGATAGAAGCGTGGGTCAAAAATCTTTATGGGTTGTATCTCATGATGGTGGTCGTAGGTTGGGTATTACGACTACCAACATTTCAGAGTGTTTTAACGGTGTATTGAAAGGTGCTAGAGGTTTGCCCATAAGATCGTTGGTTGCTCAAATCGTTGGTCGACTAAATACCTATTTTGTTACGAGACGTGAACAAAGCCGAGAAAGCAAGACCCGTTTGGCTTTGAATGTTGAAAAATTGCTTCATGCTAGGAAAACCGAGAGTACAAATATGCAAATAACTCAACACTCTAGTACGTTATTTGGTGTTGCGTTTTATGATTTTAATCGATGCGAGACTCTAGTAAATGAAGTTCGTATGCCAGAGTTGGCAACAAAATGTGCTTGTTCGTGCGGAATACCGCAATTGGAATATCTTCCGTGCTGTCATGTAATAGCGGTTTATCGAAAAATAAACAAGAGTCATTATGATATGTGTGATTCGTTCTATCGTATTGAAGCTTATAGAAGAACGTACGAGCAAATATTGCCAGTGATTCTTGATCGTCGTTATTGGCCGAATGTTCGAGGACCAAAACTACTTCCCCCAAGTGACGTCAAGAGAAAAGCTGGGAGACCGGTAAAAAGACGGGAACGAACCGAGATGGATGCTGAGGGTCGAAATGCCAACCGGTGTAGTTTTTGCAAGGTCCAAGGTCACACTGTGCGTACTTGTGTCCCGTTTCGTCTTTCTGAAGAACATCGCGATTAGTTTTTGTAATTTCAAGTATTTTTTAAGATATTATGTACTTAATTATGTATTGAACATTGCGTACTTTGTGTTTTTTTGAAGATATTATGTATTTTGTGTTTTTTAATTATGTATTGAACATCGCGTACTTTGTGTTTTTTAATTATGTATTTCAAGTTTTTTTGAAGATATTATGTACTTAATCAATGTATGTTTTGTATTTTTGTTTTGACAGATGCAACATCCAGGACCTATCGATACGTCCGTTCTCACAGATCAAATAAATCATGTGTCGAACGAGGTGAACAAGCCTTCGATGACGATCCATCAGGGTGGTCGTGATTGGAGTCATTGGACGATGATGACTCCTGAGATGGAGGCCCGATTGAGGCGAGCGGGTTTTTTTTTCCCGACCAGGGGGGCTTACGTGCAGTTGAATCAGACATTCATCGTTGCACTGATTCAGAGGTGGCGTCCGGAGACGAACACGTTTCACATGCCTCACGGAGAGATGACGATCACACTTCGCGACGTTTCCTTACTTACCGGTTTCGCAATTGACGGTGCTCCCTTGTTTAGGGCCGCGACAAGGGATGATGACCCCGCAGCCGAGATGACCCGGTTACTTGGGGCGTGTCCGACCGATAATCGTCTTACATTAGCATGGTTGCGTAGGAATTTTCATGGACTACCGGAGGATCCCACAGAGGAGGCGTGGGATCGAATTACGCGAGCGTACATATTGTACTTCCTAGGCTCCATGGCTTTGGCAAATCCCACGAAAGGGCGATTGAGTATGAATTACATTTACTTTTTGGAGGATTTCGACATATGTGGGCGTTATGCTTGGGGAGCTGCTGTCCTCGGCCATTTGTACAGGTCTTTAGGAAATGCATGCCAGATTGGGCAAACTACGGCATCGGGTTGGTTCTCTCTCGTTCAGGTAATTTTCAATTCTTTATTTTAATATTTTAATATTTTAATATTTTTTATTTGTTTGTAGATTTGGGCTTGGTTTCATTTAGCCATTGGACGGCCCATCATGACTGCGCCGGGATCTGTTGTTCAGGTGCCACTCATGAACTATTATGTCGGTGGCCACGCATACACTGAGAACAACAGGGGGAGTACAGTCATGTATTATGCTGATCAGTTCGACAAACTACAATCCGAACAAGTAAGAAATTTAATATTTTAATATTATAATATTATAATATTTTAATATTTTTTAATTACAATTGTATTTTTCAGATTACTTGGAGTCCTTATACGGATGAGCTTACGGCAAATCTACCGCCAGCATGTTTTGTTGGTTCAGAGATTTGGATGGCAAAAGTCCCGTTGATATGCAATAATACCGCGGAGATGCACCTACCAGACAGGGTTATGCTGCAGTTTGGTTATCGCCAACACATCCCTACGAACCCGATTATGACGCGTCGCGGGAAATTGAAGAACGCACAAATCACATCTTACTTGGATTTTTGGGAGCAGCGGGATACACATGTTGTTAGAGAGGACGATATTGTATTGACCGGCGTGTTCACTAGAACGGTACAAAACTTAATTAGTTCGATCATATTTTATTAAACATTCATTCTCTAATAACATGTATGTTTGTAGGATTACATGAGATGGTATTGGCGAATAACGAGGCGGTGGATCATCAACAAGATTAGTCCTCCTGATTTGAGCTTTCGACCTAGTGGTCCGCTTTTGCGATCCATGGTATGTCATCATTTATTATTTTTATTGTAATTATATTAAATCAAATTGAAGTTATCGAAATTAATTTTATTGTAATTATAGGTCAACGAGATGCAGCTAGATATTCGTCGTGCGCGAGAAGGCACGCCTTGTGCCCCTACTTGCCCATGTCGCATGATCTTAGATCAAATGGGTGGTAGAATGACGGTTTTACTTGATGAATTGTCGTTGAACTATTCGCACGGTCAGGACGTACCGGCTCCACACACGATGAATCCTCCACCTAGCGCACCGAATGACTTTGTCCAACCACCATTCACCGATTACGTTTCCACTTCGCGACCGAATTATGACGCTCCAGTCGGTACCGGTTTCATGGACTTCATGAACACGAGCTTTCAAAATGAGTATGGTACTTCGTATGGTCGTGGCGGTACTTCGTATGGTGGTCAGCCAGACTATTTCGATCCGACACAAAATGCACCGAGAGATGATATTTAGATTATTGTTATTGTGTTGTGATTGTGTTGTTATTGTTATTGTTATTGTTATTGTGTTGTGATATTTAGACTATTTCGATCTTATTTCGTATGTTTTGATTGTGTTGATATTTCGATTATTATTAATTTATGTTTTTCAGTTTCATTGATATCATATAAAAAAAAGTCAAAGATTATATTTATCCTTCTTAAAATTAAAATATCATATTTATCCTTTAATAATTCTAAAAAAATTATCATATTTCTAAAATATCATATTTATCCTTTCATAATTTCTAAAAAAGTTTCTAAAATATTTCTAAAATATCATAATTTCTAAAATATCATATTTATCCTTTCATAATTCTAAAAAAAGTATCATATTTCTAAAATATCATATTTATCCTTTCATAATTTCTAAAAAAGTTTCTAAAATATTTCTAAAATATCATATTTCTAAAAAAGTTTCATTAGTATCATTGATATCATATTTATCCTTTCATAATTATAAAATATCATATTTACCCAAAAAAAAGTAGTTAATATTTGCGCAAAAAAATAGTTACTAATTATGTAAAATAATTACCAAAAAAGATAGGGGTTTTTTTGAAAATTTCCCAAAAAAGATGAAAGAAGAGAGAAGAGGGAAAGAAAGGAAGAAAATAGCCTGGGAATTAATTTGAAATTACGAAAGGCGCGGAACCATACCTCGCTAGGCGCTGAACCATACCGCGCCTTTCTCTAATTACTAATTAACCAACCAACGACGTAATTAATTTGAAATTAAGAAAGGCGCGGAACCATACCTCGCCTTTTACAAAAGGCGCTGAACCATTCAGCGCAAAATACATTTTCAGAAATATTTTCAAAACTTGGTTATTTTTTGAATTTCGTTTAAAAACTTGGTTATATCCAAAAAATTTCCATAATCATATCACGCTTATTTCCCCTCCTTCCTTCACGGATTTTCTTCCACTTTATTTATTACAACCCGGTTTTCACATACAGGATTTGAATTCGTGGAGTTTTATTGAATTCCGGACTTGAGTTCCCGTTCTTCGGAGTACTCCATGGGCCGTGGACAACGGCCATGGCCACTCGTTGACAAATAGCGGCGTTGATAGAAGAATACTTTCTTCTACTCACTTAGCCATTAGCCATTAGCCATGGCAGTGTCTTCCTTCTCCTCCTCTCTAACCCTCGCTCCCTCTCCTTCATTCCGCTCCTCTATGCGGGTCCGTGTCCAGACGCGATTCAGCTTCCTCGCAAAAGCGACCCTGACAATCGACACCGGTAAGTCTGGCGGCGCGGCGGCTTCTCCGGCGAGGGTGCTTCTGGAAGTAAGAGGCCTCAAGGCAGTCGTGAAAGAAAGCGGGAAAAAACTCCTCCATGGTGTCGACCTTACTATCAAAGAGGGAGAGGTACGTCCCATTTACTGACCATTTCAACTTGAAAAACGATAATTTCAGAAATTCCGCGTAAATTGGATCCATTTTTAACAGGTTCATGCAATCATGGGCAAGAATGGATCAGGAAAGAGCACATTATCGAAGGTGAACCAACCAATTTCACAAATTCCATCAATTCCAACTTCGCATTTTGCAAAATTTCATTCAACCAAATTTGAATTGATTTTAGGTTCTCGTCGGGCATCCTGATTATGAGGTGACAGGTGGCAGCGTGACGTTCAAAGGAGAGAATCTTCTAGAAAAAGAACCCGAAGAGAGATCTCTTGCCGGTATTTTCATGAGTTTTCAATCCCCAATCGAAATTCCAGGTGTCAGCAATTTCGAGTTCATGCTAATGGCTCTCAACGCAAAGCGAGAGAAAACCGCCCTTAAACCCATTGAACCCCTTGAGGTAATGCTAAACCCATTCAAATCTCTAATTTATAGAAAAAACTAAAATATTGATCATTTTAACATTTTTATTTCAGTTTTATGGTTACTTGGGGCCCAAGTTAGCTGCGTTAAAAATGGACCCAGTTTTGCTCGATAGAAACGTCAATGAAGGTTTCAGTGGAGGCGAGAAGAAGCGCAATGAAATTCTACAATTAGCAGTATGTAATATTACATTTTGCTCCCCATGAAAATAAATAATTATTTACGATGGACTATTTTGTAATTTTGTAGGTTTTGGAGGCGGATTTGGCGATTTTGGACGAGGTGGATTCGGGATTGGACGTGGACGCTCTTCAAGACGTGGCGAGTGCGGTAAATGGATTATTGAAACCTGATAATTCGGTTTTAATGATCACGCATTATCAACGTTTACTCGAGTTAATCAAGCCTAGTTACGTCCATATCATGGTAAATGTTTATATTATTCAAAAAATATTTTACATTATTTTTGAATATTATTTTTGTAATTTTTTTGTAGGAGGGGGGAAGGATCGTGAAGACGGGGGATAGTAGTTTGGCCAAGCAGCTCGATGAAGGAGGATATAAATCCATTGCAAATTGATAGAATTATTTTTGCATTGCGGAGTGTTTATGTGATATTTTTGTTTTACTAGTTCGTTGTAATTTTGAATTTGTATAGAGTAGGAATGTTCGGCTCCAAATAAAATGTAATGTACTACTTGCAATGTGATTATTACTAAATCTTTACGATTGTAAAATTTGGAATCGAGTTCCAGGTTTTAATTAGTTCTCCAGGTTTTAAATCACCATAAATTAGTTATCTACTTATCTATCAAGCTAAAATTTGATTTTAATTAGCAATTCTAACCGTAAAATCATGTAAAACTAGCGTTGTTATATTCCTAATATCTAACTCATGTATAGAGAATCAAGTTCCAGGTTTTATGACTTGTTATTCGTCTCCTCGTCTTTTGAGGTTCTTGGAAGAATCGGGTTCTCTGGTTTGTTCTCTGATTTTTTTTGCAATAATTTCTGCACGTATAGAGAACCAAACACAATCACCTATTTCAACAAAAAATACATGTTATTTTTTCTTAAAATCAAAATTTGCAGAAAAGACCTTGCATTATATTATCGAAAATTTCAAAAATAAAATACTTACAGCTCCAGCACATTGGATTTTGGTAAGAGGGTGAACGAAAATTATGCATGAAAACACAATGCTCACAAGCTAAATCAACAAAAAAAATATAACAAAAAAGTATACGTCATAAATTTGCTCAAATTCGGGGATAAATTTGTCATTTATATTTTCTTACCTGTCTAGTTGTCATAATTACAGCAAATATCAGGGAACCAAAATTCTTAACCGTGTACGAGATAAAGAATTGACTAGCCGTTGCAACCTATATAACAAAATGGGAAATAAATTAAAGGAAATTTAAAATGTAGAATAATACTCAGAAAAAAAAAAATTTGAAAATTTACCCTATATATATTTAAATGATTAAAGAAGGTGATTATATGTGAACTTACACTAGAAAGAATGATGACATCATAAAAACAATCAGGATGACGAAACATAAATTCTATTGCAGGAAGCAAATGCCCTTGGAATATTAGCGCTAATAAAAATAAAAAAATAAAAATTAGTTTAGTATATATATAGTTTCCAGTATTCAAAATAAAAAAAAGTCTAATTAAACTTACAAAATAGACTAATGATGCATGAACAAGTCGTAGTGAAGAATAATTGGTTCTGAATTTCCATATTGTAACCCTTGAAAAGTTTGTCTTGATACGTGCTTGTGAACCCATCAAACCTAATAATTAAAAAATCAAAATTTAAAATTCAAAATTCAAAACAATACAAATTAATAGTATTATATTTAATACATATTTTAATGTTTACCCGAGATATCCAAGCATAAGTAAAACGCCCAAAATGGTACTTTCTCTTGCTTTTTCTAATAAACTCACATCACTAGAACCCTCCTACATTCACAAAAAAAATTAATACCAAAAAAATAAACGAAATATAAGAAAATTAAAAATTAAAAAAGAAAAGAGAATATAAAGTTTAATTACTGGATTAAGAATGAATAATGAGCAACCCAAAGCCACAAGCACTGCGATTAAATAATCCCTTGCGTTATATTTTTTCTGCATTATTATCGTTCCCCATAGCTTCACCAAAAAAATAATGAAAAATATAATTAAATATTGAAATATAAATCCAGTTATGATAAACAAGTGTAAAATATTCGCAATAAAAAAGGAATTACCATGACTGGTACCATTTTGGCGCATTTGGCAAGTGTCTGAACTGGAAAACTCACATACTTTAAAGCCTGTATAAACGAAACAAAATTTAGATTATGAAAATAAATTATAAAAAACTATTAATTCACAAGAAAAAGAGAACACAAAATTTGACCTCATATTGACATGTCGTTGCGATGATGTTCGATACTGACAAAATACCATATCTAGAAATCGGCGCAACAGGATTCACCGATTTATTAGTTGCCTGTGAAAATTAACAAAATCATTACCAAATTTCAGTAATTTACTAAAAATATTTGCAATTCGAGACAAAATCTGAGCATTTTATTTCGAAAACGGAATTGGGTTGCAGAATTTACCAGTAATGCGACTGCAGAGACTGTTGAGGTGGTGAGACGATTACAGAAAACGAGAAAGAGGGAATATTTGAATCGTTCTTCTTTGGTGGTTCCATATGGATTTTTCATTATCTTTTCCTGCATTTACAGAAATTTTATATCGAATTTAAATTGATTTTGGGTAAATTGATTTTGGGGAAGAAGGGCGTGACGAACCTGGAGAATTCCGTAGATTACGAGGGTGCTCATGATTCCTATTACAGAGATGATGCATTGGAAGATACGGTTCTCTCTCGGCTGAGCAGGAATTATTTCCGCCATTGTTGTTGGTAATAATTACCTCCAGAGAAAAAATCGAGAGAAGAAATAACAACGAGAAGAAATGTTGGTAATGAAGGTAAAGAGATGAGAATAAAAGAGAAGAAATGACAACGAGTTGTTGGTTTTGTGAAATTCGAAAGAATGAACAAGTTCAATTCAATCTTTACCATAACTAGGGAAATAGCCCGCGCTTCGCTGCGGGATATAGTATTTGATAAGAAATAATATAATAAGCAAAAGTAATTGAAATATTCATACGATGAAAAATTCAAATATTTTATTAATACGATGAAAAATTCAAATATTTTATTTAGAACACAAGACATATGTCAATTATATTTATTAATACGATGAAAAATTCAAATATTTTATTTAGAACACAAGACATATGTTGAATAAAATAAAATTCAAAAAAAAAAAAGGAAAAAAAAAAATGATGAACAGTACCCTTAATACGATGAAAAATTCAAATATTTTATTTAGAACACAAGACATATGTCAATTATATTTATTAATACGATGAAAAATTCAAATATTTTATTTAGAACACAAGACATACGTTGAATAAAAAAAGAAAAAAAAAAATTCAAAAAAAAAAAAAAAAGGGAAAAAAAAAATGATGAACAGTACCCGAGTGAACAGTACAATACGATGAAAAATTCAAATATTTTATTTAGAACACAAGACATACGTTGAATAAAAAAAGAAAAAAAAAAATTCAAAAAAAAAAAAAAAAAGGAAAAAAAAAATGATGAACAGTACCCGAGTGAACAGTACAAAACAGTGTCGGGTGAACAGTACAAAACAGTGTCGGGTGAACAGTACCAAACAGTGCCGGTGAACAGTGAACGATGACGTGGCCTAACCAGGTGCTTGGTATTCAAAATTTAAAGGGAGGAGAGATTAGGAAGATCGAAAGAATAAACAGTTCAATTTACCAGATTCTTTTAAGAGAGCGAAAACATAGTCGTAACTTATAACAAAATTATAACAGGGAACAAAAAGCACCTTGAAAATATTTAAAATATGATATATCATAAAATTATTAAAAAACGATATTTCTCTGTCATGTTCAGGTTGTTTCTTTTAACATTGTTATTTCATTATGTTAGTTTCTCATGTAAAAATAATTAATTAAATATTTAAATTATATAAATATAATAAATTATTATTATTTTTTGAAATTATCATATGTTGAAGAATAGGTGTTAATATTTTAAAATTGACAAATACATAATAAAAAATAAATAAGAAAAACAGTAAAATATTTTGGTACAAAAAATATTCAACATGATTCAAATTCAGTTTTTGACTCTTATAGCTGGTATTTTTGAAAACAAAAAGTTCATTGAAGAGGTTTTTCGGAATATAAAAAGATAAGATTTTTTTAAAAATATGAAAAAAGAATTTTTTTTATTTGTATCCCTTATTTTTCATCAAAAATTCAATCAAGTCTCTAATATTTTAATTTGATCAATTAAGTCCTTTTACTTTTTAAATTGTTCAATCAAATCTCTTATCTTTTTAATTTGGTTCAATTGATTCCTTCCATCAATTAACGGATAACTAGACTTTAATTTGTGATGTGACAACCTATGATATATCATATTTGATGACATAACAATATATGACACGTCATATTTGATGACGTGACAACATAAATTATGTTTTTCAATATTTAATGTCATAAATAAAATATTTGACATGTTGTATTTAAATTAAATAATTTATGTTATCACGTCATCAAATATGACATGTCACATGTTGTCACATCATCAAATATTTCATGTCATAATTTGCACGTCATAACTTAACAGTCCAGTCATCGGATAATAGATGGAAGGACCTAATTGAACCAATTTACAAAGATAAAGAGACTTGATTGACCTAATTAAAAAGATAAAAGACTTAATTGATTAAATTAGAACATTAAGGATTTGATTGAACATTTGATTAAAATGTAAAGACCAAAAGTAATTTTTTTTTGTAAAGAAAATAAATTATTCTAGGCCCAATCCTGTAAAATGCCCCTGGGCCAGATATAAGGATAAAACATTTATCAGGTGTTAGGATAAACTAAATACGAGGATTTAAGTTAATTCAATGATAATAAATAATATAAAAAAGAGACGTATATATCAATAAAAAACTTATTAATCCAAATTCATAACACAATAATAAATATCATAAATAGTAATCCAAAACCACAACAAAATTAAATAAAAACCACTCTCAATCAAGGCCCCTTTTTCGAATCTGTTTAATTTCATCCTTCCTCCATAATTTCATTTTCGTCCATATGACTACGACTTGTACTCGCGCCGTCATCGACCACTGCAGGAACAAAACGATCATCCTCCTCCTCCTCAACCAATCTCCTCCTGACACGTGAACGAACGTCGTTCAAAGAGGAAACTATCCCATAATCATGTTTTTCTCCTTCCGCACCGTCACCATCGTCGCCGCCTCGATACCCAGCATTCAAATTCCAAACCCTCCTCCTCGTTGCGCCATCAAAAGTCACGACGAAGTTAAACAAACGGTAGTCCCAAAACCCCGTATTAAAAATACGATAAATTCGGGAAAAACCCTCGTAGGACTGGAAACGATTCATCGAAGATACTGTACGATTGGCCAGAAGAAGGACGAAACTGACACCTGGCGGACCATGTGCGGTGCGGAAATGCGGGACGACTCGAGCGAAAGTGCCATCTGGTCGTTGCCAACTTTTCAGTTCTATCACCAACATGATTTTGATTGTAATTCTTGTGTGGCCTCTCTACGTGATTTATAGAGAAGGGATTGTAAATACGCTTTGTTTGGTTATTCACTTCTATAAACGAATCAAGGGACGTATTGATTGGGATGAAGCGGTGCCATGTAACGAAGTATGGTGACGTGTCAGAGAGTAGTAATGATTACTGAGAATTAAAAATACAGGCCCAATTGAATTAATCTAATTTAACAGTCCAAAATTCAAATAGAGAGTTTACAATTTGATAAATAAGAAATTACAACAATAATACAACAAAATTTGCATGCATGCACCCTCGAGTTTTACATTTTGATACCCAAAATATAATTATATTTTATCTTTTGCTTGATCTATTTTTTTTTTTTTCACGAATGCGTGTACTAAAACCCAAAACCCTAACAAAGGGTGCACACAAGAACTTCAAATCAAATTCCAAAATTGATTTCTAAACTCGACTTATTACTTGTCTGTTATTCCTAAAATTGAACCTTGTGAAGTTCTGTTTTTCCACAAGCTTTTCGTGTACAGAGTAATAAATACAACTCCCTAATTTTTAAAAAGACTAAATAAATAAATATTCACATAATAATTAAGGAAAAATACTCTGCACTTCATGGGTGGGCACGCCGTCAATATAAAAACGACACGTGTCAGTTTAACTTTTTCCTAATTTCGATCGCATTTTGTGCACTCAGAAATGCATGCAACCCCTAAAATTGTTATCCATTTTTAGATATTTTAATTTTATTATTTGTTAAAATCTTTAGATGTGTCATATACTTTCTTTCAATACAATACATGCTATATTTTTTTATATTGTACGATATACATTTATGTACGCATGATACACTTTTTAAAATATAATTTTTTTTACACGAGTAATATTTTGTATAATTTTTTTTTGGATCGGATTATACCTTTTGTATAACAATTTATACTCGGTCAAAATTGGACAAATATGGTCAAAATTATAAAATGTCAAACCGCCACGTGTCGCATTCCTATTGATGTCGTGCATACCCATGGAGTGCATTAGTCGATCCCTAAAGTTAATTATTTAAAAAATAGCGAAAAAATGAAAAAAGGACTTACAGCTCCAATCCATTGAGTACTACTTAGTGGATGCGAAAACCATATACACGATATTAATATGCTCACCAACTAAGTTACCAATAAAAAGTTATTAACTAAAATATAAGTATATTTAAACCCTAATAAATACGAATTTTGTATAATTTGATTATTACCTGTCTAGTAGTCATAATTGTTGCAAATGTAAGAGCCCCAAAAGTTCTTATCGTGTATGAAATAAAAAATTGACTAACTGTCGCCACCTGTAATTATAACATAAAGAAGAGTTTTTTTTTTCTTTTCAAAATTTTCAATAACGTAGGGGTATTTTTGAAATTAATTAATTTCTTACCGTCGAAAGAATGGCGACGTCATAGAAGCAATCGGGGTGGCGAAACATGAAATCAATGGCTAGAAATAAATGTCCTTGCAAAACTAACCCTAATAAATTGAAAAAAAAATCAAATTAATAAACTTACGAGGACTAATTTGTGATTATGGCAATAGGTAAAATTAATGAATGAATTAATTACCTGCTAAGCTAAGAATACAAGAGCAAGAAGTTGTGTAAAATATTTGGGTTTGAATTTCCATATTATATCCCTTGAATAGCTTGTCTTGTAATGTGCTCGTAAACCCATCAAACCTAAATTCAAATTTAAAATTCTTTCAATTCAACTTTGCGAAATTATGAAAATTTTGAGGTTATTTAAGGAAATATTACCCTAAGTAACCGAGCATGAGAGAGACACCCCATACCGTACTTTCTCTCCCTTTATTGTATGGAATTATCTCTTCAGAACCCTAAATTAGAAAATACATTTATTTAAGTATATTTCGATGCATGAGAGAGAAAGTAGAGAAAGAGAGAGACTATACTGGGTATAGAATAAAAATGGAGCAACCAATTGTAACGAGAATGGCAAATGAATAATCCTTCGCATTGTATTTCTTTTGCATAATTATTGCACCCCAAATCTAACAACAAAATATGAAATTCATGAAAAACAAATATGTAGTTTTATAATTATATTTTTTATGTAAAGTATGAGTTTACCATGACTGGAATCGTTTTGGCGCATTTGGCGAGAGTTTGAACAGGGAAACTCACATACTTGAGGGCCTACAAGTAAAAACTTAATTTTAATGCAAAATTGCTAAAAGACCCTTCCTTTTTGTTTAATTGAAGAACTCGCCTCGTATTGACAAGTAGTAGTTAGTATGTTGGTGATTGAAATGCCGCAGTATGAATAAACAGGAGCTACTGGGTCGAAGGATCTTTTACTTGCCTAATGAATATTTTGAAGAAAAATTAGAAATTTATAGCGATAATCGAATTCGAAATTGATGTAATAGAGTGATAATTACAAGTAAAACTGCTGCTGAGACTATGAATGTCATGATTCGATTGCAGAAAACAAGAAATAGCGAGTATTTGAAGTATTCTTTGTCTGGTCCATAAGGAACTCTCATTATTTTTTCCTAATAAACAAACAAGAACGTAATTTTATTGGAACCAATTCAATCCACGATCCATGAATCAATTTTACAGCAAGTTAAAAACAGAAGAAGATGAATTCATTGAGAATAAAACCTGGCAAACGCCATAGATTAACAGCGTGCTCATGATTCCAACGACAGCAAAAGCACACTTTAACACGCGATTTTCTCTCCAATTAAGCAAAATCGACTCCGCCATTATCACTACAAGCAAGTAAGTTAGCTCTCTAAATATTCTACAATCCGAGAACTTCCCAACCTACAAGCCGGCGCGGATCGCCGGCGTCGTTTTCTCAATAGTTTACACAAGGACTGCTAACTGGAGAAGGGAGAAACAATGTATTCTCCATTGCTGCAGAAAAAACTAGATAAATCCGAGAATTCAAATCTCGGATTTTAGTATTTAACTGAAACCGGTTTCACATGACCCCAGAACTCAAATCCCGACTTTAATATAATTCAAATTCAAATCGTATTAATTAAGCGATAATTCATCAACCGTTCCCAACAATAAGTGAAGGATGCTTTAACTAACACATCAATGACCTTTGAATTGGAATATTCACATCCTTGAGGTCTTCCTCAACACACATAAACATGTCTCGGTTCGAAAAAGAGTCACCCGTTGGTGGAATAATTCAAACTGACGAGATTTGTTTCCCTCTTTAGAGAGAAAGATACGTTGACCATCCGTTGAATTCGGACTGGCGAAATGCATGATCATGATCAAAATGATATTTAACATTTGCTGGTAATATCATTTTGTCTTTCGTCAGTCTAATTCTCGATTTGGAAAAGAACGCTAATTAAATCAAGATTGACATGATAACTATGTCTTGTGATTAGAAAATATCGTAGAAAAAAAGAATTAAGTAAGATAACTATCTTGCTAGGAAAATGATCACGTACCATTCGATTTAATTTAGGTAATCATAATGTCTTACTAGAGACCGCTTATGATTTACGAACTAAGTTTAGTTCGTTACCAAATTAATCGAACCTACCAGGTCAGTTTGTTGGACGAATCGATATTCTCTAAGTATTATGTATATTCGATATACATATTGAAAAGGGATCAAAATATATATATGTGGTAATTCGAAATAAATAAAAATAGACAATACATATGTGATATATGTCACACCCCAAAATAAAATGAAAAATGGTGCGGCAACCTGCCAGTATACAACTCGTTACCACGTACTCTTATATGATAATTTCACAAAAACATAAACTCCACAATTCGAAAACAGCGACACACACATATATATATGCATGCATCACCATAACATACACAAACGAACATAAATAAACCTAGCGAAAACATATAAACACATACGCGACATGAACAAACACAAAACTAAACAAGATGTCACAGCAACAAAAGGCTCGCTGCCTAGAAACGAAAGTACACTAATATACACAACATGGAGGTTCCGCGATGAAAACGAAACCGTCGTACTCACACTCTAGGTACCCGCTGCCCCGGATGATCTGCCTACCATACCTAGACTCAAAATATTCAAATAAAATGATTAGTCACGGAAGTGACTAAGTGAGTGAGTTTTGAGCCTAGCTTATTAAGATCGACCTCATACATGGCTAGTCAAAAACCTCGCTCGAAAATAATCACAATCATAATTTATATTCTGAAATCATATCATATAAGTATATAAATACTTCTCAAAGTACTTGCCCAGGCTTTTCGAAATCAAAATCACTTACCTTCATACATAATCATATACATACTAATTATACTTTACCGGGGTGAGGACGCTAATAACTCTCGACTGAAGTGCCAACCCGAGCTGATAGCGAATCACACTTGGGCTGGAACAAAACAAAAGGGAAACACATCCACCCGACGACTGGATATCCATGCGCCACAGCCAAACCTCCCATGGGTCGGGACTTTGCACTACATCAAGTTAGTTACACATTTCCCTCAATAGAGTCTCACATAAATCCTTTCTAAAATCGCAAGTCCCAGCTTACGTTTTAGACAAATTCAAATCATACATATAGAGAGCCTCATGAAGACCCCCACTAAAATCGTAAGCCCGGCTTACGTTTTATCCAAATAAAATTCTACATATATATAGATGATCAAATCTACATAATATACATTTTGTTGAGGTAACACGATTTTTAAAGCAAAATACGATTTCTAAAACAAGAACACTTGACTATCACGTAAGGTTGAGTGAAAGTGAGAGTAGCACTCACCTAATGGAAAGAAACTCGACAAACAAGAGATTAATCGAAACGGCGCACAAGATTGAGTGAAAATGGAAAAACTCAAAACTTGGATGAAATTCTTCTTTTGATCTTGCCAACTCGCACAACTCAACCTCCTGAAGATTATGGCACTTATCGTTTTGCGAAATATCCTCTTTTCCTTGATTTTTCCTCCATTTCTCTCTTTTTTTCTTAGGGTTTCATGAATGTTACTAATGGATGTATGGAGGGTTCAGTGGGGATAAGGTGGTCGCCAAAGTCATGCATGAGGTGGTGGCACCCAAGTCATGCATGTGATGTGCTGGATGGGCACATTTCATACATACCCACAAAACTATCATATTTGTAAACTCTTGGATTTACAAGTATATGGAGGTTTATTTTAGAACCTCTATATTTAGTATTATTAATGGATTGGTCATTTTGCAAATAAGACCCTATAATATATTTATTTAAATAACTCATAAAAATGAAATTACGATTATATCCTTTCGAGAACTTTGACACATAAGAACTCGGTTTTGATCATTGGAAGAGTTATATATTTAATATGTGTCTTATATTCTGAGATTTTAGGAATAATAATCTACAAATATCAAATAAATCATATTCACGTTACTAACACTTTGAGGAAAAAATACTAGGAGATGTACATCACTCTTGTGAACATTATCATGCATAAACTTTCTTTCTATATTTGTTTCAAAAAAGTTCCTAAAATATAGTATGTTTTTTAAACGAAAGTAAGTGAACAAAAAAAGTAATTTGAACAATATTGTTTGTCAAAATTAGGATATGACAGTATTTAAGAAAGGGAAATTATACTATGCCCCTGAGATTCCCCCCACTATTCACGATATGGTGAATAGTGGGGTATGATATTAATACCCATCTCCAATTCGTATCCTCCATTTCAATTGACGGTTAATTGTGCTTTAAATTAACGGTCAATTCAAATGTAATTAACACGTAATACAATTGTATTAGTCATCAACATAATTAATAATTTCAATTAACGATTAATACAATTCACCGGGTACAATTTTGGGAGATTTCAATTAGCTTCCCCATATCGTGAATAGTGTGGGGAAATGAGGGGGCACACTAAATGGCCTCTTTAAGAAATTATGTATGATTTGTAAGGTAAGGTCCTTCGTGGTATTTCATGCTTTCGAAGCATAAACATGATATTATTGGGTTTTACAGGGGTACATGTGGAATATTGTGTACATTTTGTATGTTTCATATTTGCTAAGGGAACGATAAACCCTAAATTGAAGTCCATCGAAGATCGATGGGACGACGACCAGAGGATATTAAGCCAAACAGCCATGCGACATGAAGGGAATAACTAAGATTTTTTTTGTACAGTGCATTATTGAATTGGCCATTTGATATTGTGTACTTGATCTTATAAATCAACAAATGTTATCTTCAATATCTTGTTATGTTTGTTTGTTCGAGAAAGATGTAAAAAATGAAACACTAGCAAATGAAATGATATATTATCTTCAGTATCGTGTTCTGTTTATATTTATTTATTTTTTGACGCGGTTTGTTAAATCTGTTTCGAGTTTTACTAAAATAGGTTAGTTGTTTTTGTTGTCCGAGTAGTTCAAATGACGTTAAGAAGTAATTATATGCATCGCCTATAAAAGCTTATTAGTCGTAAACATATATGAATCATAAAAAGAGAACAAAGAAAGTAACTTAGAGAGGTCAAGTAAAGATCGAGCTCAAGATCAAGATCAGTAATGGCGTTTTCTAAGGTTTGCATGACCGTTCTTCTTCTCTCTGTCATCTTGTCTGCAATGGCACCGTCAATTTTGGCCATCCCTGTCCCCGGTTACGAAGATGTACCGTATTGCGAAGATTGCTGGGCAAAATGTGTAAAGAAGCATTGGATGTTTGGTTGTAGATCGTGGTTCTGCAACCCTTGTTGGCCTCGTTCCGAGAAATTTACAATAATTTACGGTACGGTTTACTTTATATCCAAGTTTATTTAAACATTATTTTGTTTTATTTCTTTTAATGGCACCCAATAAGAAATTACTTATCTAGTTATCGTCGTTGATATTCATTTTTTTTTATGTCAATGAGACTCGACCTCATAACATATTCAACATATAATTTTATTGTGTTAAACAGATAACCAACTAGGCCATTTTGTCCCTCATTTATTTTTCTGAAACCGATTTTGCCGTATTTTGAACTCATGATCTCTTCGAGTTTTAGGAGGGTACCTAACCGCGAACTTGCAAGCTTTGGTTTTTATTTTATTTTAAATTTTCATCTAGTAACGATTTTGACATGTACCCCTGCAAGATCTGCAATACACAACATTTGCGTATATGGATAACTCGGCTAACAACATATTACAAAGTCCAAACTTCAAAAATAATTTATAGAGTAATCATGAAATAACTCAGATTTGAAAATTTTAAATTCAATTTAAATTAAATTAAATTACATAGATACATTTTTAATTTTTATTACAATATTTTGAGTTTTACTTCATACAAATCGAAAATATCAAAAGAAACAATTGTGAAAATATATTGTAGGTTTTATTTGATAGAAGTATTCAGATGAAATTAACTTTATTGGATAACATACCTAAATATTGATCATCTCAATGGTTAAAATTTGAATTTGATATTTGTAATTTGTAATTTAAAAATAAGCACGTAGAGGGGGTGATTTTTTTAAAATTATGATTTTACAGGGATATTTGTTAAATGTCGTCTACTTTATTTGTTCTATTTATTTGCTAATGGAATGAATGTAAACCTTAAATTGCAGGTCCAAATAAAAGCAAAAAAGGAGTGCCACAGAATTGAGCAAAAAGTTTTTGAGATATCACGAACGGATTAAATATCTATTGAGTAATATACACTCACTCCGTTTAGTTTCTTGATATGTCAATCGAAAATGTTTAAATAGATTGATTATTAGATCAAAAATTAATAATTAAATTGATTGATTCGATTAAAAAATGGAATCAATCAATTTTAAAAAAATTTGATTAACGCATCAAAAATGTTTAAATGAGATTGGAAACACCATATCAAATCCTTTTGTCATATATTATTGAAATGGCCGATTGATATTATGCATTTGATCTTATGAATCAATAATGTCTAGTTATTCTTGGTGTTCTGTTTTCTTTTTCGTTTTTGAGCGGCAAACACAATTCGTTCTTGATTTGTTTATATACAACAATTTAGAAAATGAAGATGACAACGGATTAGATTGCAATAATGCTAAAAACAAAAAAATGAAAAAAAAATCTAACAAATTCCCAACTACATTCCTAATGTTGCTAAAGTTTGCAATCGTTAATTCAATTATATTTGCGATGCATCCTTGATGTTGAGCATACGAGTAATTGTATTTTACCATTTTTTTTTATAAAAAACTTGCATTACCCGGGCGGTGTTAGCGTGTGGGTTTGTCCGTGTTGACAGTAGAGTGATTTTTTGTAATGTATATCATGTATATTCAAATCACGTCATTCGTGCGAACCGTATAAAATCGTAAATTGCCGTGTATATCTAAATCTAGTCATCGAATTCGAATGTTTGTTTTTCACAAAATTATTTAGCCTCGTAAATATTATTTAATAAATAATAGGGAAAATCATAACATCAATAAGGACGGTGTGTTTGTCTCGGTAAATCGTGATTTTTATCAATTTTAGAGCATGAACCGTATGAATTGTATATCAAGAACTGATTTTCTCAAACAATTGAAACGGTTCTTGTTTTAAAATTTGTTTATTCTTTCCATTTATATTTGTATTTGTGTTTGTATTACTACTTTTTTTGTATATCTATTTGTATTTGTATTTGTATTGGTATTGGTATGGTATTTTGTATTTTGTATTGGTATTTGTATTTGTATTTTCGTATTTTTATTTCTTATTTGCATATGTATATGTATTTGTATTATTGTTGGTATTTGTATATGTATTTTTATTCGTATTTCGTATTTGTATCGTGTTTGTATTCGTATTCGTATTTATATTTGTATTCGTATTCGTATTCATATGCATATTCGATTTACTATTTCGGATTCCGGATCTCGTATTTTGTATTTCGTAATTCATAACCGTGTTCGTGTTCGTGTTCGTGTTCGTATTGGTATCCGTGTTCGTGTTCGTGTTCGTGTTCGTGTTCGTGAAGGGGAATATCCTCGACCCCGGGCCCGCGCAGCGGAATGAAGGCCCGGTCCGATTCCCGAGATCACGCCATGACTTCGAGGGTACGATGCGAATAGAAGGATAGATCTATACCAGTGCCAAATTGATGGCACACGAAGGGTTGATCGCCGCCTTCTATTTCCTGTCACGTTGGTGACAATCCGCGCGTCCCACACCACGCGTCCTTCACCAATCGTTTGCTACGCCGGTTCACTCGACTTCGTCCTCGTGCGTCCAAGCGTTTCCACCGTCTTTCTTACTCGAGTCGATCACAATCGAAGAGTCACAAACGTCACTCCTCTACTTGTATCCACGGTGATTCGTAAGACGTCGGTCGCGGATGCACCTGCCTAGACGATGCACCGGCGAACTTGCTCGATCTAATCGATTCTCTATCACTCGAGAAACTCCTTTCTCGATTTCTCTCTCTTCGCACCTTTTCACTCACAAAAGATCAAATCTGAATTTGCTCTTTTTCTCTTGTGTATTTGGCAAAATAATTCTGATTGAATTGCTTAGTCAGGAGAGAGAAAATATCATATTTATATCTAATAGGATCAGGATTAGCCAAAAGGCATGTATATCCAATATACATCCTTTCACACAGAATACTGCATGAACCTGGTCAGTATTCTGTCCAGACGAAATTGATAAATTTCTCTGACAGAAAATCACCCAACATGAAAGTTGTAGATAATCTTATTATCTACACAACCCAATTTGTCCCAGCCCAATTGGAATTCGTATGCAAAAGTTATGACTGTTTTACTAACTGTATGGCATACTGTTGCACATTTTCGGTATTTCACATAAACGACACTGATAGTTCGTTCATATGAAATATATTTCTACATGAAGGTTATAGATAATCCAATTATCTATCTAACCCAATTTGAACCATTCAAATCGGATTTTCCCACTGACAGTTATGGCCACGAATGTACGCTTACATTCGTTCATCCACGTGTACACTTTTACGGTTGATCCTGAAACTGTATTTCCTTCAGTTCGTGTTTTTGTTCATGTTTCTATTCGTCTTTCGTATTCGTTTCGGTATTTTGTATTTTTATATGTATTTCTTATTTGTATTTCGTATTTCGATTTGTAATCATATTTGCATTCGTAGTTCGTTTGTGTATTTGTATTTGTATTTTCAACTTCTACACGTGTCAAGCTCTCAACTTTCAGCGTATTTAATTGGAAATAAGCAAATATAACCCTTAATTCTTTGTAATTGTTTTATGTACAAAAAATAACATATTTTTTTTGTATAAAAAGATTTTTTTATGTTTTTTTATTGATTCTTAGGCTTTTCTTTTTACTGGCTTCTTGTTGTTTTTTATTCGATTTCGTGTTGTTGATTCGTGTGTGGTTTTCTGATCTGTTTTGACTGAGTTCCTGTGTCTGGTATTTGTTGTTATTTTTTGTGTCTGATTTTTTCTGATTTGACTGATATTTGTTCAGATTTTTTTTTATTATTAACTTGGTTAATTCATGCGTCTGGAATGGAAAATTATTACTGGTTAATTCATGCTTTTTTACTGGTTAATTATCGGATCTATTTAGATTGAAATCCATTTATTTATTTTGCTGCAAATGGACATTTAATATATGTTTTTATTTGATTCATGATAATGGTTATGTACTGGTTAATTAATAGATGATTATTTACTGGTCAATTCATGTTAGTGGTTATGTACTGGTTAAGTAATACAAATAAATTCATGTTTTTGGAAATTAATAGATATGTTAATGGTTAATTCATGTTTAATTGCTTTACTGGTAATGTTAAATATAATATTCCTTGATCGTGTTATTTGTTAATTTTATTGTAATTAGTATTCCTTGTTTAATTCATTGGTTAATTCCTTTGTTATTTACTATTAACAGATATTCATTTTAATTGTTAGTATTCATTTTCTGTTAATTAGTATTCCTTTTACTACTATTAACAGATATTCTTGTAATTCATAATTTTGTGAATTCAGATAAATAAATGTTTAATGTTAATTGATGATTAATTTGATAGAAGTACATTATTGTGTTAGTTATTAACTCAAAATTATTTTGTTAGTTTAATGTTAAATTGTGTTCTTAATTTAGGAATGTTATTTGACAAATTTTAATTGACAAATTATAGTTATTGTATTTAGGAATAGATTAAATAAATAAGTTAAGAATTGTATACATAATAATAATTATTATAGTTATCATGTTAAAAATATGGTTTCATGTAGATTAGCCAATGGACTCGTGGTCCAGTGATTAGGTGTGAGGTCCAAGAAATCACTTGTTGTGAGATGTTGTGGCCTTGTGGGCGAGTCTCATTAGCACCGATGGATAGAGGACTACCGAGTCTTCTCCATTTATTTATGTTGTTTTTTTTTTTTTAGATTTAACAATTTTATTAATGAAAAATTAATTTTTTTTGACAGATATGGCATGAATTGATATACAATATATTTGTTACTTACTATATATTTTAGCACGCCAATATATGTTAATTAATCTCTTTGTTACTTACTATACATGTCAGCCCTTCAAAACAGTCACAGCTCTTCGTCTTTATCAAATCGTCAACCATGAATAACAAAACCAAAGGACCACGCAAAAAAACCCTAATAATAAAAAAGAGAGAAGAAAAAGTAGAATCCCGTTCTTCAAATAATCGAAGCAATCCTGCTATACACCTTGTCGGCCCGCCCGGCATCAACGAGCCGATTCTCATCGCCGCTGCCAGCTTCTCAACCAACACCAAATCGTTCGTCTACTCCTCATCAGATTCCGATGAAGATGCATACCAACCAAACTACAAGGAGAAGAAGCGTACCAGCAAAACTAACCTTAATGAACCGATCAGGAAGAATACCAATCATGGTCCTCACGAGTCCTTCGGTTTTAGTTCATCCGGTAATCCATGTCTTGATTTCTTCTTCCATGCTGTACCAGACACTCCAGAAGGTACGCTCACCACTCGGTTAGCAGATGCGTGGAATTCCGACCCACTTACCGCTCTCAAACTACTTTGTAATCTGAGAGGGGTACGAGGTACTGGTAAGGCAAATCGAGAGGGTTTCTATGTTGCAGCTCTCTGGCTCCATAAACATCACCCTAAAACCCTAGCCCTGAATCTCCCCTCTTTTGCCCAATTTGGCTATTTGAAGGATCTCCTAGAGATCCTATCTCGCGTTCTCAACACTTTTTACTTCTTTACCGATGAAGGTGCCGAAATAAGCAAAACTCGTGATTCAGATTATAAAGAGATGAAGAATGCAACTCGCAAGAGAAAGAGAGATGAAAATGCTACTCGTGCTTTGAGTTGCTATGCTAGTAACGAATCTTACCGGTTTCTCCATGACCAAATTGCTGGATTCTTTTCCGAATTACTCTCCTCAGATCTTGAACACCTAAACTCTGGCGATGTTAAGAAAATTGGCCTCGCTGCGAAGTGGTGTCCATCTCTAGATTCCTCCTTTGATCGAACGACTCTCATATGCGAGTCAATTGCAAGAAAGATATTTTCGCGTGATTCATTTCCCGAATATCAAAATCTTTCAGAAGAGCATTACTCGTACCAGGTACGAAATCGGCTTCGTAAAGAGGTACTTACCCCTTTGAGAAAAGCATTACTCTTACCTGAGTTGCTCATGAGCTCTGGCCAATGGGATTCAATCCCGTACCACCAAGTAACCTCTTTGGCCATGATGAGGTACAAAGCAGCATTTTTAAAACACGATACCGAGAGAGCTAGTGAGTTTATTACCAAGGTAGAGAATGGTGAGTCAAGTGTGAAAGCTAGTGTGTTACAACCTCACGAAATATTGAAGCAAGCTTTAGATGAAAATGAAGATGAACTGGCTGAGCTACAATGGAAACAGTTAGTTCAGAATCTAGCAAATCAGAAAAAGTTCAAGAGTTGTATTTCTGCATGTTATAAATCGTCAAATGGTGGAAAAATGGAGGTATGGGCCTCTCTTTCTCTTTTGATATCCGAGTTAACCGAAGAACCGTGGAAAGGAAAGGTTATTACTTTCGGCGAAGAACAAAAGGTACACAAGATAGAAGGAGAGTCGATAAAAGAGAAGGTGAGGTTTGATAAGAATGCTAATAGTCATGTTCATGTGCATCCGAATATTAGAGCGGTATTTGATGAAATTCTCCGTATGTCAAGAGAGAGAAATTTGGAGCCGGCAAAAATGGTGAAAACGGTGTTTGTTTTTTCCAATATGGATTTCGCTAATAAAATTAATTCTCCTTCTTCTTTTTCTTATGACAATGAGATGGAAAATAATAATGAGATGGAAACCGATTATGAGGCGATATGTAGGAACTTCGAGGAAAACGGATACGGGTCCGTTGTGCCGAAAATAGTGTTTTGGAACATGAGTGAATCAAAATGTACTCCAGTTCTGGCTAAGCAGAAAGGAGTAGCACTCGTGAGTGGATACTCGAAGAATCTGTTGAAGTTGTTTTTCGAGATAGATGGAGAAATTACCCCCGAGACGGTGATGAATGCGGTCATTCGTGGAGATGAGTATCAGAAACTCATCGTTTTTGATTGATTAGGATTTTGGTTTCATACATACTGTATTTTTTTTCATTTTCCTTTTTAAGATATTTGTTGTTCATTTGTTATGTTAAACCTTTTGAATAGGAATTTTGGATTAGCACCTAATAGTAGACGTGTCTACGTTGAAAGAAGAAAAAATTACTCATGATGAACCATGAATTTTGTTCTGGTTCAAATCACATTGACATCAAAGAATGCTGGATCATCAAACATTTTCTATTTACTCGTTTGAATTTTGCTCTAGTAGTTAATAATATTTCTTTAATTAAGGATAGCAAATTAGCAATTAATAATCTTTAATATTAAGAAATTAGCAGTTAATAATATTTAATATTAAGAAATTGATAGCTCCTCCCTCTCCTTTTGTCCCTCTTTCGGCAAGCATCCAGATACCGGATACCGCCTCCTCTCTATCTTCTTCTTTCTACCAGATCCCGCCCCTTTCTATATCTTGGAGAGTCTATTTTGTGTGTCGTCACTGACAAAATCTTGAAAATGTAAGTTTTAAATCTTTGCTCCTTTATTATTTCGTGTTATCTGTTTGAGTTTGATGTATATGATTTAGGTACACTAGATTGTTGATAGGTATGCGTAGATTGAGTATTACTTGTTGCTTTTTACTGGTATTTCGTGTATATATATTACTTGTATATACTAAAAGGTAGATTGAATATTACTTGTTCTTTACAGGTAGATTGCATTTTACTTGTTTGATGTATATGTAGTTTCGAGTGGTACCATATTTGTTGCTCTTTATATTACTGGTACTAGTTACTCAGTGACAAGCAACAAAACTTATTGAACTTTTTGTTTCGGGTTTGCTGCGAAGTTTCAGGAAAATCTTGATGTTGCAGTTGGGATTTGTGCGTCGATCTTGTAGTTAGGCAAATGTATAATATCCCTTCTATTGACATTCATCCATGTTGTGATTGAAAATGAATCAGATTCAGGTTGGGTCTTTGAAAATCAGCAAAATTAACGATCTTTTTATTCATTATTATGTACATGTCGTACCAAATTTAATATCGCCGAAGCTGCTACTCCATGATAATTTAATATCATAATCATGTGTTTATGTATTATAAATCAAAATCAGCATGTATTTTATTATAATTCAATGCAGTTCTTTTTTTAATTCAATTCCATTTTGTAGAATGTATTTATTCTACAATATGTATTTATAACTTTCTTATGTGCATCTGTATATTTTTGCCATTTTTATGAATTTTGTGGATTTTATGATTTTTATGATTTTTTTGTGATTATTATTTTTTTTCAAAATGATATTCGAGCCGAGCTGGTTCGAGTTTTTTTCGAGCCGAACTCGAGCTGTAATTTATAGCTCGAACCGAGCTGGCTCGAGCCAGACTCGAACCTTGCTCGAGCTGACATTTGTTCGGCTCGGTTCGGCTCGTTGTCAGTCCTCACAAACCATTAAGAAAAAAAAAAGGCATATGAACGGTCTATAAAACGTTTTACGGGTTGAAAACGTTTTACGGGTTGAAAACGATTGACTGCTTTGTTCAACCGTTTTGAAAAAAATGGAATGGTTTATTATCGCTTCGCCGTTTTTAACAACATTGTTAACGAGTATATAATTTATAATTAATATAAAAAATTGAATAAACAAAATGGGTTCTTGAAATTGTCTTCCTTTAAATTTTCTACTCCTTATTAAATTCATGGCAACATGGTAAATATCAAGACCAATTTCATAGCAAGTTTGTTTTTAATTTCATAAGTTGTTGCCTTCACGTAGTCTCAGGATTTTTCTAATTATCTCAACAAAATATGCATACAGACCCAAAACAGTACTTTTATTACACAACTATATCCTGGCAAAAAATAAACTCATTACATATTATAAAGAGCCGGCGGCCAGTTGTAAATAGGGGTGTACACGAGTTGGGTTAAACGGGTTTTGATGATCACTATGACCCAATCCAATCATGTCGGGTTTGAATTTTTGAACCCGACCCAACTCATAATATTTGAAAAATCCATTATATATGATAAATGTCGGGTTGGGTGGGTTGGCCGGGTTGGCCGGGTTGGCCGGGTCGGATAGGTTTTGAAATCGATTAATAATAATACAATTAAACATAAAATAATTTCATGAAAAATAATAATTTTATACGTAATACTCAGTAGACAATAAAATGCATAAATTTTATTTTATAATGTCACTAAAACAACATAAATAAAGAAATTCAAAACTAAAAACTAAAAAAAAAAATCGACATCTAAAAAATCAAAACATTTAAAAACTATCTTATTAATTTAGTTTAATAAGAAATTTTAAGCACAACGCTTATATCTATTATCTGAAATAAAAAATATATATTAGCACAATAATAAATATATATGAAGTACTTGATATATTAAATATATACCAACCATGTGACAATTTAATTTAAAATTTAATATCTCAAAATCGAAATAACAAAAACTTAGATAAAACTATTCGAAAAAAATTAGAAAAAAGAGATTAATTATTTTACCTTGGACTCAAATCTGGAGGCCAAATTTGTGATGAAAAAATGACAATTGCAATATGAAAGAGATACTTTTGATGGAACTTTCTTGATGAAAGAGAATCGAGAAAAAATTAAAAATTATTTTGTGGAATTAAATAATTAGTTCTCTCTTTCATGAAACATACGAAGGCATGTCTTTTTGTTAATTAAATAATGAATAGGAAATAATACCATGAATAAAGAAATATATTATTGCCATGTTATATTGTTTCCTCAAAAAAAACATAAGAAAAAAATAATTTATATATATAAGGAAATAAATGAATTACAATTATACATATTTTCTCCAAACATGACAAGTCATACTTCCATATTCGTAAAAAAAATTCATGACATATTTAATTTTATTAAAAATAATTACTAACAATAAAAAATACGGATCGGGTTGGGTTAATTCGGGTTTTCATTTCTAACCCATAAACCGGCCCATAATTTCGGGTTTTTCAAAATTAAAACCCAAACCCAATTTTAATAGTATACAAACCCGTAAAAAACGGGTCGGGTTGGATTGGACGGGTTGGATGGGTTTTGGGTTTATTGTACACCCCTAGTTGTAAATATTCAGGGAATTTATTTGCATAGAGAAAGTATTATCATCATTTTCTGAATGATTATACTTTTAGCTAAAACTAATAATATATGTTTATTCAAATTTATAATTTCAAAATTGTCTGTAATGTATTTATGAATCCTACCTGACTTAAGGGCATTAATCAGATCCTCATAATTATGTGACAAAATGGGTTTCTTAATAATAAAAAAGACGAACCGGTTCGAGTCAAGTTCCGAACTAAGCTCGAGCAAACTGTGTTGCAAGAATTCGACGATATGACATTTTAACGTATCATTTATGATACGATTCGAATACAACGATAGAGATAAAATCTGTTTTTTGAAGTATCCGTATAACAAAGCGAGCGAGACATCTCGAACTCGACTCGATTACAGCCTATCCTATTCCAATCCGTGCTCCCCAAGTCATGCAACGAGGCCATTTTGCATTCAACAATTTTCATGAGTAGTATATCCTTTCAATATAAAGACACATCGGGTTCAAATTTCAAATCCATTATCAAGCCCGTTACTGTGAACAACTTGGCCGCCACTCAACCAATTTTATAAGAACCTCGCTCATCTAATCTTCTCCTCCAAAAACCTTCCTAAAATTCAACGCAAACCCATTAAACCCACAAAACTCAATTCTTCAGAGAAACAATGGCGATCCCTCAAAACAAGCTAGTGGGCCCACCTGGCATTAAGGACCCATCTCTCCTACCTTCTTCTTTCTCCGCCACGTGTACAGTACAAACCTTCGATACCGGGTCTGACTACACATACACGGACCCAATTTCAACCGAACCTGTTAAGGGTTGTACCAAGTTCCACTCCCCTACCTTTGTCAGCACCGGTGACCCCTGCCTCGACTTCTTCTTCCATATCGTACCTGATACGCCAGCTGGCACTATCACATCCCGACTCGCCTTAGCATGGAACCATGACTCGTTGACCACACTAAAACTCGTGTGTAACCTACGTGGCGTGCGTGGTACCGGCAAATCAGACCGTGAAGGATTCTACACATCCGCTCTTTGGCTTCACGCGAACCACCCCAAAACCCTAGCTCTTAATCTCCCCTCATTCGTCCAATTCGGGTATCTAAAGGATCTCCTAGAGATTCTATTTCGGATCCTTAATGGGCTCGATTGCCGGTCAAAGTCAACCTCTGGATCTGAACCAGGATCCGATAAGGAGAAAGACAAAGAGGCGTCACGAAAGAGAAAGAGAGCTGAGGATGCGCACCGTGCTTTGAGCCGGTACACAACCGACGAGCGGTACCAATTTCTCCATGACCGAATCGCAGAGTTATTCGCGGATCTGTTATCCTCAGATTTGACTCACTTGAAATCCGGCGACACGAAACAAATCGGGCTCGCAGCAAAGTGGTGTCCCTCTTTGGATTCCTCTTTTGATCGTGCAACGCTCATATGTGAGTCCATTGCGCGTATCATGTTTCCCCGCAATTCAGACCCGAAATTCGAATTCTTGTCAGAAGAGCACTACACATATCGTGTGAGGTGTCTCTTACGAAAGGAAGTTCTCACACCGTTGCGCAAAGCACTCGATTTGCCCGAAGTGCATATGACTTCAGGCAATTGGGATTCTATACAATACTCGAGAATCGCCAGCTTGGCGATGAAGAGATACAAAGACGCATTTATAAAGCACGATCACGAGAGAGTCAACGAGTTCATAAGCAAGGCCAAGGTCCCGTGTGGGGCTTTGCTCCCACATGAGATACTGAAAAATGCGTATAAAGGGGAGGAAGATGAGCTGGCAGAGGTGCAGTGGGCCCAGTTGGTCGCTGAGCTGGCAAAACAAGGGAAGTTCAAGAGCTGTATTGCAGTTTGTAGCGTTGCGGCTATGGATGGCAAGGCAATGGAGGTCTCCAGTGCATTAGGTCTCTTGATTTCTGAACTTAGTGAAGCTCCGTGGAAACGCAGGGTTATGACTTTTTGCGAAAAGCAAAAATGGCACAAGATAGATGGAGTTTCACTTAGCGATAAAATGCAATTCGCGAGGGATATACAGACAGGATATCAAGGAAAGGAACCGAATCTCGAGGCGGTATTTGCCGAGATTCTTCGAGTGGCCACCGAAGGCAAATTGGATCCCGCAAATATGGTGAAGAGGGTGTTTGTGTTCGCAGATATGGAGTTCGTTAGCGCGAGACAAGGAAAGGACGGGCTCACCGATTACGAGGCGATCTGCAAGAGATTTACTGATTATGGATACGGGTCTGTCGTGCCTGAAATAGTGTTTTGGAATTTGAGTGATTCTAGATCCACACCCGTTTTGGGGATGCAAAAAGGAGTCGCGCTTTTGGGTGGGTACTCGAAGAACTTGTTGAAATTGTTTTTGGAGATGGATGGCGAACTTAGTCCTCGTGCCGTCATGAATGCCGCCATTAACGGAGACGAGTATCAAAATCTTGAGGTTTTTGATTAGTTTCTTTTGTTTGTTTCTGCAGTTTTTTGTTGTTGTGGCAGAACGAAATCCATACGAATTATCAAAACCTTTTCCTTTTATTCTGGTAATTGATTCAAATTATCAAAAGATTACACAATTGTTTGTAAGATCAAAAAGATTCATTTACAAAGTATTTTAATTTTGACCATAACTTCATAGTTACATGAAATAGAACTCAACACTCTTGCAAGTTATTTTACCCGGATTTACTTTAAAATACTTGTGAATAATTTACCGAACAAAATAATTCAAGGCAAATCATGAATACAAAAAGAGTATTATATATTTACCTATGCACTGTAAATTTTATCTCGAATCAATTTTGAAGGAATCGACGACTTCACGCAACCTATCCTTCATCTTACCCCATCTCCTCTCATTTGCTCCCGTTGTTAACGTATAAAATTTTCCTACAATATACAAAAAATACCACATTATTAATTAATTCCTCACATTAATCGTGATATAATAAATTATTAATTATTAAAACGAACCATTTGCAATAGTGATTGCTCCGAGTGCGTGTCTATTGAAATTAGGAGCCTGAGCCGTGAACTCGAACGTGTAATAAGATTTCCCATCAACATCATGCTACATATTAATTAAAACTTTTTAACATAAAAATCCGTACAAACTTATTAAAGAAATTCGAAATCAAAGAAGAAATACAAATAATGCAAACCTCGGCAGCCTCGATTAATTTTGTCTTTTGCGATGGTGGTGTCAAAACTTTTCTAATTAGCGTCTCGGCAACCTGCAAATTTCAAAAGTAAAAAATAAATTTATTTTTTTGCAATTTTCTTTTAAAAAAAAAATGCGAGAAACAAACCGCTTGAGGGGGACCGAGTTCTTTAAGATCTTGTTTACTTGTAGGGATCACGTTTACACTAACGCTTTCCAACGGTTCGATCACGTCTTTAAAAACCTTATCTTGTCCTTGAACTATCACTTCCTTCATTTAATTAATCACAATAATTATGTAACCAAAATAAAGATTAATTTTGATAAATTTGCCTATTTTGATTCTTACTTGCCAGCCAAAAGGGTATAAAAATGAATAGTTATCTTTTCTGTCGTTCACTGCTTGAAACCCCTTCTTCGGCTCTGCCGCAGCTATATTATACCAGAGTTTTCTTTTCAGAAAAGTTTCATTGTTTTGGTGATGATTAATAAGGGAAAATTATGAGAATGTACATTACATAATGCTGAATTTGTTTGCAAAAGAAGTACATTCGTAGCGATTAATCCTGATGTTAATATGTGACGCCTATTGATTTTCTCTGCATTGTAGAAAAAAAGTTTAGGTTTTAATTGCATTTTTGGGGTCAATTGAAGCATGATAAAAAGCTACATTAATCAAATTCAAATCCACATGCGTTTTGTTAAAAATTACCTGGAGAATTAGAGGAAATGAACTCGGCTCTGACTTGCGATGAAATTCTTTTCTTGAAGATCGGAGCGCCGTGAACGGGAGAAGATTTCGCCAGACAAGCCATGGTGCTCGCAAAAAATGAAGGTACGAAAGTGAGCAAGAAGAAAGAGTGCGTGGACAGGGAAATGACCTTATCTCATTTCTATCCTACACGTGTCAAGAAATCATCCAGCCACGTTTACCTTTATATGGATCCAACGGTGGGATCCAACGGTGGGAGTTTTGAAGAAACTGGGTCTTGGTAACGCCGGAGTTCTATCTCTGGTTTGGAGTATCCAGGAATTTAAATTCCGCTTATTTTTTCTATATGTCCATTCCAAAAGTCCAAAATATCAAAAGTATGTCAATTTTTATTTGGAAAATGTTGGACATACCCCACCTCTCTACTCACATCCTTAATAACGTGAATATGATTTAAAATCTTAAAAATTAATACTTTAATTCATGATTTAACATCTTAATTGTATTTTCAATCATAAATTAAAGTAATAAATTATAAATTAAGATATTAAATAATATATATATGTATTAATTTTTAAGATATTAAATTATATTCACGTCATCAAAAATATGAGATATATACGTCACTATTTTTTTTTTATTTCGGTGCTTCGTTTTATCTCATGAGTCGTGCCTCTGTTTTTGTCACCCACTCTTGCACTTTTTTGTTTTTCTGTCACACGCAATTTTTCCGTTCACACTGAAGTTGAGATTTAATTTTGACTTTAAAATTAAAATATCTGTCAAACGAAATCAATAAATCTTGGGGTGGGTAAATCTGATATCAACTTCGTTGATAATCAGAGGAACATAATGTTTGAAATTTGACCAAAGAACTGAAAAGACTTTTTTTTTTAATTAAATTGTATTTAAATTAATGAATTCATATCTCAAGTGATTGAATGCATACGTAACCGACCTCACTATTCTAAGAAGTCGAAATCAATTTTTTTAAAATTATTAAATTAATCATTAATGAACGCTAATATATCACGAGTAATTGTGTGGATTATTGATTAAAACTTTCGATTTTTTTTCTTATACATCCAAGGTTAAAATCTTGTCTATATCTTGTCTAAAAGTTGTTAGTCATATAATTTTGTCGAATTGATTAGTTGAATGAACAGATGATTACAAGTATTACGACTCCAATGCAATGTTATAAATGTTGGAAGTCGAAACGAATCGGAACAGACAACGACTAGAGACATGATAATTCATCATAGACTATTCGAAAAATGTTGTTTGTCCAAATCAATCATTTTTTCATATATGATACTAGTTTTTTCAATTAAAAAAAATTAACATCATTAAATATTAAAGAAGAATTAACATAATTAAATATTTAAATATCATATCTTCAAATTTAAACTAAACAAATTCAAAATCCATACAAAACATAAATACCATAATTAATTAAAAAATTCACATAAATATAAAAAAAAAAAACGAACACCTAAATCAAATAAACGTCCAAATTTAAATTAAAAATAAACTATATCGCGAAATCAATTTTATTAATGTAAGTTGTAACGTTTGTTTCGTCTTTAAATCAAATTTATCAACGACAACTCTCCTCGTTTTGAAAACATTGTTATAATTATGATGAAAGTTGAGTGTCGCCGACGATGACAAAATTCAAGTCAAAACTGTCTAAAGTCAGACAAATATCGAATTAAAGTCGGTTGACCAATTTGAGCAATTGACATGATATTGTTGGGTTAGACTGATGATTTGAGATTAGTCAGTGACTTATCGCTCGTAATAATGTAATTCATACTGAAAAAATATTATCAACAAATGCTTGGACTCTGAATAATTTTATGGACATGTCTTTGGATAAAATATTAGCACCAAATTGTGATATCCATCTTGAGTTCCTGTTTCTTTTAAACAATTGATTTTGTTTTAATTAGGTATGTTCCTCTTTGTATCAGTATCAACTGAAATACTCTGAGAATGAACCAAAAAACCATCCATTTGTCCTATAAGATTGATCAAGTATTAGCATCAACTAAATTATTTTTTACAAATTGTATGAATTATCATTTTGCTTTGAAGGAGAAAATGAGTGAGAGACAAATAGTCAATAGACAAGAAAATAAAATTAGTTTGATGCTTACTGCTAAGGGCCAATTAATTTCACATGGATGCTTATTTGAGGACTAGTTGACATTGAAACATAATTAAATTTTGGATTTTGATCAATGCAAGATCATTTTTATTTTTTAGGTTAATAATTTAATTTGCATATTTGTTTTCTCTATTGTCTTTTTCTTTTCTTTTTTGGATAATTATATCATAATAAATAATACTTAAATATTTATTAATTTAATTAAAATATCATTGTCTATTCAAAAGTAACATAATTCCAGAACTTTTATGCAAACAATCAAACAAAAAATTATACTTTCAGGATCTTATTTTTCAATCATCCAAACAAGTCAATGGACTCATAGCCTAGTTGGTTGAGTGTGAGGCACAAAAAACCCATATGTTGTGAGAGGTTGTGGATTCGATCATCATTGACATCAATAGATGAAGGACATATGAGTCTTCTCCATTTATTATAAAAAAAAAAAATCATCCAAACAAACTACAAAATTAAATAATTCCAGAATCAATTCCTTCCTCTTATAATCCGGTTCAATTCTACTGATTCTACTTCCAACAACAATCAAACACAGTTCAATTACCAACCACTCCGCCCGCTAATTCCTGTGTGATGTTTCTCCAGCATCACCAAATAACGGACAAATAAATTTCACTATAAACCGTGAAATGGAGGTTTTTAACTGGAGACAAATCCTCTCTCTTCATTTAATTATTACTGAGCGCCCCATTCTAGAATAATCGAGGAGTGAAAAATAAATATTACAAATTGGGAGGACCATTACACACTGATTAGTGATTAGAGAATTATCAGCTTTGAAATGTATTCAGCGAGAAATCCGGACCGTTCAGACAACAAACATTCGTATTTACAAAAATACCCCTTCTAGTTCCTATGACCGTTGCCTCCCTCAGTCAACTAAACGACAGCGTAATATCCAATGCACTGACTATTCCCACCAATAAATATCACGAATCACTTCATCGCGCAACAAAATTCCCACCATAATAGGCCACGTAATAAGTAAAATATTAGTAATTAAATTCATAGTAAAATAGGATTGGAAGATATAACAGCTCACGCTTTGGGACTGGACCTTTGTGGGTCCCACGGAATAGGAGACCAATAAAAAAGCTTTGCACCAACCCCATCTCTTTTCTTCAATCTCCCCCGTCGATACACACATTACAACTTTTTACAGAGCATCTCGACCCTTCGATTTTTCCTTTGAAATAAGATGGCGGGCCACGGAAACAATAAGTTCTTACATACACCCGGACCACGAATAACAAAGTGATTATATCGCATGTTAAATGTTCTGATCTGGAAGACCAGGTGCAGGCCGGGAGAAGAGTTATCGGGCAAAGGGCGAGTTTGTAAAGCGGGTCCGACCCAAAAGGATGAGCGTCCCCGTCATGATCGCTCGTAGTGCGGGAGAAATCAAAAGTACTGTCCCCTCCATTTCTTTTCCCCCTTTTTCCCTTTGCCCTTCGCCGTGATCCTCTCTTCCGACTAGAATTCCAGAAGATTGAGCGAGATGATGGGGTCACGAGGGCTGTTTGGGTGGTCGCCGCCTCACGTGCAGCCTCTGACGCCCGTTTCCGAGGTTTCAGAACCGCCGGAATCGCCGTCGCCTTATGCTGATCCGGCCGCGGATGGCGGCGCTGGTGGGGATAACGATGAAGTTGGAGGGTCTGGAGGAGAAGACGATATGGATGAATCTGAACCTCCCCCAGCTGCAGTTCCTTTCAAACAATTGTTTAAGTGTGCTGATAAACTCGATTGGGCGCTCATGATAGTTGGTGGAGTAGCCGCAGCCGCCCATGGCATGGCTCTGGTTATGTATTTGCATTTTTTCGGAAAGGCCCTTAATTTACTGGAAGAACAGGACAGACAATTGTTGTATCACAATATTAAAGAAGTAATTTCATCTTTTTAAATTTCAAAACTACGTTTGAATTCAAATTAACTCAAATCATTTCCTTCTTTATGCAGCACACATTATATTTCCTATACATCGCATTCGGTGTATTCATCGCAGGATGGATCGGTACGCACACAATCTCTAATCTCCATACAATTCCCTAAATTAAATTTTTTTTTCTCCTTTAATATTCACTAAATGGATATAGTCCTATAGAGGTATCGTGCTGGATCCTAACTGGCGAGAGACAGACCGCAGTAATCAGGTCGAAATACGTACAAGTGTTACTCAACCAGGACATGAGCTTTTTCGACACGTATGGAAATAACGGCGATATCGTTAGCCAAGTCTTGAGCGACGTGCTCCTTATCCAATCCGCCCTCAGCGAAAAGGTAACTAAATTATTTGAATTTACTCTCGTTATTAATATTTTCGTTTAATTGATTTGTTTTTTTATTAGGTGGGGAATTATATACATAACATGGCAACGTTCTTTGGGGGACTGGTAATTGGATTATTGAATTGCTGGGAAATAGCATTGCTTACGCTGGCGACTGGTCCATTCATCGTCGCTGCTGGAGGAATATCGAATATATTTCTTCATCGACTCGCTGAGAATATTCAAGATGCTTATGCCGAGGCCGCCAGCATCGCAGAACAAGTAAAATAAATCCAAAAATAAAAATATCATATTTACCCTTTAAAAAAAAACAAAAAATTAATCATATTTACCCTGATAAAAACAGGCGATATTATACGTGAGGACATTATACGCATTTGCGAACGAAACGTTAGCGAAATATTCGTACGCGACGTCTCTTCAAGCGACGTTACGGTACGGGATATTAATAAGTCTGGTTCAGGGACTCGGACTCGGGTTCACGTATGGACTCGCGATTTGTTCCTGTGCATTGCAGCTTTGGGTTGGGCGGTATTTAATTGTTCATGGGAAAGCTAATGGCGGTCAAGTCGTTGTCGCTTTGTTTTCGGTCATTCTTAGCGGCCTGTGAGTACTATGACAATATTTCATATATGCCCCTAATTCGTTAGAAATTGCAACAAAAAGAAATCGAGATTATGCTGAATTTTTTCGTTTTTTTGTAATTTTGAAGGGGGTTGAATCAAGCAGCGACGAATTTCTACTCGTTCGAGCAAGGGAGAATAGCGGCGCATAGACTGTTTGAGATGATAAGTCGATCGAGCTCGAGTTCGAACCAGGGCGGAGGAACTTTAACTTCCGTGCAAGGCAACATCGAGTTCAGAAACGTGTATTTCAGCTATCTCTCTCGACCCGAAATACCCATTCTGAGCGGGTTTTACTTAACTGTACCCGCTCGAAAAACCGTGGCTCTAGTGGGTCGAAACGGGTCGGGTAAAAGCAGTATCATTCCGTTAATGGAGCGGTTTTACGACCCTACTTTGGGCGAGGTTTTGTTGGATGGGGAGAATATTAAAAATTTGAAATTGGAGTGGTTGAGGAGCCAAATTGGATTGGTCACGCAAGAGCCCGCATTGTTGAGCTTGACCATTAGGGAAAATATCGCTTATGGACGAACCGCCACGTTGGATCAGATCGAAGAGGCTGCCAAAACAGCTCATGCTCATTCGTTCATTACTTCTCTCGAAAATGGATACGATACTCAGGTCAAATGAATTTCTATCAAAATATCATGAACAAAATATGAGAAATATCATCATTCAACAAAGGGTGTTTTTTTAGGGATTCGTGACATTTCAATTTCTGTAGGGGCATATTTGATATTTTATGTTTTGCCAGGGATATTTAACTTTCTAAAACCTCAAAATATCATATATAGTCTAAGTGCAAATAAAACGTAAAGAAGGGTGATTCTGTAAGGGGCATTATTGATATTTTTGTTTATTAGGTGGGAAGAATGGGGTTGGCACTAAATGACGAGCAAAAAATCAAGATCTCGGTGGCACGAGCGGTACTATCGAACCCGTCGATTTTGTTGCTCGACGAAGTAACGGGCGCTTTAGATTTCGAGGCAGAGAAATCGGTGCAAGATTCCCTCGACATTCTCATGCTCGGTAGATCCACAATCATAATCGCGAGGAGATTGAGTCTCATTAGGAACGCCGATTATATCGCCGTCATGGAGGAAGGCCAGCTCGTCGAGATGGGCACTCACGAGGAGTTGGTTGGTTTGAACGGCTTGTATTGCGAGCTTCTTCGTGCCGAAGAAGCCTCTAAACTTCCTAAACGGTAAAAGTTAAAACATGTAAATGTCAATTATACCCATCCTTGAAAATTGGTGGATTTTTTTTTTAATTAAGGACGCCAATATATAAAGAGGTGCATGTTGATATTGAGTCACTGGCCGAGCCATCGATGGCGAAATCACCGTCATTACAAATGACACATGCCGTCTCAGGATTCGCCCCTTTCAGATACTCTGACGCGAATCACAGCACTAACACGAATAACTCCTCTCAAGGATCTCCTCCATCCGAACCAATCATTGACAACAACAACAACAACAACAACAACAATAATATCCCTATCATAAAAAGACAAGATAGCTTCGAGAGCAAACTGCCCGAACTGCCCAAAATCGACGTCATGAACCGCCAGGTGTCGAGCCCGTCAGACCCAGAATCCCCAATCTCGCCTCTCCTAATCACCGACCCCCAAAACGAACGGTCCCACTCGAAAACCTTCAGCCGGTCGACCTTAGACAACGGGTTCGTCGAGATCCGCGCCACACGATCTCGCAGAGATCCCGATGCGAACCACCATGTCAAACCCCCATCATTCTGGCAATTATCCAAACTGAGTTTCGCGGAGTGGCTTTACGCGCTTTTGGGCAGCATCGGAGCCGCGATATTCGGCTCGTTCAATCCGTTGCTAGCGTATGTAATCGCGCTTATAGTCGCAGCGTATTATAAAATCGGAATGAGAGATATTCATACTGAGGTGAATAGGGGATGTTTGATTATTGTCGGAATGGGAGTCGCTACTGTAATCGCGAATTTCTTGCAGCATTTTTATTTCGGGATCATGGGCGAGAAAATGACCGAACGCGTCAGAAGAATGATGTTTTCGGGTAATTAATTTTAATAAATAACATCGTAAATAATAAGTAACTTACTTATAAATATTTTTTTTTTGTTGGTTTTTAGCAATATTGAGGAACGAGGTGGGGTGGTTCGATGAGGAGGAGAACAGTGCGGACGCGTTATCGATGAGGCTCGCGAATGACGCGACGTTTGTACGAGCTTCGTTTAGTAACAGGCTCTCGATTTTCGTCCAAGATTTGGCCGCAGTAATCGTGGCCCTCGTTATTGGGATGCTACTCGAGTGGCGTGTCGCTCTCGTTGCACTCGCTACAATCCCTATCCTCACTTGTTCGGCCATCGCTCAGGTATATTTAAAATAACACAAGGGTATTTTTGTAAATCTCCTTCAAATTTCTATCGACTAAATACTGAATTTTCTTAGAAACTGTGGTTGTTGGGGTTCTCGAGAGGCATTCAAGAGATGCACCGAAAGGCTTCGCTAGTTCTCGAAGACGCGGTCCGAAACATATACACCGTGGTCGCCTTTTGCGCGGGGAACAAAATCATGGATCTTTACACGCACCAACTCGATCTCATCTTCACCAAGAGTCTCGTCCACGGACTCCTCATCGGTTTCGCATTCGGCCTCTCCCAGTTCCTCCTCTTCGCTTGCAACGCGTTTTTACTATGGTTCACCGCGTACTCGGTTCACCGTGGACATTTAACGCTCGTAACCGCGCTTAAGGAATACATGGTCTTCTCCTTTGCGACTTTCGCTCTGGTAGAACCGTTCGGACTCGCGCCATATATTCTCAAAAGGAGAAAGTCTTTGAGATCCGTGTTTGAGATTATTAATCGTGTGCCTAAAATCGACCCGGATGATTCGTCGGGTCTCAAACCCCCGAATGTTTATGGGAGTATGGAGTTTAAAAACGTTGATTTTTACTACCCTACGCGGCCCGAAGTCATGGTTTTGAGTAATTTCTCGCTTAAGATTACTAGCGGACAAACCGTCGCGGTTGTTGGCGTCTCTGGATCGGGAAAAAGCACGATTATTTCGTTAATCGAACGATTTTACGATCCCGCGGCGGGCCAATTGTTATTGGATGGCCGAGATTTGAAACTTTTTAATCTTAGATGGTTGAGAAGCCACATGGGCTTGGTCCAACAAGACCCGGTAATTTTCTCCACGACGATACGTGAGAATATTATTTACGCGAGACATAATGCGACCGAGGCGGAGATGAAGGAGGCGGCACGAATCGCAAATGCACACCATTTCATTAGTAGTTTACCACATGGATACGATACCCACATTGGGATGAGAGGTGTGGAGTTGACTCCGGGCCAAAAGCAAAGAATTGCAATTGCGAGGGTTGTTCTGAAAAATGCGCCGATTTTGTTGTTGGACGAGGCGAGTTCGGCAATCGAGTCCGAGTCAAGTCGGGTCGTGCAAGAGGCGCTCGACACACTGGTTATGGGGAATAAAACGACGATTTTGATTGCGCACAGAGCCGGCATGATGAAACACGTGGATAATATCGTGGTTTTGAACGGAGCCAAGATTGTCGAGCAAGGGACCCACGATGAGCTCACGGGAAAGAACGGGTTGTACGATAAATTGATGCAACCCCATTTTAAGGGTTTAAGACCGCATCGGTTTTTGTGATGGGTTTGATTTAGACACATTATTCTTTTCCTTTATTTTCTACCTCGTTATGAGTTACATGTATTGTGTTGTAATGTGGGGGGGTAAATTTAGCAGCAGAACAATCTAATTATGCCGGCATTGTGATTAGGTAGAGATTGGATTTGATTTGATTTGACGAGATGAGATTTTGTAAAGCTTAGGTGATGATGAACGCTTTTTTAGGTTTGTAGGGCGCGATTTATTTGTAAATTGGTAGTCATAGAATATGTGTATTTGTGGTTTGTATATTGTGAATTCGATGACGTTTAATATGATATAGGTTTCGCAAAACAAACTTGGACCCTTATTTATATTATAACTTTGTCGCGACTCTGAGAATGTCATTTGTCTCGCAAGTTGCATGCTCAAAATTGAATCGGCATGAACCATTCATTGACAGTGCATGAGTGAACTACTTGTATTTATATTTAGCATGTTTCGTTGATAGTGCAAGAACCATTCATTTATATTTATATTCATATTTGTGGTGGTTTAGTGGTCGGTGTTTATAATTAAATTTGAATTCGAAGTGATTTATAATTGCAGAAGTTCTAACAAATGGTGGATATGTGAGACATAAGAGGAAATCATATAAAATGCCATGTAACATATATGGTGTTTTTAATTATGTTTATTCTAATTTTTAGAAAAATACAATTATATATCAAATATTCTAATTTACATATTCTCTCCATGTCCAGATATCATTTTTCATTTCTTTTATTTAAAAAATATAGATTTTGTACCGAAAAACCACGACATGTGTCCTTTATATATAAATAATATAAACAAAACAAATACCACCTATGTTGCACGGGTACTTGGGAAACATGTCGTATCGTATCGGGATATCGATATCCGTTCGATACTCGTTGAATACGTATCAGATACTTCATGTGACGTATCCGATTGTTTTATTATGAAATAGTGACCGATAATTCTCAAATATTTTATCAATACTTGTTAGATACTTCTAACGAATGAACAATTATAGTCAAAAGAGAAAATTTATATTTAAATACAAACAAAAAAATTAATACATAAATCAATAAATAACTAAATATAATAAATATTTTATTTTACAACCTGATATTTCGATAATAATGAAAATGAAGAAATTATTACGATATCTACATAACATGATATTTCGATAATAATGAAATTGAAGTAATTATTATGATATCTATATAGTAATTGGCATATTAAAAATAATAAATTATTATGGTGATTTTATGGTAGAACATTTTTAAAAGGATAATTTGGATATTTTCAATTAACTAGATTTTTTTTTGTATATATGATAAATCTTTCCTATCCCGCCTTGCAGTAATTGATACAAGCACACTTGAATATTTAAATATGATCTACCATAACGAAAATGTCCTTCCATATAATCACCCAAATATTATTATATAATACGAATGAGATGATTGATATCGAAAACATCACCACTATGAAAATATGCAAATTAGTCATCACTTTGCTTTGCGCTTCATTCGGATATCTCACTTGAAATTTACATGGCTTATTTGTTTGAGAAATTATATAACCATTATTTATATGCATTGAATGAAATTATCAATTATCATTAAGGAAATGGAAATAAAGCAATTCACGCATTTATAAGCCAAAATTCCAAAAATAGCGATCGAGAAAAATACAAAAAGCGACCTGGTCAAACCGATCGAAGAAGAACGAATTGGAGAATATGACCATTCTGCTAGAATATGAGATCGTATCTTATGTTTTTTGAGAATTATCGTATCGTTGTATTTATATCGTATCGAATACGATACATTTATCCGTATACGTGCAACACTATCTATCACCAAAAAAACGCACAATGAATAAATTACCCAACATCTCTTGTAAATATTAAAATATATATATTTTATTATATTTATTTTAAATTTTTAGTAGCAATATATATCCAAAGCCCAACGAAAATTTAAATTGGTAAATTAGTACCCAAATATAAGAGGCCTTCACACAAAAAGCCTATTTAACGCAGTTAAGAAATAAACCCGGTCCAAATTATGATCTATCCAAGTGGCCTGAGTCACAGACTGGTGGGCTCCATTCTTCAGTGACAAGGGGCAAAAATAAGCAGGGAGAACTAAGAAGAAGACCGACCGGTAGGCCTATAGTCCAAATCCCCCCATCTCTCTCTCTCTCTCTCTCTCTGCCCTCTCCTCCTCTCTCCCGCCATGGATTCCGATCCCGACGATCCACCTCGCGCTGACCTTAATTCGAATGCGAATCCAAGTTCGCCTCACTCCTCCGAGCCGGAGGAATCTAGTCAACTGGAGAATCTCGAGTCGCTGACTTTACAGGAACCTTCCAGTATCAACAACAATCAGAGTCGTGTCAGTAACGGATCTTTACCGCCGGATTTCTATGCATCGGCGAGTGATGAAATTGAGATCGTTGAGGAGGATGGAATGGGGAGTGGCGGTGATGGTTCTGCTGTTACGTGGACTAATAGAGCCGACGGTCCTCCTAGTCCGAGTAGCAGTGGCTACGCTGCTGAGAGAGGAAGCAGTGTGGAATCGAGTGGAGGTGGTGAAGAGGAAACTGGCGATGCTGATTGGGGACCTGAAAAGAAGTATCTTAATGAAGTATGTTCTTAAACTTAGGAAAGTTCTGATTTGCATTAATGGCCATCTCATTGAGCTTAATATAACACAATTACACATCCAATTTGATAGGATGATGGTTCGGCTTCATGGAGAAAGAGGAAGAAGCATTTCTTCATTCTGAGTAACGCTGGTAAACCCATTTATTCTAGGTAAACAATCATTTTACTTCTATTTCCATAAATACCCTTTCTTAAACACGGTTAATATTCATTTAATCCGATAAAAACATTATAGGTATGGTGATGAACATAAACTCGCAGGATTCTCAGCAACATTACAAGCCATTATTTCCTTTGTTGAAAACAGGTGAATTTTCCCCTTTCCTATTTCAAGCAATTTTTTTTTTATTTAATCGAATGTTCATTTTCCTTTTTATTAACAGTGGTGATCGAATCAAGTTCGTTAGAGCTGGAAACCATCAGGTATATATTTAAAAATATTACCATTTCGTATTTATTAAATTCAATCCATTATTAATCATCAAATTTTGAATAATTTCAGGTAGTATTTGTTGTAAAAGGTCCAATATATTTAGTATGTATAAGCTGCACTGAAGAGCCCTACGAATCATTAAAAGGCCAACTCGAACTCATATACGGCCAAGTAATTCACAATTATCTCCATAAAATTTTCATCAAATCTCAATTTATTAATTCAATTATTATCAATATTCTATTTTCAGATATTATTGATATTGACGAAATCAGTAGACAGATGCTTCGAGAAAAACACTAAATTCGACATGGCTCCGTTATTGGGCGGTACCGATACCGTCTTCTCTTCTCTTATCCGTTCATTCAGCTGGTTCGTATTATTTACACTTCCACCCCTCATTTCTTTACTAATTACAAATTGATTAAATATATACTTTTTAGGAATCCTGCTACGTTTCTTCATGCATATACGTGTCTTCCTTTAACTTATTCTACAAGACAAGCTACAAATGCAATTTTGCAGGACGTTTCCGAATCTGGGATTTTGTTCTCGATTTTGATGTGTAAACATAAGGTCCTTATTCTTCTATAATCCCAAAATATCATATTTATCATTCCGAAAATAAAAAACATCGTATTTACCCATTCAAAAATCTGAAATACCATGTTAGTATGTTACCCTTTGGAAACATACGAAATATCAAAAATATCCCCCAAAATGTTGACATACGAAATATCTAACATACCATGTTCACCCTAGTAATATGATTTTTTTATTTTTGAAAGGGTAAATATGATATCAATAACACTACGTACACCGAAACAAATTACATAATCAACCCCGAAATACCATTCATGGTAAGAATATATGTGGACCCATGTGGGACCCATGTACATTTGATATGCATTTTATTTGTTCGGGAATGAATTTTATTTTATTTCTGTGGCTCAAGTGTTTTTGAATATGATATTATGAGTTTGTACTTTCTAGAAGGGTAAATATGTAAATTTCCTAATCTTATTTTTATTATAGGTTGTGAGTTTAGTGGGGGCTCAGAAAGCGTCTCTTCATCCTGACGATATTCTCCTTCTCGCTAATTTTATATTATCCTCCGAATCTTTCAGGTAATTGTTTATTTTATTAATTACTTAACAAATTAAATGTATATGATTATGATTTAATAATTTTTATATAGGACTTCTGAATCGTTCTCTCCAATTTGCTTGCCAGGATACAACCCAATGGCCTTTCTCTATGCTTACGTTCATTTTCTCGATGTAATTATTTCCTAATTTTGGAAGTTTATGCAATATTTCCTTATTTTATTCATTTATTTATTTAATTATTTCCAGGCTGATACGTATATAACGTTGCTCACAACCAGCTCGGATTCGTTCTACCATCTCAAAGACTGCAGGTTTTTTAGGGTTTAGGGTTTTTAAAAAGAACTTTTTAATCTTCAAATTATACTTTAATTTAATTCTATTTTTTATGGATTTAGGGTTCGAATTGAGAATGTGCTAATAAAATCGAATGTAATGAGCGAAATTCAAAGATCGATTACAGATAGTAGTTTACGAGTCGAAGATTTACCAATGGAAAAATTAACCAATAATAATAATGAATCACCAAATAATATTGGGGGGCCAAGTGGACTTTGGCATTTTATATATAAAAGCGTATATTTGAAACAATATGTTTCTTCAGATTTCTCTCCTCCTTTAAATAATCCAAACCAACAAAAAAGGTATATTCACAAATAAAATGAAGTAATATTAATATACTTTATTATGTCATAATGATAATGTGATTATGTGTAGGTTGTATAGGGCGTACCAGAAATTATATGCGTCGATGCATGATAAAGGGACCGGTACGCATAAAACACAATTCAGAAGAGACGAAGATTATGGTAATTTTGTCTTTATACCCTTGTAATTATGTTTTATATTGGTATTAATTTACTTTAATTATATATATAGTTATGCTTTGCTGGATTACTCAAGATTTTGAACTTTATGCCGCATTTGATCCTCTTGCTGATAAGGTTAGTTTCATTTATTTGTATTGTTTATTTTTGAAATTAAATTTTGTTTATTTTTATTATATTTAGACACAGGCAATAAAGGTGTGTAATAGAATTTGTCAAAGAGTCAGAGATTTGGAAAATGAGATATTTTTGTATGGAGAGACCACCTTTTCTTGGTGATTTTGTTATTCTATATTTTTATTTTTATTTTCTTTATTTCTGGAATTATTTGGGCCTTTATATTTTTATGTTCTTTTAATAAAATTCGAACTTGAAATTCATGTGATATTTGAGTTAGTTTTAGTGTAATTTTGGTGTATGCTTTGTATGTTTGTTCTATAATTTTTGTGATAATCTCTCTTTCAATGTTGTTTAATTAGCATTTCAAATTCAAATATTTCAATATTGTTTGATTAGCATTTCAAAATTTTGTGGGGATAGTGATGAATATGGTTTGAAATAAAAATTAAAACGATGTAAATATAAAATTATCATAATCATCGCCTTTTCTGAATTGTGATTTATGCGTACCAATCCCTTTATTACTGAATATGGATGGTGATAAATTTTGGCCAATAAGTTTCTATTAACATGATATTTATATAAACTAGCGTTTTACCCGCGCAATTGCGCGGGACTTACTTTGTTTCTTTTTCGTTGTTTTAAAAAAAAAATCATAATTTTTTTTTGTTATCGAAGTTGTATACTTGTTGCGTCATTAGTAACTTTCATCGAGGATAGATGTTGCTTGCGAGTTATGGATATTGTTGTATTATTGGTTTCTTCGGAGTTTACAAACATGTATTGTTGTATTATTGTTTTACAATATCGTATTTGTACATGTTTCGATTAACTTTTTTTCCCAACAATGTACAGTTTGATCCAACTAAGAATGACACATTCTTTTCAAGAACACAATCAACAATGGCAAAGACACTTGGAAAAATGTGTTTAATTTACTCAATACGACCATGTATCTCCCATTGCACCATCATAGTCTCTATCCTCATGTACCTAATTTATAAAAAAAAATTGATTACTATTAAAAAATATACTTGAGTAATGTAAAATAAAATACACAGTTCATGATTTGTTTTTAAAATATTTACCTTGGGAGGCACGCAATTAGGAGTTCCAGAAAAAAAATTCGACATTACAACATTAATATAATAGTTTAAATATATAAATATTAATAATATATGTACCTCTGCGGGTGCAGCACAAAGCACGCAAAAGCAGTGATCATTTCGCTCGGGATGAAAAATTTGACAGAGTTGCGATCTTTCATAAAGATAGATATGCATTGCATCTCCACAAACTATGCCGTTCTCATAGAATAACGTCTCGACAAATTTGCCAAATTGACTGCAACCGAAAAATATTTAGGAAACAAAATAAAATATATACATTGTGTCGGGTTGATTAGAAGGGTCATTTATTACCTTCGGTTATTATTTCTGACGGCTTTTGCATAATGCTTTAAATACTATATTCGACTACAATGAATAAAATGTAATCATTAAATATAAAATATAAAAAAACTTCAAGGACCTCTTTGAAATTTTACAAAAGGAGGATGAATTATTAAATGCACCTCGAGACGCAAGAATCAGGCTGACTTGAACAGTAATTCTCCCTTGCCTCCTTTAAATCGATCGCCTGGTTCTTCCTCGTATGAATACTTTGATGACGAAAAGAGAAGAATCGCGACGTTGCATAGTTCGTCAGATTCACATCAAACTCAATGTCCAAACTAACCTCGGCACGCTTTGGAGGGACATATATGAGAGTAAGGATCGAAATGGCAACCATCGCAAAAGCAAGAAGCATACCCCCCCATACTAACCTGCATAAAATATTTCAAACTTAAAAGGATATATTTGAAAATTTTGAACTTTGAATGTTATATTATATGAAACTTTACCCAGATATGAAAAGCTAGGAAGCAAACAAAGCGCACAAAATAAATTATTTATAAGAAAAATGTTCAAAACTACTGCATATATATAAAAATAATAATAGGTACCAAGAAAAGCAGGAAATATTTATAATTCAAAGCATCGACAAAATTAACAGCCCAAACGCAAAGACAATCCATTTTAAGCACGCATTTTCCACCTGAAATTACCAAAATACCCTTTAATCGATTTACTTGACGAAAAACAAAAGAACATGAAAATATTAAGGGGAGCTTACGAACATAACAATGGTGACAGCGAGGCAGTTTGAGTCGGTTACATTTGCTACAATATAGTACTCTACGTTCACCCGTGTCACTGTGGGGCCTAGTTTGCAGTGACTAAATGTTAGCAAAGTCTTGTCCAGTCAGAGGCAAAGTCTCTCATTTCTCTTTGTCCAATGGCGGCCTCCAGTTTGGTGGGAAACTTCCTAGATCGGTTAATACCACCATGAAAGAGAACCGCATAAGCATGCCCAGCTGAAAAACACGAAAATTTGCGAATCAAAGAAACAATTGAATATCTGCAAGTATCAAGCATGTAAATTTTGTAAAACATGAAAATGTCGAAGATACCTCTATAAAGAAGGGAATGTAAAAAATACTCGACGATCTCGGCTCGAAAAAAAGCTCTCATAGACAATTGAATACTCGACGGTCTCGGCTCCAAAAATAGATCTCATAGCAAATTTGAATAACTTCCTGAAGTTATAGTCTGTAGAGGAAGAACCCGCGAACCATTTATGCTTCTCCTTTGAGAAAAAACTCAAATACAAAAGACAAAAAATTCCCTGTTGAAAACCTGATCGTGATTCAACATCTCATTCCAACTCAAGCCCTACAATGGTTCGGGCAGGAGGCCCTTCTCCTTCACTGGGGCATCTCCTTTTAGAGTGCACACGTTATGCGAGCCCTACATAAATTAAATATATTTCAATTTAAAAATCGCAATTCGGGTTCGGATTCTGTACTATTCGCACCGAATAAGCTGATGACAGAACGGGTGAACAAAATTCGAACAATTTCCATCCCCAATCAAATCCAGAATTACGGGATATTGTTTATCCGTGATATTTTGCGCCAGAATGTTTCCCTCGATTCCTCGGTCCCTGAATCTGAATTACGTGAGGACACGCTATTGAAGTTCTTGACTTGATTCCCGAGAATCTGAAATGTTGAAAACTTCAGTCATTATGTTTGCTTTGAAAATTATAAAATAAACCTTAAAATTTGCGTAATTTGACAAAACGATCCCAAATATTGTTGATTTTTTAAAAACTTAAAATTTGTGAAAATAAATCTGAAAATGCTGAAAAATACCAAACAACCCTCTGACAGGCAGAAAATTACAAAACAACCCTTCCGATTTCTGTAATTTGAAAACAAAATTAAAATCCAAAATTTGGGTGACATTTTTGAAAATAAAAACTCACTTTGTAAAATAACAGAAATTACTGCAAAATTGTAAGAAATTAAAAATTGCCCAAAATAAATTACCTCACGGACCAAGGATCGCTCATATCCAAATTTATAATTACAAAGAATTCAAGGACTTTTTCAAATTATCATAAGTAAGAAATAACTAATTACGAAAAAGAAGGGCTAATGTGTAAATATACCGCTTCATAAGAAGAGGACCGAAATTTTTCAATTGGCATCGATTTCTTCGCTGAGTTTTGATTGTGAACTCTTAAACCTGTAAATTGAACAAATAAAAATTGACCAATGAAAATTGTACACCATAATTTTGGTAAAAATTAAATCCGAGAAAAGAAAAATACCAAGAAGAAGGATAAGAAGTAATTTTGGTACATGTAAGTGGTACAGACTTGATGATCGAGTAAGTCCAAATTTTGTACTTGGTACAACCCTTCCTGTATATCTGTCGAAAAAAAAAATCAATGCTAGTTATCTCTAAAAACACAGAAATATTTTTTTCCACCTCTGAAGCTGGTGATGTCAGAATATATGGCCATAGTGAAGAGGAAGAACCCAAAGCACAAATAAAGAAAATTAAGATAGAGCACAAATGTAAGCATTTTGTCGAACACCTTGCAAGCAGTAAAAATAGTGGGACAAAAAATCAAGAACTAAAAGTTGTAATTTGAACATAAATACCCAAATCATGAAATTCCCAAATTGAGATAACAAAATGAGGATCACAAACCTATTCAACAACCAATAATTTGCCGGAATCGAGACTCATGCCCAAACCTCCATCCTTCTTCATAAATCTTCAGAATATAAACGGTTAGGGTTTTGCTTGCTTCTTGAGCAGTGGAAGAAGCAGGAGAGAGAAGCAGCAGGTGGCGACGCAGATTCCATGGCGACGGGCTTCGTCGTCGGCCGTCTTCCATCGCCTCCTCTGCGCCGCTCCATCACCATCTCTGCGCCACGTCACCGCCTTCTTCTCTTTTCTCTCTCGCGACGTCGCCAACGCCTCGCCTCTCCGTGGTGAGCCTTCCGCTAGGGTTTCGGCAACCGGGTTTTTTCTGGAGGCGGGGTTTTTTTTCCTTTTCTTCTTTCTTCTTGGTCGTGAAATAATGAGAAAAAAAGGAGCGCTATTTTCAAAGAGAACCAACAGTAAAGAGAGACGTGGAAGCAGGATAAAAAGGCCCATTGTTTTGCATTATATCTATTTAAGGATTTCTATGTAATAGATGAATAGTATTTTTCTATGTAATAGATAAATAATATTTGTCTTATCCAATTTCAATCGTCCAAAAAGGATATTTATATAAATTTCAAAAGAATGATGAACATATGTTTATCTTATTATTTGAAAAAAATTAATATTTACATTTAAGATAATCAGTATCAGTATATGATTCAATGACAATACAAAATAAAAAAAACCAATCAATTAATTAATTAATTAATTAAATTATCACCTCAATGACACTTGTAAAAAACGGTGAAAAATGGTGGAAAAACGGTGTTTCGGTGGAAAAACGTTCCGTTTTTTACAAGACGGTTTCAAAAAACGGTCAAACGTTTTTTTACCGTATTTGACCGTTTTTTTTTTTGGAAAAAACGTTTTTCGGTTCGAAAAACGGCCGTTTTTCACAACAAAAAAATTGGACTTTTGATTTTTTACATTTTTTCAGCCCATTTTTTTTCCAGCTCAATAAAATTTTCATTTTTTTTTATTTACGGTCGTCCCGAATGATGTTAATGATTTTACTATTTAGTTTATGTTTGGATTTGAATTTATATTTTGATGTTACGTTTTGTTGGACATTCGTTTTGATGTTACGTTTATGTTAGACATTCGTTTTGACGTTATGTTTTATGTTGGAGGATGTTGTTTATGTTATTTTTTTACTATTAAAAAATTAAATTATTATATATTTTTTGGTTTCATCTATACATTTTAATTAAATTATTATCGATTTCGATAACCGTTTTTTCACCGTTTTTTCACCGTTTTACAGTAATTCCGTTTTACGGTCCCCACCGTTCCGTACCGTTTTCCGTATTTTACAACATTGCCTCAATCCAATACAAAACACGAATACTAAATTTGAATAACTAAAAAAATTTAATAGATAAATAATCGTATTGGAATCTAGTAAAAAAATTAATATTTACATTTAAGATAATCAGTATCAGTATATGATTTAATGACAATACAAAAAAAAAAAAAACCAATCAATTAATTAATTAATTAAATTATCACCTCAATCCAATACAAAACACGAATACTAAATTTGAATAACTAAAGGAAATTATTGAGAGAACACAAAAAAATTAACTTATGATAAAATCAATATTTAATTATATTAATCGAGGGAAAATATTGTCAAAATATATATTTATTAGTTACATGGATCTAATTGATTGATTGTTATTGAGAAATTATCAATTTAAAAGTAAAGGTAAATTGGTCAATATCATGGATTTTTTTTTTTATCGGCATGTTCAAAGTAAATTATTGACATGTATTTATCATCATCTTGAATAAAACATTATGGATGTTTCTAATTTACATTTGTATTTAACATGTTTTATTCATCATTAAATAATTTTCTATCTTGTTTATGTATGTGTCGATCTAGTCGATGTATATACTATAATGCTCAATTATAATAGAAGTTCTAAAGAACGATATAAAATGTAACATAATATATATACATAACATAAATCTACATACATTCATCACATTGGCTATTGCTCGGAATAATTTGATAAAGTAAAAATCAGTAATATTGCGTTTATTCTATTATTCTTTTTTTCTTTTTCTTTAGTTAAAAGTAAAATAGGAGTATCATTTATTTTGCATGATTTCAAAAAAGTGATGGTGCATGCCGAATTCATGAGCTATTTTGATGAGTTCTTGATAATTCCCCAACTCTATTTATAGTTAACATGCTTCAAAATTGGATATTTTTAGTTTCGTATTGTATTTGTGATATCAATACTGAACTCATGATCTTTAATATTTTATGCCAAACAATTAATCACTAGGTTATGTTTCTTAAAATATCCATAATTCATGGATTATATTTCATTTAATTTTTTTGTTTGTTGCATGGTTGAGATGTGAGAGCAAACCATTCAAAATGGAAATAACAAATAATACACTTGGTAATACCAAGTTGGTATTTGAGGTAGTCATGAAAGTCATTTTCGTACTCATTTATTATTAAAAGAAATGAATCAAATCATGCAAACATCGCAGAGAAAAAGAAAGAGAAGTTCAAGAGAGAGAGACAGAAGGCGTGTTTGATTCGAGGGATTAGGTTGGATATATATTTCGTATGTATCCAGGATAGCTTATAATTTTTTTATTTGGTATTTTAATGTTATTCATGTATATTGGTCATATTCATGGATAGTGTTATTCACTTTGAAAATTGATATTTTGATGTTGTATTACTCTTCTCCATGCATAACAATATAATATTATATTTGTGATCTAACTCAACCATAGAATTAATATAATAAATTAATATAATAATAATATAATAATATAATAATGTAACAATATAATCTTATATTAATTATATCTATATATTATATTAATTATAATAATATATTAATAAAATTTCTCTTCTCCATGTATAACAACATAATATTATACTAATAATATTTCTCTTCTCCATATATAACAATATAATATAATATTAATTATTATTATATATTATGTTAATAATATTTCTCTTCTCCATGTATAACAATATAATATTATAGTAATTATATTAATTATAATGTTGTATTAATAATATTTCCCTTCTCCATATATAATAATATTATATTATATTAATTATTATTATATATTATTATATATTATTATAAATGATATAATATATTATATTAATTATATGGATATAATATTATATATTTGTTGGGAATTCGCCCGACTCCGGGCCCGCGCAGCGGATATGAAGGCCCGGTCCGGTTCCCTAAATCCAAGATCACGCCATGACTTCGAGGGTACGATGCAAAGTAGGATAGACGATTACCAGCGTGAAATTGATCACGCACGACGGGTTGATCGCTCGCATCCTTCTCTTCCTTCGGTGTCACGTTGGTGACTAACCCGTACGTCCCATACCGCACGTCTCCCACCGTCTTGACACGCCTCGGGTTGTCTTCGTGCGTTCCATGCCCACATGCTTCCACAGCTCGTTACTCGATTCGCTCGTTTCCGTCTCCGGCAGATTTCGTTCCTCCGAATCGATCACAACCGAAAGAGCCCCAGATGTTGCTCCTCTATGTGTATCCTGAAGGGGAATATCCCGGGCCCCGGGCCCGCGCAGCGGATATGTAGGCCCGGTCCGATTCCCCGATTCCCGAGATCACGCCACGACTTCGAGGGTACGATGCAAATAGAAGGTTAGATCCATACCAGTTCCAAATTGATGGAACACGAAGGGTTGATCGCTGCCTCCTATTCCTCCGGTCACGTTGGTGACTTTACGCGCGTCCCACACCGTGCGTCCTTCACCGTTCGTTCCCGTTCTTCGATCCTTCGGTTCGATCACAACGGAGAGCCCCAAGTGTTGCTCCTCCACACGTATCCACCTTGAGTCGGAAGACGCCGGACACGGATACACCTGCCTAGACGATGTATCGGTGCACTTGCTTGATCTCGATCGATTCTCTATTAATCTCTCTTCGTGCCTTTTCACTCACAAAAGATCAAATCTGAATTTGCTCTTTTCTTGTGTCTTGGGCAGAATATTGCTTTGAATTACTTCTGAATTCCTTAGTGAAGATGAGAGAGAAAATCCTATTTATACCTAATAGGATAAGGATTAGCCAAAAGGCATGTATATCCAATATACACCCTTTCACACAGAAAACTGTATGAACCTGTTCAGTATTCTGTCCAGACGAAATTGATAAATTTCTCTGACAGAAAATCAACCAACACGAACGTTGTAGATAATCTTATTATCTACACAACCCAATTTGGCCCAGCCCAATTGGAGTTCGTATGCAAAAGTTATGACTGTTTTACTAACTGTATGTCATACTGTTGCACCCTTTCGGTATTTCACAGAAACGACACTTATACTTCGTTCATATGAAATATATTTCTATATGAAGGTTGTAGATAATCTCAATATCTATCTAACCCAATTTGAACCATTCTAATTGGATTTTCCCACTGAAAGTTATGGCCACGAATGTACGACTACATTCGTTTATCCTTGTGTACACTTTTACGGTTGATCCGAAACTGTATTTCTTTCAGTTAGCGATCAACCCTTCGTGTTCCATCAATTTGGAACTGGTATGGATCTAACCTTCTATTTGCATCGTACCCTCGAAGTCGTGGCGTGATCTCGGGAATCGGGGAATCGGACCGGGCCTACATATCCGCTGCGCGGGCCCGGGGCCCGGGATATTCCCCTTCAGTGGTATCAGAGCGATCGCCATCGATTCGAGGGTCGAATCATAGTCGTATATTAGATATACGCACGGGTTATCAAAGTTCGTACCCGTTTGCATGATGTTACATATTTAGAATGTCAAATTCCATTAAAATCACAAGTGAAATTCGCTAGAGATCGATCAATAGTTGATTGAGAGTATCTAGGAATAATCGTGAAAAGATTTCATGATTGATCGTTTTGGAAACGAGCGAAAACAACAGTTCAAAAATCGCATAGTCCGTTATAACGGACACTGTAGCAGATACAGGAAATTGAGAATTTTTCGAAAAAACACATATTCCGTTGTAACGGACTTGGAGTCCGTTGCAACGGACCCTGTATAGGATGCGGGGGTGTGAAGAGAACTGTGAAAAACGCATATTCCGTTGCAACGGACTTGGAGTCCGTTGTAACGGAACCTGTATCAGATACGAGGTTGCGGGGATACCAATTGGTGTCTATTGGAGTCCGTGGTAACGGACTGGGTCCGTTATAACGGATGTCTTCGCAGTTTTGTCCGTTGCAACGGACTATATGTTGCGTTGTAACGGACAGGTTTCTGGAAATTTGGACAAAGGTTTGCAGAAAATAGCGTTGTAACGGACCAAGGTTGCGTTGCAACGGACATGTTTCTGGCAATTTTGGCCAAACTCCGGAATAAATAGCGTTGTAACGGACTGGTATTCCGTTGTAACGGAGTGCCAAGTATACAGGAGGTCCGTTGCAACGGACTATGTTGCGTTGCAACGGACTGGTTTCTGGTTGCTGATTTTGTTTTCGTGATAACTTTGGCTACACAACTTGGAATTTTGAGTTTTCTTTATATCGATTTGATCGGCATCAATCATACTAGCATATAATTAGATAATTATTTAGAATAATTAGACTCCCAAATAAATACATATGCATTTATGAAAATCTTGTGATAGTGATATAATTGGATTATGTCACGAATTTAGAAACATGCAATGGCATGATCCCTCATAATATTTAAGTCATGGAAATGCCTTCCATATCCACAACCATCGAGATTGATATGACATAGTGCGTGGTTTCAGGCCATAGTCGGGCACGTACTATTGTATATATTGGTGCGGGTGGTAAGCGTTAATTGGGGACTCACGTGGTTTCAGGCCATAGTCGGGCACGTGAGTAGTTCAATTGAACGATACGATGGATATGGTTATGACTTAACCGTCCAAGCCAATCCGATTGGAGTTCGGGGCATAGATAGGATGCACACACGGAACTGAGATTGTATTGGATACGATCCATCACCGAAATCCTATAAAGGTTCAAGAGTCGTATTGGATACGATTGGATTTAATCCTACCTAAAATATCGAGATCTCATTTGTCGGCCATAGTCACTTATGGGAGGATCGTAAAATATGGGTCTTGAGTGTTATGGACTTGGAGTCCCGTATCGGTATGAGGGTTATCGATTCGATAAAATAACACTATCATATAATCATCATATAAGCCCTATAAGATAAGTACGCAACGTTAGTAATCAATCTTTCACTTCATTTGTAGATCATGTCTTCTAGTAACACCAACACCATGTCGATTAGATCGACTTTAGAAAAGGATAAGCTAGTGGGTCGGAACTACTTTGACTGGCACCGAAACCTGAGAATAGTTCTCAGGCAAGAGGGCAAGAGTCACGTATTGGATACGGAACTAGTGGAACCGGGCCCCGATGCTTCGGCCGAAGAAAGGGCCGCGTTTGAGAAACTTAAGAAGGACTCAAATGATGTTACGTGCCTCATGTTGGCATGTATGGACGCTAGTCTTCAAAAGCAGTTTGAGGACTCGGATGCGCACATCATAGACGTTGTGCTCAAGGAAATGTTCCAAGAGCAGGAGCGTATTGAACGGTTCAGTACGCTCAAAGAGTTGGTAAACTGCAAGATGCCTTCGGGGTCTTCGGTTAGCTCTCACGTTTTGAAGGTGCAAGCTCTCATAGACCGTCTTGAGAAGCTAGGAGAGAAATTGTCGAAGATTATGCAACAAGATTTGATCTTGTGTGCACTTCCTCCAATGTTTTCTCCGTTCGTGACTAACTATCACATGCATTCGATGGATAAGACGATCCCTGAGCTTCACGGAATGCTCAAGAATTTTGAATCGGAGACGTTAAAGTCGTCCGGAGAGAACAGGGCAAGAGTTGCCGGAAATGTTCTCACAATTCAGAATAAGGATCGTAAGAGATCAAAGTCCAAGGGCGGTTCGGCTAAGAAACGTTCGAAGCCGAATAAAAGGGGAAAGGAGAAATCCAAGGATGAGACGTGCTTTCATTGTCACAAGGCTGGACATTGGAAGCGCGATTGCAAGTCTTACCTCGAGGAGGTGAAGAAGGGCAAGGCGGTTTCAGCGACCGGCCTCTCAGGTATTAACGTTATTGAAGTTAATATTTCAACTATGACTAATTGGGTATTGGATACCGGTTGTGGGACTCATATTTGTCGAAATATGCAGGTTCTTCAAAATAGTCGAAGGTTGGAAAAGGGTGAAGTCGATCTACGCGTCGGGAATGGAGCAAGAGTTGCTGCGTTTGCCGTAGGAGTAGTTAATTTGACTTTACCTAATGGACTTATTTTAGTACTAAATAATTGTTATTATGTACCGACATTATGTAAGAACATAATAAGTGTGTCGAAACTGGCCAATGATGGCTATGAATTCGTTATTAGGAATAATGAGTTTTCGATATGTAAGGATTCTATTATCTATGGAAATGTTCTGTTAGAAAATGGTCTTTATGTGTTGGATTTCGATCACGGAAATAATAAGTCTATATATAACGTTAATGCAAAAAGGATTAAATCTAAAGTTGATAATCGGATTTTCTTTTGGCATTGTCGTCTCGGTCATGTGAATGAGAAACGCATTGCTAGACTCCATAAAGATGGAATGCTAGACTCATTTGAATTGGATTCATTTGGGAATTGCGAATCTTGTTTACTTGGCAAGATGACTAAGGCGCCGTTCTCCAAGGTCGGAGAGCGGTCCAACGATCTATTGGAACTCATACATTCCGATGTGTGTGGACCGATGAGCATCGAGGCAAGAGGAGGCTATCGATACTTTGTTACGTTTACGGACGATCATAGTAGATATGGATATATCTATTTGATGCGTACTAAAGCGGAGACCTTTGAAAAGTTCAAAGAGTTTCAAAACGAAGTTGAAAATCAACTTGGCAAGAAAATTAAAGCCATTCGATCGGATCGAGGTGGCGAATATTTGAGCTATGAGTTTGAAGATCATCTAAAAGATTGTGGAATAGTTCCACAATGGACTCCGGCAGGAACGCCACAATGGAATGGCGTGTCCGAGAGGAGGAATCGGACCTTGTTGGACATGGTTCGATCTATGATGAGTCAAACTTCCCTTCCAAAATCGTTTTGGGGATTTGCCCTTGAGACAGCGGCTTTCTTGTTGAATCGCATACCTTCTAAATCGGTACATAAGACGCCATATGAGATGTGGTTTGGAAATTCTCCAAAGTTGTCTTTTGTTAAGATTTGGGGTTGTGAAGCATATGTTCGAAAATTGATTTCGGATAAGCTCGAACCCAAATCTGAAAAATGTTTATTTGTCGGGTATCCTAAGGAAACAAAAGGATATTATTTCTATCTTCCAGTCGAAAATAAAGTTTTCGTAGCTCGAAGAGGAGTCTTCCTTGAGGAGGATTTTATCTCTAGGCGAGTGAATGGGACTGAAATAGATCTTGAAGAAATTCGAGACCCGCAAACGAATGTTGAACCGATGAACGCTGATCCGATTTCCTCAAATGTTGAGGATCCGGAGTCAAGTGCACAAGGCGCAGTTCGTAGATCGGGTAGGATTCGTCAAGAGCCTATACGATATGGTTTTATCGTGGCAAATGACGATGAAGTCGAATTCATAGATGATGAACCGACATCTTATCGCGAGGCTATGAAAAGCGAAGATTCCGATAAGTGGCAAACTGCCATGAAATCCGAGATTCAATCCATGTACGATAATCAAGTTTGGAACTTGATTGATCCACCTCCTGGGGTTAAACCAGTGGGATGTAAATGGGTCTTCAAGAAGAAGACCGACATGGATGGGAATGTAAACACTTATAAAGCACGGCTTGTGGCGAAAGGTTTCAAACAAATTCATGGTGTAGACTATGAAGAAACTTTTTCTCCAGTAGCAATGCTTAAATCCATACGGATTTTCCTTGCTATTTCTGCGTATTATGATTACGAGATTTGGCAAATGGATGTCAAAACCGCATTCCTTAACGGGAACTTAGAAGAGGATGTGTACATGACACAGCCCGAGGGTTTTGTCGATTCGAAGAGTCCGAATAAAGTGTGCAAGTTGCAACGATCCATTTATGGATTGAAGCAAGCTTCTCGGAGTTGGAATATACGTTTCGATGAAGTTATACGAGATTATAATTTCGTGAAAAACGTAGAAGAACCTTGTGTATACAAGAAGGTTAGTGGGAGCCGCGTAGTATTTCTTGTACTATATGTAGACGACATCTTGATCATAGGAAACGACATTCCGATGCTTACGGATGTTAAGAAGTATTTAAATACTCGTTTCGCTATGAAAGATTTGGGCGAGGCCGCTTATATATTAGGCGTGAGGATTTATAGAGATAGATCCAAGAAGTTACTCGGCTTGAGTCAAAGCACGTACATCGACAAAGTGTTGAAACGGTTTTCAATGCAAAATTCGAAGAAAGGACTTCTTCCAATGTCGAGTGGCATATCGTATTCTAAAGCTCAATGTCCGACATCGAGCGAAGATAAGAATGCGATGAGTATTGTTCCATACGCTTCGGCGGTTGGATCAATTATGTATGCCATGATTTGTACGCGCCCCGATGTGTCGTATGCATTGAGCGTCGTTTCGCGTTACCAATCTAATCCAGGGGATATGCATTGGATCGCGGTTAAGAACATCCTTAAGTACTTACGAAGAACTAAGGATCAATTTCTAATTTATGGTGGAAAGACATCCGGGTTGGTCATCAATGGATATACCGACGCCAGTTTCCAAACATGTGTCGATGACTTTCGATCACAAAGCGGATACGTGTTTTGTCTAAATGGTGGAGCGGTAGTTTGGAAGAGTTCCAAACAACCCACGATAGCAGACTCTACAACTGAATCGGAGTATATTGCGGCTTCCGAAGCAGCAAAGGAGGCGGTTTGGATCAAGAAATTTGTGTCGGAGCTTGGTGTAGTCCCGAGCATCTCGGAACCTGTAGTTGTGTATTGCGACAATACGGGCGCAATAGCACAATCCAAGGAACCGAGGGCACATCACCGCTCCAAGCAAATACTCAGAAAATTTCACTTGATCCGTGAGATTTTGCAAAGAAAGGATGTGATCATTGAGAAGATTGATACTGACAGGAATGTTGCGGACCCGTTTACTAAGCCACTCTCGCAAGCTAAGCACGATTATCATGCGAAAGCTATAGGTTTGAGATACCTAGAGGAGGAAGAGAGTAGTTAGTTATCTAAAACGATAGTTTCGTAGGACGAGATTAGTCTAATAGATTAGTAAACGTTGTATCACCCCAAACTTATCTTATAGTAATGCAATTTCAGAATTTTAAAATTTTTCATTTTTGCATCTATCTTATATGAAAATTGTGTGCTGGGTTGTGTAATATGATTGTTACATGAACCTTGATTTGAACTTGTGTGGACGTCGACATGGTTGAGGACCATGTGCAGCGAAACCGTCACACTTAAAGTGTCATTTCTAAACATCCCTAGTCGCGGATCAGCTTGCTTAAGAGAGAAGCATTTCTATTATTAGATAATAGACTGAACGCGTACACTAGTACGTTTGCCGAGGAGATGATTATGTTTTGCTAATCATGGGACAAAGGAGTTTGTCGAATCGGGAACGTAGATATATGTTAGGTTACATGTATTGGATATGACCGAAGCCGCGAGACCATGACATGATTTAGTCATTATAGATGGACTTGCGACGGATGGGGTTTTAGATTCTTCATACTTGAGGGGATCATTGATTGCGTTACGTGCGTAACACAATGCTTTGATATGATCTTACGCTCACCGTAACAGGGAGTTAAAAGGGTCATCATTGGGTATTGTCCGAAACACGGAATTCAATGTGAGTCTCCAAGATAGGAATTGTTTATTCCGAAAGGAAGAGATATCTCTTAGGCGCCGCTCGATGAGTCGATTAACGAAAACTGTGGCCACAGTCAATGATATTAATGGTTAATATCGATTGAAATTTGTTAACTCAACTCGGAATCGGGGAATAAGTATAGTTAATCAAATTATAAGGATGACTATTACCGTGCCTTTTGATTAACGGATATCGTAAACAAGAGAACTAGTAACCGCTATTCGAGATAGGCACAATGATCACAATCATTTTTCGTTTAACATGGGTAGCTATGATGGAGTGACTAGATCCCGCTCATGAGCTTGTAGGCATTGGAAACAACCTACTGCCATCGTTAAGTCGAACCTACATGGTCACACAACGAGTCGTACTAAGTCGGGCTTGATCATAAAATCGGCACATTGGATGTGCATAGCTTGGTATTTGATACGCGAGCTATATTCTCTAAAATCGTGCGTATTGGATATGCATGAGTACCTTTTAGGTAGATCTGAAATTGAGTGGGAGACTGAAAGAAATACAGTTTCGGATCAACCGTAAAAGTGTACACAAGGATAAACGAATGTAGTCGTACATTCGTGGCCATAACTTTCAGTGGGAAAATCCAATTAGAATGGTTCAAATTGGGTTAGATAGATATTGAGATTATCTACAACCTTCATATAGAAATATATTTCATATGAACGAAGTATAAGTGTCGTTTCTGTGAAATACCGAAAGGGTGCAACAGTATGACATACAGTTAGTAAAACAGTCATAACTTTTGCATACGAACTCCAATTGGGCTGGGCCAAATTGGGTTGTGTAGATAATAAGATTATCTACAACGTTCGTGTTGGTTGATTTTCTGTCAGAGAAATTTATCAATTTCGTCTGGACAGAATACTGAACAGGTTCATACAGTTTTCTGTGTGAAAGGGTGTATATTGGATATACATGCCTTTTGGCTAATCCTTATCCTATTAGGTATAAATAGGATTTTCTCTCTCATCTTCACTAAGGAATTCAGAAGTAATTCAAAGCAATATTCTGCCCAAGACACAAGAAAAGAGCAAATTCAGATTTGATCTTTTGTGAGTGAAAAGGCACGAAGAGAGATTAATAGAGAATCGATCGAGATCAAGCAAGTGCACCGATACATCGTCTAGGCAGGTGTATCCGTGTCCGGCGTCTTCCGACTCAAGGTGGATACGTGTGGAGGAGCAACACTTGGGGCTCTCCGTTGTGATCGAACCGAAGGATCGAAGAACGGGAACGAACGGTGAAGGACGCACGGTGTGGGACGCGCGTAAAGTCACCAACGTGACCGGAGGAATAGGAGGCAGCGATCAACCCTTCGTGTTCCATCAATTTGGAACTGGTATGGATCTAACCTTCTATTTGCATCGTACCCTCGAAGTCGTGGCGTGATCTCGGGAATCGGGGAATCGGACCGGGCCTACATATCCGCTGCGCGGGCCCGGGGCCCGGGATATTCCCCTTCATATCCACCTTGACTCGTAAGACGTCGGTCGCGGGTGCAACTGACTAGACGAAGCACCGGCGAACTTGCTCGATCGATTGATTCTCTTCTCCGAAAAAACTGTTTTTCTCGGTTCTCTCTCTTTACACCCTTTCACTCAATAGAAAGATGTCTCTCAATATTTCTGGAATATTCTGAATATTCACCTCTGGATTGACCAGAGAGAGAAGAGAGAAACATCCTATTTATATCACATAGGATTATGATTGGCCAAAAGACATATATATCCAATATACATTCTTTCACACAGAAAGTTGCATGAATATGTCCAGTATTCTGTCCATACGAAATTGATAAATTCCTCTGACAGAAAATCAACCAACACGAAAGTTGTAGATAATCTTATTATATACACGACCCAATTTGTCCTGGCCCAATTGGAGTTCGTATGCAAAAGTTATGACTGTTTTAATAACTGTATGTCATACTGTTGCACCCTTTCGGTATTTCATAGAAACGACACTGATACTTCGTTCATATGAAATATATTTCTACATGAAGATTGTAGATAATCTTATTATCTATCTAACCCAATTTGAACCATTCAAATTGGATTTTCCTACTGAAAGATATGACCACGAATGTACGATTACATTCGTTTATCCTTGTGTACACTTTTACAATATTTCCTACTGAAACTATATTTCCTTCAATATTTTCTACAATAATATACAATAATTATAATATAACAATACTATAATTATATTATAATTATTAAATTCATATAATATAATATTATATCTGTATACTTAATATTATATTGTATATCATTGTAATTGTAATAATATATAACATTACATGGATAGAATAAAATATAGTTTTTTTTTATCAATTTTAATAAAATATTTTTTCTACATTTTCAATAATAAAATTTCAAAATTTTGTGACCAACCAAACAATTCACCTGGATTTTGAATTATTAAATTGTAACTAATTAGAATAAAAAATGAAAATCATGAATTTTTAAACAGGAATCAAACAAGGAATCAAACAGGAATCCAACTAACCAAACAACTCACGTGAATTGTGAAATACATAGACAGTGAAATACATGAATAGTCAAAATCCCCTCAAATCAAACATGCCCAGATTGAGAGAGTGAGTAAGAAGCGAACCCCCTAACTTATTTCATGTAACTATTGAATTGTTAATAAATTCATAAATTCACAATTAATTTAAGAGAAATTTACAAATAACCCCCTAAATTTTTTTGGATTTGCAAAAAACCCCCTAACTTTTGAAAATTCAAAAGTTAGGGTTTTTTTTTTTTAACGTTAGGGTTTTTTTTACAAATAACCCTCAAATCAAACATGCCCAGATTGAGTTTTTCAAAAGTTAGGATTTTTTTTTTTACAAATTCAAAAACGTTAGGGGGTTATTTAAAAATTTCCCTTAATTTAAACGACTCTTTATATAATTAACCACATGGTACCAGCAGATATAATGTCTTTTGTGCCTTCGTACGGATATAAGCTAATCCTTGAGCCGACGAGTGGACCAATAAAAGAAGAGGAAAGTGGGGGGGCACCTAACGCCCATGTGCTCGCCCCGGGCCGCTAAGAGACAACCACATCCATCGCCCCACCTCCTGATACTGCTAGGGACTCTACTTTCTTCCGCCGTTTCTTAATCTTTTTTATTTATCCTAATCTAATCTAATTTGTCTAATAGTAAAGATCTATCTAACAGGGACAGAAAAATATTAATACAGCTTCTCAAATAACTGGGTATTTTATTTTACATGTATATTGTTATTGTTATTCTTTTTAAAATAAGTAAATACATGCATTTTATATTTGTTAAATAGTTGTTGGAGACTTGTTAGTTGGACCGTTGAAGATACTTAATGATTATATTGTAATGATAGATTCGTCTTATCGTCCATTTTCTATAATGATGGTTGATGCATGCATGCATTGGGTCTTGGTAAGGTGAACAAATCTACATTGATTCCTTAGTATTAATGATTAATTCAAACTTAAAGAATAGAGGTTAGGGTTTGGGGGGATATACGTGGCATTAATATGGAGCTCTTCCAAACTGATATTTTGTCCTATGCTATTATATAAATAAATATACTAAGTTTGATAGATTTTTTTTATTAAGGTTAAGGCCCTAACTCTAAGGGTATCTGAATGTCAAAGACTCGAAGTTGTATTTATTATTTAATCGAATGAAAATCAGATATTCCAAATAGTGGTTTTGAATCAGCATATTAGTTGCGCATTAAGCGTTCTCTAACAAAGACTTGGAGTTGTATTTATATTTGTTTAAGTTTATTTGAAAAATATTTGTTAATAAAGCACATATTACTTTTCCAAGGTCTCAAGGAAGTATGGGGTCTCAGTTTCTATTAAAATTCATTTTGTGATTTAAGAATTTATTTTGAATATCATTGTATGTTTCATAATGCATTTAAAAAAATAATAATAGAATGATATAATTTTAATGAATGAATTAAAATATATCTTATAAAATTAAAAATCTTTAAAAATGTGACCCGATACGAAAAGATGATCCAATTCGTCTGAACACGAACATGAGCTGAACAAACAAATGTTGAAAACTCAACCACCTAAATCAATGATTAAATAACGACACAATGATATTGTTATAGTGCAAATAAAATAAAAAATCTTAACATGCAATATCACATTCTATTAAATAGTGACACTATAGCGCCCTCATAGAACATAAAAACAAAATTGCCAGTAAATCACACACAAAATATTTGTAACTGCTACGTCGCAATATAAAACATTGTCCGACTGAAACAAAAACATGAATGACAAGAAGAACAAATCTAAATTATCAAAATTATATACATAGTTATTCAATTATCAAATATCAGGAAACTCGAATGGACAAAAATCAAATGTCCAGGAATCTGAATGGACAAGAAGATCATGACCATCTTGTCCCCACATAAACCCGCATATAATAATATCTATAAATAATAATAATCATATAAATTGTGCTGGCATATCTATTTTTCGGTTTTTCCTAATTGATATAAACTATAATCATATCATTATATATATATATATATACACACACATTTATAATTTATAATAATATAAATTGGGAGGAGTTGAGACTTGAGCGAAGAAACAGAGATCAATGTACAGGACCCCTCTAATTTTAAGAGGCCATCCTTAAATTTCTTCCGACATCGTATGTATCATCAATTAATAATTAATTAATACGTAATTAATAAAAATACATTTCATTAAAGATTAATTGATATATAATTAAATTACATATGTATTAATAATTCTTAATAAATATTAATTAGTCGTTAATAAAATATTTTTTTATAAAATATCATGTTAATTAATTGTTATTTGGTGATATAGAACGGGGAGAATTTGAGGAACATGATTAATGTCCTGTAAAGTAGATCCGTCTACAGTTTTACTTTTTTTTGCATTATAGTCTGTAGTCCTTAGTGCATATTTGTATCCCGTCATAGACTCGTAGCAATAGGCATAGCCTGAACCTGTTGCATTTCCATGCATTTTTTAAGCACGTCATTGATCTTGTATATCATATGTTATGTTCAATTTCATATGGTAACCGGATAATTTCATATTTTCCTATAATCTTAACATAATGTGTATCCTCGTGCTATAACAAAAAAAAAATGACATATATCTCTTAATTTTTTTTACTTTAAGAAAAACTAATTTTCTTTAAAATTAACGACACAAAATTTGTCCAATTTTGAACATGGAATTCAAACGGTATGAATCATAAATACATATTTTCAACGTGTTTAATTGGTTTCCTTGTTTATTATCTCATTCAATGTCGGATCTTATCAATATTTTTTTAGAGACAA